>JANXJC010000104.1:0-30954 GCA_027564655.1 Leptodon cayanensis
GCCCAGGATACCATTAGCCTTCCTTGTGGCAAGGGCACATTGCTGCCTCATGTTCAACTAGGTGTCCACCAGGACCCCCAGGGCCTTTTATGTAAAGATGCTTTCCATGAATGGCTGAGATTGTTCCTCCTCAAGTGCAGGACTTTGCAGTTCCCTTGCTGAACTTCATGAGGTTCTTGTTGGCCCGTTTCTCCAGCCTGTTGAGGTTCTTGTGATTAGCAGCATAATCCTCTGGCCACTCCTCCCAATTTTGTGTCATCAGCAAGCTTGCTGAGGGTACACTCTGCCCCATCATCTAGATCATTAATGAAGATATTAAACAGGGTTGGACCCAGTATTGACTGGCGTACATCATTAGTTACAGGCCTCCAACGAGATTTCAGAAGTCATACTGGAATGAAAACGAGTGATATTTTTAACAGGATGCAACTCTTAATCACTTCAAGCCTAAATATCACTTGGGAAGAGCAAAGCCCAATTTCCTGGGTGCCCTAACACTTGGTGTGATCCTTAGCCATGAGTCCAGCACTTGTGACTCCGCTAAAATACATGAGTTTAAATCTAAACCGTGTCTACCCAGATAGATGCAAACACAAAAGAGTTGCTTTGCTACCACCCTGGATGGACAGTAGCCCTTGTATAGGAACTGTGTAAACTCTGAGCGGAAAATGAAGATCTTACCATCAACCTGTGCTCCCAACTGCTGTGAGACTGCCAGGCTTTTCCCAAATTCATCTGACAACATGAGGGAGAAGATTTTTCTCTCTTCTTATCCTTATCTAGAAAAGCCCTTAGGTTGCCACTAAGAAACAGACTGCTAATTAGCATTGCCCTGAATTGGGCAAAAAGAAAGGTGGAAAAATAAGTGAGAGCTATCCCAGAATGCTCAGGAACCTATCAGTTTGCCACTGGGGATCTGTGTTGCTTGCCAAAATCTGTACTCCATCTCCCACTGCAAGATGTAGCTGGCTCTGTTAAATTGGACAGAGCTGGAAACTAGAGCAGGGGAACAGCTACTTCGAGAATTATTCTGCAGGAGTCCTTGCCTGAGTTAGAGGTGCACCTGTGTTGCATTAGATGTCAGATACATCAGGATGTAAAATAGTCCTAGTGGCAGACACAGACACAACTAGCTGACAATTGAGTATAGTCCTGGAGAAACTTAAATGTTGACTTAAAAGACTGAGTAGGCAAATATGCATAGATAGGCCAATATTGCACAGTTTGCGGGTACAACATATGAATAATATTTCAGTATATCATAGGACTGTTAGAGAAAGAGTCATTATGGACTGTGAGATACAAAGATACAATACGGAAGAGGCTGAGAAACCCATCATAATTCTGTAATGAGTGAAGCCTTGTGTTCATGAGATCCTCCAGCTCTGTCATGAAGAATAGTTATACCACATGGTTCTGTTAGGTCAGATTTTTGGTTCAGAAGCAGCCTCTTCAAACCTTCCTGACTCAAGGGAACCTTTAAGTGATTCAGCAGCCACTATATACCACATACAGGATCAGAAAACACTCAGCTTCTGCTTCACGGGAAATGTGATAACATCCATGCTTCTTTTCACATCTTTTGCCCTTTTGAATTTGGAAAAAGTTGCATGCCTCTTGGAAGAAGTTACCCATTTTGTTGTATGTTCATGCAGGTCAAAGGACAAAGCTTTCATCACCTTTTTGAAATCACTTCATGTTAAGTATTGCCATAAAGCCATCAAATTATCTGGTTCAAAGCTTCCTTCTCACCTTGCTTTTCTCCAGATACTGAAAGCTGTTAATTAACTAGTGCCAAGCTGAAACAAAGTCACTATCTTCCCACCCCGCCCACCCCCCCAGTCTGTTTAGTGTGGTCATCCCAAGATGATCTTTTGTTACTTACCTTTCTTTTCTCCTCCCTTTGATAAAATAACTTTTCTCAAGAACAGTTTTAATATCCTGTTACACTGATGGAAAGAGGGAGGGAGGAACTTTTGTTTGCAAAGCTGTGCCTACATTAAATTCCACTGCCTTCCCATTTTGTAAGGATTTGTCTGAGCCTGTTGATCCTGAATTTATATTGTTTGATTCTCTAGCATCCCATGAAACAATAATTTTGTGCTATTCTATAGTGATCAATGTAGGTGTGTGCTTATAGACAAATAAAATCCTTGCCTAAAGGAAATTTCTGTCAAAAATAGCCAAACCATATCGATATTAATCTTCCTCTTACAGCTATTAAAAGGGAGGCAAAGTCAAAATATAAACCATACTAGAATGATGTCAGCAACTACCTAGAGTGGATGCCATCAACAGAGTTTATTTCATACATCTCTCTCTTCCTTTGCACCCCCCCATCCAAATATGTAATTAAACTATATGTGATGCTTCTATGAGCAAATTTCCTTATAAGCAGAAGTTTCCTCAAAACATGACTGAACTTTTAACATTTCATTTGATAAAACACTTCCCAAACCCTGAAATGCAAAAGCAGATCTAGCTTTTGTTTCTGTAATACCTTGTGTAGAACAAGACGTGTATATAAAAGGGTGCATCTCTCAGCATGTGATTAGCCTTTTAGCCCTTTCAGAATTTACTCCTAGCAATTTTGAAATTAACACAATCACACAAAATATTCTTTAGTTGTTTAAAACAATAATTTTTGTAATCAGGTGCAGGAGTATGTTCAGCTAGGTTCTCAGAAGACATCGGCAAAAAATATTAATGCAACAAAAACACTTCTAAGGAATAAATTAACTGTATTTCTAATTCCAGTCAATCTCCATGATTTCAGTTGAGTACTCTTAATTATTAGAGAGGAAAAATCCTATCTGCCTATGGAGCACGTATGTTCATTTTCCATTACTTCTGAAGAGTACATGATTAAGTGATTCAGACATAACAAAGCTACACAGATTTTTTCATACATCCTCTAAAAAATTACCGAATATCAGATATTTACCAAATCTCTTTTGTTGCCTATATTACTTACTGGATAGTACTTAGCTTAAATCCTATGAATAAAAAGCTAAAAATAGGAAAAGAAAATCTTTTTTATTGAAGTCAGAATTTTGTTTACTTCAAGATGATTCATTTATATCTGGCATTTAAGAAATAAATATTCATAATTTAAAACTTACTAAAAAAAAAGCCTTGAAATGCATTCTCTTATCTTAAATGTATTTGTACATGCATTCGACCTAAGGAGTGGCATGCAGAAGGATGGTAGCTCTTTCACTTCTTCCTGAAAATCTTTCACTTTGGATTACTGCCTTCAATTAGCCAGACAGACCAGTGCTGGTGGTGCTTTCAAGTGAGTAGTGTGTGTAAGAGCAAGGTTTTAACTGAAGCTCCAGTGACCTCATCTGTGAGGTTTGTCTGCAGACTTGTAGTTTTTCTATAGAATTTGTAGAAACTGACTTTTAGTCAATGAATGTTGATAGTGTTTGTGTATTTGTTGTGCTGTTTATCCCTCACACCTTATTATCTACAGTTTCTAGACAGCAACAGGTTTTTTCCCATTTTGTACTTCATGGGCTTGACCATTGTATTCTTCCTCCTGCTCCTTCACATAGCATGCAGAAAAAGCTTCTCTGCAGCTGCCTCCCCAGGAGCATCAGTTGCAATTTCTGGTCTATGTCAGCCTTGGAAGTAACAACAAACAATAAAAATCAGTAACCAAATGCCGGTTAACGCTGGCCAGCAGCTAAGCGCCACTCAGCCATTTGCTCATTCCACCTCCCCTAGTGGGATGGGGAGAGAATGAGATGGGTAAAAGTGAGAAAAATGGGTTGAGATAAAGACAGTTTAATAGATAAAATGGAAGCTGCATGCACAACTAAAGTGAAATACAGAATTCATTCACTGCTTCCCATCAGCAGGCAGATGTTTAGCCCTTTCCAGGAAAGCAGGGCATAATGCATAATGGTTACTTGGAAAGATAAATGCCGTAACTCCAAACATACCCCTTCCTCCTGCTTTCCCCCAGTTTTTATTGCTGAGCATGACGTCATATGGTATGGGATTTCCCTTTGGTCAGCTGTCCCAGCTGTGTCCCCTCCCAACTTCTTGTGTGCTCCCAGACTACTCATTGGTGGGGCAGAATGAGAAACAGAAATGGCCTTGATATGGCGTAAGCACTTCTCAGCCATAACTAAAACATTGGTGTGTTATCAACACAGGGTCACAAATCTAAAACACAGCACCGTAAGAGCTGCTATGAAGAAAATAAACTCCATTCCAGCCAAAACCAGTAGACTAAAAATAAACACTCCGTATTGGTAGTGATTTTCATTAGAAACAATTATTGCCTTAATAAAAACCAACCAACCAACCAAACAAAAAAACCAGCAAAACACAACCAACCAAAATCAAAACACCCCAAAATACCACTTGGAATATTATGTTATTTCCCATGTCTATGTTACAGGTAAATAGAAGTCCACATTTTTCCTATTCTTTACCCAAGACAGAGGTCTACTTCACCATGCTGAAAGGCTGCTCTGTTACTTACCCATTACATAAGAGCTATTCTTGAGCCACATTCTACAATAGTTAAGAACTATTTTGTAGCTGAATATATTGCTCCCTCTAGGCTGAGTATCTAGGTTTGGGTCTTACTCTGTCATTCCAGTTTTCTGCATCGTGCTGTAAACTGGGTACCAATTCTCTAAAACCAGCAGGGACTAAGTTTCAAAGGAGGCAGTCAATGAACAAGTATAAGCATTTGATGAAAAGAGAATAGCAACCTTTCACAGAAGAAATGGAATAAAATGAGTTCAAACAGAAGGTGTGGATGTGTGAAATGTTTGCAAAATATTCTTTGGAGGTCTGGACTATCGAGAGCATGTTGTATTAACTTGATAAACATGTTACGTACTTGGAACAGAAGTACACAGTTTTACTGTTGTCAGCAAAAGATGACCATTTTGCCAGATCCGTGTTCAATGGTTTACTGGGTACTCAACATTAGTCACTGATTTTTGCAGATTTTGGTGTGCTTACTTTGAATTACCACAGTGCCTGAATAAGAGGCCTTGTAGTGGTAACACTAGCTAGTTGTTTTGGCTTCAGAGTCAACGATGACACTGATTTATCTGAAATCAGAAATGCCACCTACAGCCTCTAGATGATGTTTTGTTTTCTTTTGCTGTATAGATGAGAACTTGTTGTGTGTTTGTAAAGTGCCTACCACAGTAGCACACTAGGCTCATTCAAGTCCTTTAGACCCTACCAGATTTCAAGAGCAAACTGGATTTTTGAAGACCAGAAGTATAGTAATCCTCATGTATTTTCAAACAATATCTTCCAATGAAGAAAATCTTACATTCTGTTCTCTTGTTTTTATGTATGAGAGAAGGAAAGGCATTTCCAGGCAGTTTTGACTTTAAAGATTTGCATTCTAGATCCAATAAGGCTGTGAATATATAATGAACTGCTTTTATTGGCAAAGAAAGGTTGTTTGCTTGTTCCTGCTACAATAATAAAGACTTTTGCTGACAGAAGCAAGCTGAATGCATTTTGGGTTCAAAAGCATCCTATTTATAGTCTAGATATAAAATGATCTCTATTCACTACAACGGCTCATTTGCAGGTTATCATTCTGCTTTCCTCTGAAAGCTAGTTGGCAGATGTTTTTCTCCCATCTTGACTCATTGCATTAGCAATAGAAAAATATTCTGCATCCTACTATGGTACACTTCATAAGCAGAATTGGAGGACAGAACCAGCTTGTTTAAAACACGCTGGACAGTATACAGAGAAAATACTATCTCTTGAATATCAGTACAACTACATTATTCAAAACCTTCAGTTTTTGGATTAAATAACTTTCCAAAAGTTGCAGTCAGTAGGACTGCATTAATATTCCCTCCTTAAAAAGAGAGCAAAATAAATTAGAATAAAACAAACAAATAAAAATAGAACAGAATAAAAAATTAAACAGAACAAAACAAAATAAAATAAAATAAGGATTTGCCACAGGTCTTAAAATAAAAAATTGCTATAGGTACATAGTCTCATGCCCCATCAGTGTTTCATTTCCCCGTGCACTGTGACACAATGAAAAAAGTACCACTATTTCACACTTCTAAAACTGCTTTAAAGATATTCTTTGACAGTGCATGTAACATTGATACAATTTGGTACCTTCTGTGGACATTTTTGCCAATTCGATCCAGTGCTATTGTTGAAGTTTGATTGTCTGAAGATGTTAAATTTCAAGGTTTTGATATGCAAGGCTATTTCATAGAATTCAGCAACTCCACAGGCAAGATATGTATTTTTTATCATGTTAAGTTTTATAGAAGAGGAAGTCATTTATCACTTGTAGGTCAGCTTACACATCAGCACATTTGCTGGTTATTTTCCTCCAAAAGTCCAAAGTCTGTGAAAAGTAATTAGAGATCATTCTGCTTATAAAGCTGGTTAAGAGGGGAAAAAAAAAAAGATCATTTTCATATCTGAAGCAAAAAAGACTCAGCAATTTCTATGAATATTTTTCTGTCCCTTTCTTGACCAGTGATGGCTATAATGTTCTTTAGCTTTCATTGGGTACTGATTTATTGGGTACTGACCTGTTCTGGACACTCTGGTTAGTGAATAATTTTTTTCTATATATTCTTTATCAGTACTTTTTCAATATGTTGTTTATACCTTTACCAGTAGCTCACTTTTGTCCTAAGCTCACACAGACTAGGAGAAGTGGGCAGTAGAAAAAGAAATACAAACCACAGATGGAAATCCTCTCTTGCTCTAGAATCAGAACTGACTGTCTCATTTTGAGAGATACAAGAGTGAAAGAACACCAAAGATCCTGGGAATCTGGGAATTTGATCCAAGTGTTTGTATAATATTGAAAAGATGCAAATGTTACTGTGTTTGAAAGTCTGTAGCTATTGTTTTGCTTTGAGATGGGATAATTTCACATCTCAACAGCATTTCTTAACTTTAATGATCTCAAAGTACATGACATAAAAATATTTTTTTCTGTGTGAAGGAAGCATGAATTAGAACTAGTCTTGTTAAAACCCATTAACTTAAAATGTATTAACTCATACATAGCCAAATCTTTTTGTCAGTATTCATTTTCACACTTTATTTTGGCCCATGCTAGATGCACAGAACAGGAAAATCCAAAGAAGTCAATGCTGACATTAAAGGGCACCATCTAAAGCCACTCAGATAGCTAAAGAAACCCTTACATAACACAGCTTAAACCACCTTGCACAGACTACGCAAAAAAGGTTCAAGCCAAAGGCAGCCTGCAAAGCAGTAATTGCAAAATCCACAGAAGTCAGTGGAAAAACATTAGTAAGACTGTAAGAATACCAAGGCTTTATATTTACACTATTACCACCATCTTAATGTGGAAATTAGGCTAAGAACAATACCAAGTTCTTAGAAATCAGCCTAATGTTAATGTCTTTGCACATCCTTCCAGCACAGAGAATTCTTTATCAACACATAGTTAATACTAATTGCTAATAGACTGTGTTCCCTTACTAACAAAGCAATCTTGAAGACAGAACTTGCCCTCTTTCAAAACAACCAAACACAGCAATACTCTTTTATGTTTTCTTTGACAAGATTGCTGTGCCATGCCCCTTGTGACTTGCCTCAATACACTTGGTGTGTTCATCTAAAACTTTTTCAAAGTGTTTGAAAACACTTGCACAGTATTTGGATAGCAGCTTCACAGACCCATGTTTGCACTTGCTGCACATGCAGTGCAATAGCAGAAATGAGTCAAAAATCTGTCATAACTGCTTGCCACAATTTCAGTAACTGAATTCTGACCAGTGACTTTGGATTTACTCCAGAACCTGCCAAATCTGCAGGACTGGAAAATTCACTATTCATTCCAAATATGTGGATATTTTGCCCTCTTTGGGTTGCACCTATGAATGGACAGAAGTCTATTTACTCAGTGTAATGATACATTTCTAAAGCACAAAAGGGAACTCCTGAGGCATGTAAAGAGTGATAATTTCAATTAAATTCATGAAGCTATGGGAATATATGCCAAAGAGTTTGCCTATGCTGGCTCAAAATTTGCTGCTGAAGATGATATATATTTGCTAACCGCAGAATGCATTTTCCACTGTCCAGCTGCTAGTTAAGAAGATTAATGACTGCTTTGTAGTTCCAATTAAACTCCTTTATCATCAAGAGGGACCAAACAAGTTTTGATTTCCAAAGTACTGCTTAAGAAAGAAGACCAGGGCTGCATAACACTGACATTTTATTAGAATTCATTTGTAACAAATGGAACTTGTGTCAGCAAAGAACTGATTTTCATACAGACTTTCTTTCGCCACCAATGTAACGAAGTAAGAAAATAAAAAGCACGCCTTTCATTCTGTAAAACATTTATGCGTACTACTAATTAGAGGTAATTGTATCTTTTTTAACAAGCCATTTTACAAGGTAATTTTTTAAATTTTTCAGTCTATGCATCCAAAACAAGAGCAATGAACACAATTTTTTATTATCTTTGTAAAGACACTCCAAGCTTGAATGGCAAAGCCACATAACGGATGGTTATGATGAGACCTGCAGCCTTCTGATATCTGTGGAGTATCAGGGCACCAAGGAAAAAAAAAAGAAAGAAAAAAGGAAAAGAAAATAAGAAAAAATAAAAATAAAGAAAAATAGGAGAGAATAAAAGGAAAAAAGCAGTTGCATTTTTTTTTTAGTCATTGCAAACATCCTTTTTTTCCTTTTTACATGTTCTGTGTCATTTAAATACACACAAGTGGATTTTGTAAGCAGTTTCTTACAGATGGGTTCAAGTTATAACATTATTGGGTGTAGAATCAATAGGGCAGTGCATAGTACAAAGGTACATATAGAAAGTGCAAATCTCCCTAGAGGGCCACTCCTTCCCCCAGTCATCCTCTCCACTATCTAACCACTCAAATAATTTTTTAAAAAAGAGCTAAATTAAACTTCTGTATAAATAATTTTTATATATTTCGTGGGTTTGTTTCTCCATTGCAACTAATTACAAAACTAGACATAACTACACATATAAATGTAAATAATAGCACCGTACTGGTTATGCTGATGAAACCAATTTTAAGCTTGGAAATGTATGATATATGTAGACAAAGATGCTCACAAATTAACTATATAATGACTATATGTAAGAACACAGAAAGTGGAATGCACATCAATGATGCTAACAGTTATCTTAAGAAACATAAAAACTAAAATGAATATTTAATTGTACAACAGTTTTCCTCACAAATTGGCTCTGCTTTTTTTTTTTTTTTAATTCCCTTATTTTCTTTGGAGCTTGCAAGACAGTCTGCTAGGGAGAATGCTCTGATCCTTTTACAGATCTGGTGTGCAAGAATCTTCCCTAGTCTATGTTTCCAAAATGGTGCTTTTTTGATTACTGTGTTTTTCTGATCCCCTACATTTGAGCTGAAGAACATGACTACACCACATAACCTGGCACTTCAATAATTATTTTAAAATACAAATCAAGAAAGAATAAGAAAAAGAAACATAGTGCACATTCTTCTCTGGTTCAGGTGTAAGTTATAGAATCTCATTCTGAGGTAGCCTTCTGAAATACTTCTATTCCATATATATATACTTATATTTTTGTTTTGAATTTTTTTTTTTTCTTTACAAAAGTGCTCGAATATAATGCTTGCTAGAGTTTGGTCTTTTGTAATTTTCTATATGCTATTAGTGGGAAAAGTGGAAGAAGAAGAAAAAAGTTGAGGTCACATTGACAAGCCATACCAATGCTCCTATTTGAAACCCCAAAGAAAGAATTCCTTTGATACTCGTGTACTGACAATGGCAGAAGTCATGATGGAAACCAGGGTCAATGCAAATGACATCCTATTAAGAGTCTCAAAAAGTACTTCGTGCTGTTTGCAGACTTTTCTTTGTTCCCTGGAAGAAAAATGTAGTGTCACACCCAAATATATCCTGTGGGTTCAGTCTTGCCAGCCTTACGTGAACCCTCCCACTGAAAGCAATGATTTGACTTTAGCAATCTGTTGACACAAATGAATAAGCAGGACTTGGCCCAATATAAGAAAAAAAAAAGATCCATGAGCACTGCTAATGTCAACTACTGCTAGTGTACTGCTACATCTCTGCAATGATAACACTATAACCAGTGACACAGTGGGTTTGAAAAGGCAATGAGAAATAGATTTTTAATTTCTGGGCTGATCCGTTATTAGAAATATGGAAAGATAAAGGGCCTTGACTACCTACATGTTTTAGGTTATCATTTATTACCATCCATACTTGATTAGAAACTGGAAATGCATATTTTTCAAAATTGTCTGATACATGTATTAAAATGTTTGAAAAGAATAACAGATATGAACAAACTGAACTAAATACAAATGAAGGCTAACTTAAAGAAATGCTATTCAAAATAGGCATCAAATATAAGGCACTCTAAATGTAAAATTAAAATAAAACCCAGCATCCCCAAACAAAGCTGTATGCCACAAAATGTTGATTCCACAGAGCAATGTGTGTTTGGCTTTGCCCTGTTACATATGACAAATGTAAATTATATAGCGCACACTATAGACAGTATACTATTGAATACAATTTTAAAACATCTTAATACCTAGTATATTACAACATTCTCCCCTCCTAAAGGGATATGCACTGACCTTTCCCACATGCACACCTCCTACATTTAATAATATGATTTCTTATTGCACTATAGTGTTACAAATATTGAACTTCACTGGAAGCCTATATCACATACTCTGTGTGCGTGTGTGTGCATGTGTGTGTGTGTTCAAGTGGCGATGTGGATAGAAGTATTATTTGGGACAGAGATGATGTTCAAATATCAGTGATGTGCATTCCTCACTTCCCTTTGAAACAGAAGTTTATGAACCTTGGAAATGCAGAGATGATCAAATAGCAGTTTACTATAACTGTAGTATGCTGAAAAACTTTCCCAATGTTTTGATAAATCCAGGTATGGAAGAATTGATATGTTTATGTGTATGTGTGTGAGTATCTACCTATCTGTATCTCTGTAACAATACAGAGAGTTAGACAAGGGTAGACAGTAATACATACATATACTTTATATATAGAAAGAGGGAGGGTGTGGGTGTGCATGTGAATATGTGTGCGTGTGTGTGTTTGTTAGCAGCATCTTTATACTTTGCGCCTCCCTGTTGATTCCAAAAAAAACCAAACAGCCCCATTTTGATTTAACTGATTACAATGAATATTTTCTTAAAGAAAAATAAACCAAACAAAATTGTAAAAGTAATAACTAACAAGATTGTGGTACTGTAGATAAATATAGGACTGCACAAAAATGTGCAAATTTTCAAATCATTTAACATTTCTACAGCACAATATTACAGATAACAGTTCTAGAGCTTAAAAAAATCTACAGTTTTTTAAACAGAAAGATTAACAATTATGCAACCTTTTCTTGAATTCACTTCATTGAATGATAAACTCTTGTTAAAAAAAGGAAAAAGTTTACACAGTTAAAAATGAAGCACAGGTCAGCAGTATCTTTACAATACTAAAAAACTAAATCAAGGACTTTCTTTTTAAACATTCCCACATTTTCCCTAAAGTGTTATGATGAGCAGTATGATGGGAAGGGGTGATGTTGAAGTAAAGAGTCCGCTTTGTTTGAGAAGCCACGACCCAACCTTTTAACAAACTTCTTGCACTGAACTGCAGTTCTCAAAATTCCTCTTTGCAAAAGCATGCAATTCTGAACAAGATGATCATTCTTTCTGATTAATTTCCTCTTCCCTTTAACTTCAACCAATGTCGAACCCTTGAGGTATCTGTAAATGAGATCCTTCAGACGCCTCAGTGGTCAGGATTCTTTTCTTATGGTTAGGTTATTAAACTGTGAATTCTTGGTCCACATGGAATAGGGTTTTTTTTGTTGTTTTTGTTTTATATATCCCCATTATTTTTGTTTGTTTGTTTGTTTGTTTGTTTGTTTTTTTTTATTTTATTTTATATATCCCCAATAATCGCTCCTTAGCTAAGAGTTAAGAAGTACTTCTAAAGCACATAGTATGGCTCAGAAGCGGCTCTCTGGATCTTAAAGGGCCTGCAATAAAAATCCATGATGGGTTTTTATGTTGCATAGTGATCAAAGCTGCCCAGATATTCCAGTGCGGCTCGATAGCAGAACTGGTATTGATCCTGGAGGAAGAAAGATAGAAAACAAAAGCATCAAAAACCCAGCTTGTTGGTTGGTTTCTATTTTCTTTCAACTAAGAGTGAATACTTTGTGGCTACAGACAAATGTACCACAGAGTCATCTGCAGTTCAGCAATATTCTCTTGCTGACATCAACAGAAAACCAGTCTGAGTTACAATAGATGAAGATAGATAGTCATTTAATGCAATAACATTTCCACAGAATGCAGCTTCTTTTTGTGCAGAGACTATATACCTACCTACTGACCGTTTGTTATTCTGGATTAATATAACATCAGCATAAAGCTTTCTTCTTATGGGAGCATGCTAAGATGCTTTTCCCCCATGTATTTTAAAATAAGTAGCAAAATACCCAATTAACTCTATAGCAAATACAACACACTAAGTGAAAAAATCCATCACAGCCTTAATACAGAATGCTATATGAAAAACCACAAGGTTAAAAATCGTGTTAAGGAAGCAAAGGGAATCCCAGTGTTTCAGTAATACGGGCTTTGATGAAGATGAGAAAATATCTTAGCCTGTGGCAAGAAAAGGGCCTCAGAGAGAAATATGCAGCTAAAGCACCTTATTAACATGAAACAGATTCCATTTCAACCTATACCTGGAAGCAGAGAAAAGTTCAGTGTGGTGAGAGATTTACTTAGACCTCTGGTGATTCCAACATTTGGCATTTCATGTTATTCCCACCCCTACACAGCAGTCCTTTTGTGCATTTATGTAATATTGCACACTTAGACTAAAATGGCATGTCTGCCTACTCCTTTGCAACTACCACTCAGGGTCTAAATGTTAAAAAAGAAAAAGAAAAAAAAAGAAAAGAAATTCCTTCTGAAAGCCATCCAAAATATCAGGCTCTGCTTATTTATCTGATAGTGCTATGTGGTAACCCCACACGGGTTATACTTGTTAAGATCATAATTAAAATTCTTTTGGAGACCGGGAAAGTCATCAGATGTTTGCTTCAACATAGTGGTGTGATCACTAATAGGTCTTTTCTGCTTCCTGTTGCAACAGTGGGAGAATGCATTAGACGTGTAAATTTTAAGCGTATGTGTGGTCCACATGGAGTTCAAGTGCTTTGTTGAATAAAGAGTAGATTTCCTGGCAGTTTATACTACTGAATGAGAGATTTGTTTTCCACAGAATCCTGAAAGAATTGAGTACACAACACTTCTACCTTCAGCAGGGAGGATGAAGGGTAGCACACAGAAATAAGTCAAAGTAGGAGGAGGGAGAATATACTTCATAGCTGAACTCTGTATTTGTCAGGTAAGCTCCAAGAAGCATAGGTTTTCTGTATGCTGTGGTTATTCCTTGGAACCAAAACAACACAAAGCAGTCATTTTTCATTTTGCTTATCCAGAAGAAAGATGGTAATGGAAAAGAAATGGAATTAATTCTTAGGTTTGGTCACAGTAATTCACTTGGCTAACTGACAAGATTAAAAATAAATATCTGTATTTGTCATATAAGTTTTTATGAAGTTGTCTTCTCAAAAATAAGACTACCCAGCTTTTATTGAACAAGTTTAATTTTCTTGTGGAAAATGGCAAATTCTGGGGAACCATTTTAAATTTCACAGACTGTAATTTAAAGGCCAATGTCAATCAAATTATACTAAATAAATGTATGACCTAAAATGTTTCCCTTCTCTCGCCCTTTTGCTTGGTTCTCCTAACCTATTGGCTCTGGCTTAGTTGAAGTCTCCTGTTCAGAAATTTAAGTAGAAATTAAGCACAACTGAAAATGTTTAAGTATTCTTTATGACATGACAGTTCCAAGCATCCAGGCCCAGGAAATCAGTTGATACTGCATATCCCTCCCTTATTTCTCTATGGCACTCTTGCTAGCACAGAAATTATTTACATTACAATTTTCCTGAATGCTGAATTTACCATTATGATTTTCAGGCCAAGCAGCCACTTGCTTGGTGACACAAAGTCAAGAAAACCATGAAAATAATACAGTGTCAGTCTAAAGCCATGAACAACACTTTGCTCCCAGAACAAAAAAATCAGTGGATCCACCTGCAGAAACAATTTGCCTCCTTCTTTATTACCACACATTTCTGCCAGGAAACAAAGGTTCAAATAAAAATGGGTAATGCTTCTTGGAAAATGGTTTTCCTCAACTACCATAATTTAGGATTCACTACTGAAATGACTTTTTTCTTCCCCAGCCTGCAGTATCTACTGCTGTAACAGGAAATAGTCCTTGCAGAACCTTAATGGTAGATTTTACACTGTAGTCATACAGTCACTATATAACTTAAGATACAAATGGAAGCACATATACAGTCTCTATCTGTGCATTTTTTGCCTGTGGAAATACCCCTTCTTTGCCATCACCATTGTATGTGAATGCTGTCTTGCTCACCTCTGTCTGTACCATGGCTGGCCGCTGCGTCCTTAACATTTTGACAGTCTGGAAGATATCTACAACACCTTCATACCTCATTCTTTCTAACACAATGCTCAGGGTTATGAATACTCCAGTCCTTCCAACACCCGCACTGTTGGAATAAAAGAAGAAAAAAGAAAGAAAAAAAGGAATGTTAATTGACAGTTAATGCTGAAAGAACTGGCTGACAAATTATCTGTGGTTACAACACACCATATGTGTACAGATTTCTATATGGGAAAAGGCTCACTAAGGAAAATTCCACAGCAAACTACCACATTGCATTCAGAAGAATAATTGCGCTCAAGCAAACTTCACATGCTATTATACTTCCTGACTCTCCAGTCTTCATTGCAAAGTGACTTGGTTTGTTCATCCAGATATACAGTAATCAGTACATGGTGAAGGAAAATGAGAACGTTTGTTGCCAATGACCTATGCTGGAATTGATGAGAAAAAGATGCCAAAATGTATTTTACTGCTTGCTTTACTTTAGCTCGTTCACGTGCAGGCCCTGTTTTGCACATCTTCAGTGAGTTAGTTTACCTTCTACTTTGTCAGTGGATTTTCAATTAATATTGAAATTGTTCAGACACACTGCGATTTCAATAATGGATATACAAAAATCTTAAGACACAACTTTTTTTCAAGTTTGGCAGTCTGGACCTTTAGTTTTCCAATACTGATATACATATACCATGTCTGTCTACATTAGTCTGAAATGTCTACTTTGAATATATGGCTTGTTTGCTCTCTGTTCTGCCTTGGGTTTCTCTTATTAGCTAAAGCCCCCAAGAAGTGATAGAAGTTACTGCAATCAATAGAGCCAATAGTTGTCAGTTATTAAAATGAAACAATCACTTATTCATGTCTTGGATGAGGATGAGTCTTGGACAAAGAGACAGGTAACTACAGAAAAAAGGATTTTCCAAGTCTGAACTTGTATGGGTGGAAATTAAGCACCCCATCATCTCACTGTTAATGCTAATAATTTCACAAGATTTTCTCCAGTCAGATAGACTTGGGCAGCTGGAGATTTATGAGACTTATCCACCAGACAGGAGAGTGGAAGAAATGAACAGCACGGAAAGACTGAAGAACTCTGAACGTTGATATGGACCATGACAGAGATCCAGTAAATTCTCAAGACTAGTGTGGAAATTGAATGTCCAAATTGTATGACGGTATTTTAGTGTTTGGTCTAGATCAGTGCACTTCTAGGGCTATTAAATATATGCAATTGGATTTAGCAATTTTGCATAACCTGTGTGCCTTCGGAGAGCTGGAGCCAAAGGACAACTGAGACACAACTTAACAAAATATCATGCTGTAAGTGCTGGTTTACCTATACGTGATGACAACGGTCCTGGATATCTAGAGCAACTGGAGTGTAAGGTTTCCTTTCCCTGATGAGGTAAATTAGAAAGCTAATGTTTGAGAAACATGCTGAAAAAATTCTGGAGAAATAGCATTGGAACCTGCTTGGACTTTATAGAGCTGACGACAGTGTCATCTAAATCAAGTAGCCCAGAAAGTGACCAGCAGAGTGAAGGCAGATAACCATTTTCCATCCTCCCTGCTCCTGCTCAACTATTTAAAGACATCCAACAAAAAATAGTACAATTTTCTAAATATGTGTGAGGACTTCTAGCCTCACACATTTGTCACATTTTTATTACTTTAAAAAAACTACTCAGAACAACTCTTTAATTCAGCAAAAGGAGCCAATTAATTTGCTGTCTTGTGTTCTTAAGAAATGAAAAAGTATCTGGAGAAGCTACTTAATGAGGAACACAGACTAATATGTAAAGATCTCAATGCTTGCAAATCCTAACTAGTCATCAAGTGTAATATTTTAGTAGAGTCTGTAGGAAACAGACCCTGTTCCCCTGACAGTGGCAAGCATATTTTAATATTGCATCAATTCCTATTAGAAGATGCTTAAGATTTCTAAAGAGTGATGGAAGTCCACATCAGTACTAGTAGCATTTTAACAATCAGCTGATTTCTTTCAGTGCAAGCCAAAGAGCAAAAAGAGTTCTACCATGATATTTAATGAAGCAATGCAACATAGGTTTTAAAGAATCCTTAATTTAGTAAATAGTGAAGGTACTACTTCATGATGTAGTCTGATTCACCAAAGTTTAAACAGTTAGAAACCTAAGTTAGGATGCTTTAATGAGCTATGAGGAAGTATTGGTCTTTTTGTTAGAGAGAGTCTGTTGTTAAAAATACATCTTGAATGCATGCTGGGAAAGAGTGGTCTTCCTTACTCTCCAGCTAAACACTGGAATGACAAGACTATAAATATCTAAAATTGGTTGAAATGAAAATTTTGTTTCAAGGTGAACAGTCCTTTGGGTTTTAGCTATTTTTTAATTAACTGCTTGATGAGGTTAGAAATTTTAAAATTGTAACACATCAATCTATTTGTAAAAATGCCAGAGAAGGACAACATTTTAAAATTGTGTGTGGCAGGGGTTTACTGTGTAACAGAGAAAGCAAACTTGAGAAAAATAGGAAGGAAACCATAGGGAAGTGGCATTGGAGTTTGTCATTTGAAGAATTTCTCTGTACAAGAGAAATCCTTGATAACTCATTATGGTACAAACTGGAGGCATTATTACAATAATTCCACAAAGAGTAGGAAAGTGCAGGTACCCAGGATCATCCTGAAAAAAACAAGTAAACTTGCTAATTTGCTAGGTATATTTCCTATTCATGTAAGTTGACTAACATTGATAACGATGATTAGGATGACCAATCTCTAAATTGTTGTTACAATGATGATAAGACATTTAAAGACCAAACCATGATGAATTACACTGGATTTGACTTTGTTTCTACTAAAGTCAGTGGTAAAAATCTCCATAATTTCAGCATGAAAGATCACACTCATTTGGAATAGATGCATAACATACTGCAAGCAGTATTTCATTGCAGTCACAAGTGGACAAGTTTGCATCATACAAAGAATTTAGAATACCATCACTTTGCTTTCTTATGTATGTCTGCATAAAGGCATAAATATTGCTTATTACTACTCTGCTCTCAAAACTCATTAATGTCAGGAAGAATAAGGTATGTTCTTCATCACGGTTGTCCTTCATTTTTCCTTGTTAAATGAATCCCAAACACTGCTCTGCAATGCTGTTCTCCTTACCAGGCCATAAAAGTTTTTAGGCACACAAAAAAAGTACGATTCAAGTAGTCTAATACATTTATTTTTTCAGTCTTTCAGATTCCGGGAGCATAAGGAACTTTCTTAAAACACACTGGTGTTTTAACAAATTCTCATTGCTCCTGGCTTTGGAAGGATAGGAATCTCTCTCCCTCTGTACATTCATAAGCTCTAGTAAACTTGTTCATTTTGTCTTCATGCTAGTTTTGGGGCATTGCTTGGCTTGCAGGAAGGACTTGGAACCCGCATCAGTATTTTGCTTCTCTGTTATATAAATAATGATGTTTCATCTACCAGAAAATAATTTAATGTTGCAAAAATGAGTATCTAAAATCCTAACGGAATTTATAGAAAACAATTTATTAAATAAGAAATGAAAGATAAAGACATTATTTTTGGCCATCTGCTATAGACTCCAGAACACTGTAGAGAAAATAAATAAAAAATACAAGAATATTAAAAAAGCCCACCCTGGATTATTCCTACACAACCTGCAAGCTGTTTTCATCTGCATATCAATTGTAAAGGAACTGAGGGAAGTCATCACATCAAAAAATGGGCAGTAGATTCTGAAGTTAGAATTCACCAATCCAAACCTCACTGATTTTTTGACAGGGAAAGTTTCTAAACTCTGCTTTCTATTTCATTCCCTTTCTTGACACAGCTACCATTTTTATTTGTCTCATCTTGATTGCTACTAATTTGCTACTGAGGTGTAACTAGCATATTTACAGCTAATAATTACCACCAACATAACAGCCTCACTTTTAATTACCAGTGGAAAAAAAGTATCAGATATAGCAGCCTGTGATAAAGCTCTTCCTACAGCTTTTTGTGTGTAGCATTGACCAGATTGTTTTTACCCTGCACTAGATACATTTTTAAGTGAAGAAAGATCACGTGATTCCACGTATTGCAGAAGAACCTTTTCTGTGTAAATGGGATATCAGAACAGTTCCCATTTCGTAAAGCAGTCCTATGTGTTCTTTTATAGATCTTCAATTTGATTACATTTTCTGACAGTTCACCTATGAAATTCCATTTACATATATACCTTTGCAATCAGCAATCAACTTTAGAAAAAAACAAATCTGCATACGAGTTGGTTTGAGGCTTTGTTTACTTACCTGCAATGAACAGAAATTGGTCCATCCTGACCAAACTGCTCTTTTGTTTTATGCACTTGGCCTATGAAGTCAATAAATCCTTCTCCAGACTTTGGCACTCCTTGTTCTGGCCAGTCAGTGAACTGGAACTGCCTCACTGTTCGGGACTGGCCATCCTTTAGGAAAAGACACAAATAATGTATCCCAAAAGCATGTTCCAGCAGCTGGAAGTCAGTCAGCCAACAACCAGAAAGACCATCACAAAACAAGGACATTGAGATGAGGCGGGGAACAGCTAAAATCGTGTTTATGAAGACTCTTTCAATTGCAGTACTGGCTGGTGCTTTTGGACACATTCACTGGTGCTTTTGGACGCATTGGCCCAGCCCACATTGGTTTCATTAAGAACATTGCATAGGTTCCCTTCTGCTCCGGATAGAAGAGTTGTCTGATATTCTGCCTGTGTAAAAAGCATGTCTGAGGCTAAAGACATAACAATCTCAACAGGTTGTAAGATTTTTTTGGTAAGTTATATTTCGAATCCCGTGGACTGCGAATTGCTTTACATACAGAACAGGTAGAATAATGCCACCCAATATGACTCTCCATTTCCTAGATATGCTCATCTACTGCATGGCAGGAATATCTTCACTGGTAAGATACGTTTAGTCATTGCCCTCTTTGCAGATAATATATTTAATACTATGGTGCTTTCTATGAGGTGGACATTTGCCTGGAAGAAGATGGGTCAAGATAAGCCAGTTCTTTAACAAACCATAAACTTCCCTTCCATCATCTTAATTTCATTCACTGACACCTGGGACTCAGTCAAAAATCAAGAAGGGTCTCCTCTCTCAAAACAAGTCGGCTGAAGCTCTTCATTCCCTTTCGTTAGGAATACTAACAGGATTGTTTAAAACTGCAGAATACTGCAGCATGGTTATTTTTATAATGAAGCCACTGGAATTATTAAACGCCAACTTCTGCTGTATGGCTATTTAATGAGTAAATGGTCAGGACACATAAATAGAAAAAATACAATGCAAATTGATGAAGTAAATTTGTTCTGAATTTTCAAACAAGGTTCTTGATGATTTTGACACTATCAATCTGCACAGCTGAAATGTTTAGAAGCATTGGCATAAAAGCATGGGCACATGAGCTAATGATGTGAACTAGTGCCTCTGGATATGTTGTTTCCTAAGCACCCACCCTGCATATCTTCAAAGTAGTCTTCTACTAAGTGAAACTCATGAAAAAATTGAAACTATTATAGGAGATCCCCCCCCAAAAACAAGAAGTTATACAGGAAGCAAGAAAAATATTTTTTTTTTATTCCCTCTACCACAAGCATTCAGCTATTATGGACCTTTGAAATGAAATAGAAGTGATTTTAAAAATAACTAAAAGAAAACCAATACTTTGCTTTCATGTCTCCTCTGGTACTGTGGGGTTTTGCCTCCCATGTTTCAGATGAGTAAAGTAAACAGGAAACGGGTGTGTGTGCCAGCCACTGCTCCAAGAGAGGACACGTATACACTTCTTTGAGTTATGATCTCTTATATCCCCACTAGACCACTGTGACAATTTAGTAGTCTATTTCTGTGGAATGATTTTGCACACTTAAAGGAAAAAAAATCTGTTTGAAAACATTTACCCAATTTTATTTCTTGTGGGCATCAACACAAAGAATTAAACATTTCCTGTCAAAATGGCCTTTTGTTAATGCAGCCTTCTCTCATAGTGGTCACTGTGATCCCATTTTCCCGCAAGAAGACATAATGAAATTCAATCCTTCAGATAGCCTTAGGCATGTGACATTAATTAATCAAGAAAG
Source organism: Leptodon cayanensis (assembly GCA_027564655.1). Classification (NCBI taxonomy): domain Eukaryota; kingdom Metazoa; phylum Chordata; class Aves; order Accipitriformes; family Accipitridae; genus Leptodon; species Leptodon cayanensis. Next base: position 20,711 of record JANXJC010000104.1, read on the forward strand.
CAAAACAACAGGTTGATTTCCTCCAAAATAACCTCCTATTCTTCTACAGTAAAGAAAGAAACCCTTAAGTCTGACTCACTTGAAACATGTTGGTTAAGGAGATGGAAGCTCTTCAGCTTCTTCTGACCCTGATAGGAATTATGCTAGAATAAAATCAATCAATGTTGTCTAAATCAACTGTATTGGTATATTTCATGATTGTAATAACTCAATAATCCAGTGCAAGTCTGTGAAAACTGTTCTGACATAGTTTTAATGGCAATAACTTCTGTTATTTAATGCTATTTAATGAGCACAGAAGCAACGTTAGATAGTCTGATGTTAGACTAGCATTACAGCAGATTGGGAACTGATCTGGAGTTTCTTACTCACTTCTCTCTGCTACTGACATTATAAATAGTGCTGCTTTCTTTTAATGAGATGCTTGCCAATAGCAGTCCAAATACAAATGCCAAATTTTATTAAAATCTTTACTTTCAAATATTGTGACAGTTTGCACAGTTAGTTATCAAAATACGAACTTTCAGATCCCTACATGGAGCAGAGGGCTTTTAATGTATCATCCCATTGACTGGCTGACTGGATTTCTTCTTGCTCCTTGCAGGGGATATTTAATTGTCTTTTGATGAGGCTGTAGAATTTATAATACTCTCTTACAGCCATCACTCATAGTTTAGCCTTAAATGAGACTGCCCCAACATATTGACCTCTGGAGTTTACAGAGAAAGTGAGTATAAAGCAGTCAGAAGCAGTAGATTGAAACAGTTACAGAGGTCAATTTCACCTTACAAAAATTCACAGCTCAGTTTCAGAAATAACAGGGAGTTCCACACCAGACACTTGATGCTGACACCTACAAAGGCAGTGTGCTTCTTTTCTTGTCCCTGGGGAATAATTGGCTGGCTTGGCTCTGCCAGAGCACAGATGATATTCTAACATTACAGATGGGTTTGGTGATAAGAGGGAGAGAGGCTGGTTAAAACCGCTGCAGCATTTACTCTTCTTTCAATACAACAGTTTAGTTAGATGGTCTCAATTACCGGGTGTGACAGCCATCAAAGCTTAACTACAGGAAAACTAGAAAGTACATTTTGGTAAGTAGTCCCCACTGCTTCCAGTAAATTTGGAAGGAGCTATAGTTTCCCAGCACATCTAGAAAACTTAAGATGGCCCCGGGAACTTGCCAATGTGTTGTTTAACAAAATTTGGACCATCAAGGTAAAAAGATTTTTAGAATTTGAGAAGCGATCATATGTGATGGTAAAATGTCACAACAGGACTGCCAAGCTGCATGTATGCTTGACGCTTTTTGAAAGAGGTGTATCAAGTCCAATAACACTATTTCTGGCAAATTAAGTTATTTGACCCTTTCAGACTTTTTACTGGTTTGCTAGCTGTAAGTAAACAGACTTTCATAAATATACTAGTTCATTATAAACTCCTGAAAGAACTTTTTGGAAATATATACTGTTTGCAGATACTTCAACTACATCTGTGGCTTTTTGTTATCATTGTTATTTTGTGATCTGAGCTTGGTGAACTATGTCACATAAGACCTCTTCCAGCTTGAGATGGAATAGATTTTTTAACAGATGATCTATGAAAACTCTCAGCACAGTTGTAGTGAAATTGGCTTTGACTGTCTATGCTTACAACTGTGGTTAAAAACTGTTAGGAGCCTGTTTTTCTACAATTTTGTTAAGCACAAATAGGCTTAGAGAACCTATGAGTCATGTGATCCTTACCAGATTTCAAATAGAATGAAAATCAGATCCAGAGTGTCTACAGTTTCTTTTCAAAAACACACACGTAAGTCTCATTCGCCAAATTAAAATGTTCATATGCTGACCTGGTTAGTGACAATACTGTCTAGCTAATCGTCAGTAGTACCTAATTTTACTTGAAGCAAACATTAAAAGCAGCAGTCTAGCTAACCGTGAGAAAGACTAGTATTTTGGATGCTGCCAGGCAACTCTGAGTAATCACTTATATTATTCCTGGACAGTACATCCTGCTATTTTGCTTGAACAAATAGCATTCTACAAAGCTTACAGAAATGGAGGCTGTCCGTAATTTTTCCTGCTATGTAGACTATAGTGCTAGAAATCAGAAGTCTGATAAATGCCAAATATATATTTAAAGTTTATGTACACTTAATCTTCCATCAGTGCTCAGTTTTGGACTCAGAAATTCATATAAGAAGTGCAGTATGAAAATGACGATGCTAGGGTCACAGCTGCATGTATCTACTCTGCAGATACACAAGAGTGCTGAAAACATGCTATGCCAAAAATCAAATTATAATGTGCAAAGCTTGTTAAGCTTTTCTTAAGAATGCTATTTGCTCTGCAGTTTTTAAATCTCAATGTATTAACCTTCCTACTCACTCAGCCTAGAGGTTGATGCAAACCAACATATTTACAGCTGTAAGTGACAAAAATTGCCCTCAAAAATGAAAAAAGGGAAAACAGTCCTTAAATCATCTAATGTATTTCAGCACAAATAGTTATTCAGAACTTTACGAAGCAGTGCTGCCCAGATGTTATATCTGAATGAAGTCAGTTGTTCTTACACAAAGATCCCATCCATTTAATAATAACTTTATCTGCTTTTTGTTTATTGCTTGTAGAAAGTACACTCCTAGGGTTTTTCTAGTAATAATAAAACTATAAAAAAAAAAAAAGAGAGGAAAAGAAAGAAATTGACATTTTCTTTTAAACTTATGTGAACAGGTGTAATGCTATGTTAACTTACCCTTGCATCTGTAACCTTGAATTCCCTCAGAATATACTGTGGCATGTTGTACTCTGCCATTGGATCTACCACAAAATACTGGTATCTGGCTGAGCGCTCTGCAGGCCAGTACTGGTGGCATTTTTCCTAAAAAATAATGAGGCAAAATACATTTCCTTTTACTCAAGACCACTACCATAAAACTCTTTTCACTCAGATAAGTGTAATACTCATGGCAAGTGCCATTAGTGACAGGAACATGAACTGTTTGTCTTGCTGTGAACATGAAGTTCCATACCAACAATAAAAAATGATCTTCAATATTTCATTGCCATGGGGTTCTCTCTGGTCACTGTATATCTGAACTCATTTATACTTCTGCTCAGTTCTATTATTTATCAGTGAAAACTGCTATCTCTAGCTTAATTTTCAATACAGAATGGAATTTAAATCGTGAGGCCCCTTCAGTTTTCTTTCTTCTTCCCTATTGAAGCAAGTCCCCCTGGCCACTGTCAAGACTCTATCTCTGCATCCAATAGTCATGTCCTGAATCACCTCTATTCCCCAGATACATGGCCTCACTCAGACTTCACTTATCACATACTGGCTTTATCTTGATGTAATCCTGTCCAGATAGTAAACTGCTTTATTCTTTCCATTACACAAAGCGGCAATTTAATGATTTTAGGACTGTAAACTGGGTGCTGAAAGTTTAAAGTTCAGCGCTATGAACACACAGAAGACATTCAGATCTCAAAAATACCACACTTTCTTTTAACATTGTTAAAAACAGACATTGCAAAAAACAAAGTTTCCAAATAAGAAATCTTCATTTTTCAATAGACAGCAATGCTCTCTCTGCATACTTCAGAATATCAACATGCAAACTCAGTTGCTGAATCTCAGTGTGTCCCACAACAAAATGCCTTGTCTAGCTTGTCTATTGCATCACATCTACTGATTGGAAAGCCTTACACCTGGTGACCAGCAATGCCACCGGTATTTCAAAAGGAGAAGAAACCTAAATCCTCACCCTTATTTTTGGACACTCCCATAACAATGAAATATTGTAATAAAAAATCATTATAACAAACATTTTAGTAAAGGGATATTACAGCAGTACTTACTCTGCCCATTTCTCGTAGCTTAGTGAGCATGACCACAATTGTAGAATTATGCTCCCAGAGCATTCTCCAGAAGTCTTCAGTTGTTTCTGCTAAAGGACCCTGTGTAGCTATGTAAGCTTTTTGTTGTCTATGTTGAAGAAAAAGTAAACGAATAAAAATATTTTAATAAAACAAGTGAATTGATACACATGTTCTCTGTTTATATGTAAACATTATCTAGAGGAAAAAAAATATACCATTAATAATAAGCACATTAAAACCTTATTATGAATGTTTAATCAAACTATGCCTTTTTATTTTTAGAACTTTGAGAGGGAAATTACTCTGTTATTATTATGATGTATGTCTTTATCATTATTATTTAAATTTTAATGCAACTCTAATAGCTCAATTTCGTGTGCTGTAAAAAGCACTTAAGAAACACTTAGTTGTGCTGGTTCATTTTGCAGAAATAGCTGTCTAACAATCTATTAAGTTTAGAAATTATAGCATCAAGGAGTTTCTTTATTAACTCCTTTTCAACAGTCTGATGCCTCCAGCAAAAGTAAGGCAGGAAGAAAATTCAGGAATGGAGTGCACCGCATTTCCAGGCCTTAATATCCTACTAGCAGAAGCTACCACCAAGCTGTTAAAAGCCTCTGGATCAGCAGCTTTGTAAGATGATGACCAGTTCATGTTGTTCTTACTTCTTTCAATCAACAGAAACACCTTTGTGGGTGACACTGGAGATGAATGTTGTTTCCAATTATGAGGAGACGATCAGAAGATGATCTCTGTAGATATGGATACTCAGGTACACCTAAACTGCCTTAGGGAAACTATAGCATTTCTCCTTTATGCCTTTTTCTACCAGCTGCTTAAGTCAGCTGAGGGCATATTGCTCCGTGTTGTCGTGAAGATGCTGGTGGGCTACACAACTGTTTATATATAAAATGCTTTTGGTGGCTAGGTCTAGTCTTAATCAGTTTTCCAAGATCACAGGTTATCACCTGGACATAGAGAGTGTATCTCCCATATGTTATTTCTATGTATCTTTTTAAGCAGAATAGTTGTGAAGAAACAGAAGTTCCAAATCATGAATGTGCTTAAAATCTCAGTAACTTTCAGCATGTAAAACATACTGGGAATTCTCAATGGTTTAAAGGTAGGTAAAAATATAATGTTTAAGACAGAATTTTCCTGTATTGCATGGGTGAAAATGTAAACCTTTTATTAATATTTAAAACTGCACCCAATCAAACATGGCACGCACAGATAATGAACAATACTAAATTTTGTTATTTTCAATGTAATTACATAAATAACTTTGTAAACTTCTAAAACAGTCCACATAAGAACACATCAACATTAGTACCTGTATCCATCAATGAAACTGGCATTAATATAATCAGAGCCTTCTACTCCTCGGATTGGCTGCAAGCATACCCTTGTAGACTCATATGGCATAATATTGACAAGGCGATTTTTGAATTTATTACATGGAAGATTGGCACTGATGAATCTTGAAGTGTGAGCCTTAGAGCTAGCAAGTCGCTGTTAAAAATAAATTAAAAGAATTAACAGATATAACAAAAACAAATGATACTATCAGATTTGATGATCTCTGCTCATTATCCATTAATGAATAATTTCAATTTCAGATGCTTACTTTTCCATATTTTATTGCATTACCTAAATATTTGTAAAGCTTCTTTTAACACCTTATAAAAGTTTAATGTCTGCTCCATTAATGCATATGGACAAATTTGAGTATTAAACCATTACACAAACACACATTTCAAGCTATTGAAACAATAAAGGAACAGCAGGGTTAAACTACCCTCACTGAACAGTTCTTTTCTGGACACCAACTGAAGATACAATCGTACATTTTACAAAGCATCATCTTCCTAATATAAAATTTTAGCCTGCCAATGTCTTATCTTTTGATTACTGGAAACAACTGGTGGAGGACAGAGCAGGATTAAGTGGTACACCATTTGTTTTTGGTTCCCCACAAGATAAAATCCCAGTACCTTAAATTCCAGTTCCATTCCTGTGACATTCTCGCCTGTTTCTATCTGTGTCAGCTTCTGGATATATGCATACAAGTTTCTGGCTGGCACTTCGGTATTTCCACATGTCACTGCTTCCAGCAGTGCATCGTGGATAAAGATGTATTGGTCCTCAGTTTGAACCATGTAATTCCTCTGCGCTCTCATTAGAGTTACGTGGCCATAAATATCTACAGTCTTTTCATGCTTTATTCTCTCTAACATGGCATCTATCACAATGAAACAGCCAGTCCTGCCGACTCCAGCACTAAAAGAAATGAACACAGGAAGGAAAACATGAAGGACTATTCCATGCATTGTGCTTACTTTTATGGCATTCAAGTTTTAAAGTTTCATAACACTGATTTGAACAGCACATTCTTCTGAATATGAACATCAGCTTTTATGAAAGAGGTTAGTGCCCTGAAATAAGTAAACTCCTTTAACACCCATTACAAGCAATTGAGAACGCGGAATGCTTTTATATGAGATCTTTGTGTCTTGCAAGTTTCAGGCTTGACTATAATAGAAATAAAACACATTGCAACATGCACTAGAAATATATGTTCTTAAAGATGGAAATTACTGGATTCCTCTAAGAATTCAAGCTTTATTTGTAGCTTGATTTCTAACTCAAACATGCTGTTGTTGCTATTCTGTTTACAGAGGTGAATTTATTGGCAAACAACGTTTCAGAAAATGAGTCTTACATATTTCTATCGTGCTTTGGAGGTAAACTTTCTATCCCTCTCCTAACTCTGTCAATGAGGCTCCTGTTAACACAGTTTGTTCTGTCCTCTGCTCTTTCACTTAGCCAGGCTACACTGTTACTCTTTGCAATACAGAGCCATGCCTAGTTAGCAGTGCTAGCTGTAGGCTGGGGAAATCCCCAGCTGGCCACTTCAATGTCTGTCTTGCATCTCTAGGAAAATGTAAGAAAGATCTGGAATGGCCGGAACCTGGACCAGGATGCTCAGTCATCACATTATTTCAAAGGACAGGTTATAAAAGGATTAAAATAAGCTTAGAGACAAAGCTTGAAATCACAGCATTGAATTAACGTCCAGACTGGTAAGTAACATTTTTCAGGCAGAGGCAAAATTACTGCTTCCTCACAGGTTCTGAGTTAAGTCAGTTGCTGGTTTTAGGCAGGAGCTGAAGTGAATTCACATCAGTCCTGTTGAGGCCAAGAAACTACTACTTCTTAGCTCTCTGCGCAGTAAGGGATTCCTCACGAACAACTCTGAGCTAGAAGGTTGCTCTTCCCTCTTTGGTGGGACTTGAGGGTAGAAGACATGGGTCAGCTACTGTGAGCTTAACACAGGAATAAACCTTGATCATGAAATATTCAGTTGATCTAAGAGATTTAAACCTCTCTCAGTAATAGATCTACTTAACTTAGATTAACTTAGCAGTTTATTTTTATGATACCTGCTGTCAAAATGTGCCAGACTTTCAAGGAATTTCAGTCATTCCCTCCCTATCTTAAAGGTGTTGTCAGTTACATGCATGGGCTACCTTTAATAACTCCTGAGGACAACATTATACGATCAGGAGAGGAAAAAGAGACATACAGTTCTCACCTTGATGTGATTACTATTAGTCATACATGATCCTTTATTACACATGTGGCGTAACTGAACAGGAATGATGCAGAAGGAATATGAAAAAGACTACAGAATACACAAGACAGAAAATACACTGAAGGTCTGAATATGCAACTTGTATGCTAAATGGAGCCATATTTCCTAAAATCTCTACAGGAACTCTTTTATGGAGGTGTTTGGGCATCAACTGTACTGAATCAAAACTTCAGATGGATGACTGTCTTTTTGCAGCCGTGTATATGACTGAACTTTATGAAGTTCGATTTAAACTATTTGCATATGTGTAGCTATATAAAGCACAAGTGTAAAATATAATGGTTTTCGGTATCACTTTTATATCTTGGATCACTTCATGTCTGTGACAATGAATGATAGTTTCTGGCCTTCTAAATGCTTAACTGTTTTCAGTTAGTGACATGAAATGCAGTATGTAGTATAGTAAACAACAGTTTATAAATCCTCAAGACATTGACATTATCTAAGTTAAGAATACTTAGGAACACCACAAACTGCCATTTTTTGAAAAAAGATAGAAAGAAATAAAAATAATTACAACACAGCTTCTAGAGGATGATTATATAAACCCCAAGATTTTCTCACATTTCCTATATTTTCATGAGATATTAAATATCATAAGTCCATCCTGAAATTGATAATTGAGGTTACACTTTAATTTCTTGTATGGCGCTTTAAGAATCTTTGTCAGTTACCAGGAAACTGCATTTACTTACAACCAAATCAGAAAGAAGTACAGAGCAGAAGGATGCTTTAGTCTCAAAAGAGGTAAGTTTTGTTTCTAAGATTCCATATTTACATATTGCCAATCACCTATTCTTGCCACCAATTACTTTTCCCAGAATCAGATCCCCTTCAAACAGCTGAGGACTTCTGCTAACAGACCAAATGCATCAATCTCAACTTCCTTAGATGCCACTCTGGCAATAATGAATCAATATTCTGAGCTTAAGAAAACTTACCAATCAATGATATTGATCAATGGAAGTTGTAGAGAAAGAAAATATACAGAGAAATTAAATGATGCCTATCCTAGCTAAATGAAAGTTCATTTGCCTTCTATAAAAAAAGCTCTGCATTCCAGGAAACCTTAGTGACCTTAACATTGGTAATAATCATGGAGAAAACCTCAGAAAATTGTCTCACTATTGCTGTTGTTTTTTTTTATTCCAAAGAAATCCCAACAAGTAGCACACATTTGTATGTCAGATTGGTTTATATAAAGTTTTAAACCATTCCTTAAATGATACCTCTTCGCATTCAGTTTTTATCAGCCTAACAAGTACTGGCGAAGTGAGGAATAAGGTTTGACAGTACAGATGTTCTCAGTAGTTTAGAATATGGTTCTCTTTCTGATCATGTATTAATGAATTAATGTTCCAGCACTGTGTTTATAACTAGATACGCCATTTTTCAGATCAAACATTAAAAGGTTCACCGGTACCTACAGACCACAACTGCAAAATTCCAACCCAGTTAAAAGCTTGCACCTTCAGCTGGAATGAGCAGTTTTCATTTCTTCTCTTCATGTCCTGTATTACCATTTATGTATTTATTCTTCCCATGAGCAAACTCAAAGAGGAATAGTTACTAGCATACCGAACCATAGAAGATATTTGCTAGTTTACAGGTTTATGCAGCGGTTGTGAAGATCATGACATCAGACCAAAACACATTACTATGCACCAATGTTTTCATGATAAGGATGGAGGGGCTGACACACTACATTTATTGAGGCATTTGGCTCCACTGGGCTCCTGACACACTCCTCTCGGGATCATTTTATCCAACAAGATATTTACTACCTTAAGGTGTTCAGGACATTCCAACTCTGCCAATTATAAATGAGCCATGTGTCTACCAGACCACCCTTTTCAGTTTCCAGGTAAAAATGAAACCAATGCTATGAATATTTTAACTTCCTTCCTCCTTGGCCCCACATACTGTCTAACTCCAAAATCCAATAGCTTCCTATACAAGAGCAAGAAAATACTCTATCCTTATTCCCTGTTTCTCCTTCTCTTCTGCTGTCATACAGACTTAATATGGTACTGATACACTGCTGGGAAGCCACGCAGTTCAAATCTTCACTAATATGCCACTGGAACATCAAAAAAATTTTCCTATCTACTTTCTGCTAAAGATGATAATTTAGCTAGTGAGAATAATTTCACAAATTAATTCTACACTTGTTATTGAATTTCCTGTCTTTTTTGTTTGCATCTTTTTTTGTTACTGTCAAACTTACAATTAAAAAAAGAATTCTATCATTTCAGCCAGTGAAAGATACTGTTAAGTTTACAAGCTGAAAACCTAAGCAATCTATTAAATAGGCATGCCTACTAGGAAACTGTTATTGCTTCAGATATTACCATTTATCCTGTTATAACATTTGTTTTCAATTTCTAAAAACATGACTGACTCAGTCCCATGAGCTGAAACATGTTTAATGTCCTGTGAGGCAACACAGCTGCAATTCACAGAAAGAAAAATTAAGAGGCATAAGGGGGCCATTCCACATTAAAATCACTGTATGGATGTGTTAAAGGTTGGCTTTTGTGATTAATTTGTAGCTGTTTAAATGTTGACCCTTTACTGATACTTCAGTGATTTGGCAAAGGAAGGCAGTGTAATTGCCAGTATTCACAGATCATTTAATTGGAAGCAAAGACAGTAAAATATGGACCAAAAATCATTTAAGACATTTTTGACTCATATCAGGGGACAAT
>JANXJC010000105.1:0-20809 GCA_027564655.1 Leptodon cayanensis
AAAAAGCCATTTCATAGATTTGTTCTTACTCTAGGTAAAACTGTTTGCACACTGAAAGTAAATGTTGTAAATTACAATATTTTTTTTCGTATTTGGAAGTAGGATTACTTAGCAAACAACAGTGCTTTATTTCTGTCTAAAAGGATAATTCCAAAACTGGCAGAACTTCAGAGGACCCGTAGGTCATTAACTTTATGAGAATTATTTTTAACGCAGATATAGTATTCTTCAAATAAACTCAAGGGCAAAAATCAGATTTTAGCAGATAGGTTGAGATGTGAACCAAAATCAGTATCTAATGTTTGCCCTAACTAGCAAAAGATTTTAAAAAAGAAGCTGACACGTACTCACACTAAAAATATTTCCAATGAAGACACTAGCTTTGTTTCTTGCAGCAGGAAGCAATTTACTATTGTACATGGATGTTAATATTTCATTAGCTTTATTCATTTATCAGGATCTGCCAAAGGTTTCTCACAATACAGCTGCCATCTAAACATCAGGTGAAATACTCTCTTCTGTAACTGGATACGTCAACATACTAGAAACAATAGCTATAATGTTATTAAGAATTTTAAAATATTCTATTTTTATTAAAAGCAACACTATTATTCTGGGTTTCTCTTATTTCCAGCAGCAGGTATATGTATTTCTGGTGATTTTAGCTGCTCAAATTGAAGAATTCTTCCACTGATCAAAAAAATCTTTAACACTAATATTGTGGCCCAGTCTGAGTAGAGCTGCAGAGAACTAACAAAACGCTCTTCTTTAGTGATCAAAAGTAAATCTATTTCAACACTCTGTATTCATAGAGATTAAAGAATTTTTTTCTAAAATCTTCAACATTGATAACAACACATTTTTTGCTAGTATTTGAGGATGTTATGATATTATTATCTATTATTTAATCACATAAATGTCTTCTGTAAGATCCCTGCCTCATTCAGTGCTTCTAACAGAAAATACTAGCAGATTTTCCTCTTCATTACCACTCATTCTCAGATGCTATCTCTTAGGACCCAATTGTATTAATAGTAGTAACCACATGTCCTCTGGGATGATCTTTGTGTATCATTTTAACATATCATAGAGTACCTACTTCTAAGTGATATTGCGACCTTCATTTTAGAGATGGAAAACAGAGAAGGAAGCATATTATGGTCAAAACATTTATTTTATAAGAGTTTTGCATTGTGCAGCACGCTACATATGGAAAGAATGCTCTCCATCATTTCATTTGCAGTCTCCTCAGATGTTCTGCAGATAGGACCCCCAAGAAGATCTGAGTATCCATAAAATGCTGACAGCTACCAAAGATCAGGGTTTGGTCAGCTAGTGTAGAAGTAAACATGGAGTCAGTGGCAGAGGCAAGGCAGCTGCCATTTCTTCCAAATAACATCCAGCTGCATCAGGCAGGCTTCCCTTTCCTGCAAGCTGCTGTCTCTTTCACCCGGTGCCTTCCAAATCCTGCACCATGCGAGGGAGGGTATTCTGTTCCTCCCCTGCTGTCTTGCGTGGTCATTGCTTGGCTGCAAAGCAAGCCCCTCGCTCATGCTCACTGCGACAGAAGTGAGGAAAAACCATAAGCATGAAATAAAAGTTAAATGAAGTAACATTTACAAAGTGCTGACCTCAGCCACATTTGCAGTCTTAATAGCGAAGTTCTACAACCTTCGGCCAAATCATTCTGAATTCTTAATAATAACATAAGCACAGATTAAAGGGGATATTTTCCTACTTGTTTTTCTTAAAAAATACAGAGAATAACAGAAAACTTATATTGAGCTTTCCTTTTTGATCATATCATTGTGGCCCCCAAGAGTCACTTCCAGGTTTTGGACCTCTGTGTCCACCACACCTCCCAGTGCCTCTGGAGCTACTGAGGGGCCGGCCGCAAGAGGAGACTGTGCCACACCAACGCTGGTGAGCATTAGAGAGGGATGAAAGATGTACTTTCCCCATGGACTCCCTCCCGCAGCCTCCCTTTTCTCATTCCCCAGCTGCTGGTGCCAGCCATGCCTTTTCCCCATCCACCCCCCTTTCCAGACAACTAGCGCCAGCAGCCCCTGACATTCACCATCACTATCCACTCCTGTCTCCTTGTCCCTGCCCACCTGGGGATATCTTCTCCACAGCCTCCGTACAACACCAGTGTTGCACAGGCAAGTATATATAATGCACTATAGTACAGAGAAGTGCTATTCTAGTTCTGGCCTGGAGCAGCTAAAGTTATTTTTGGCCCTTGGCTGGAGCATGTTCAGTTGCTTTTTAGGGATAGCATTAGTATCCTAGTTCTATAATAATTAATTTGCTTCCAGTTTATAGAGGGTACATTTATAATAGTTTGTTTCTAAATGGAAGCATTCTTAAGCTAGTCCTAGCCTATAAATAAATTGTATTTAATTTCTTTATATAGTCCTTTAGACTGTTCTGTAGTCTCTAATGATCAAGATAAATTTATATTTATTACATACATGAGAACATCTGAAATTTAAGTGATGCTCGCTAGAGGTGTAAGTCATCCAGGTTGCTCTCCTCCTTTCTGGCATGAATGCTGATGTGTAAGAGTCGAACATTTGCTTTCCAAGAAGATGCTTTGGTATAAACCTGTTGTCATGCATCTCATTCATTCACTTCAAATTCTAACAGATGACAAACATGAAACTGGAAGAACAGTGATAAATCAAGTTTGCCTAAAGACTAAATGCATATTCATGGAAATGCCTTGCTCTACAATCATCTATCGGTGGTATTTGGAAAGGACACTTTCGTTTCAGGTCTCCAAGAGGTCCACAAATAGTAATACTCATAATGAAAGAAAAGGTACTTCTAAAAATACTGTATGACCATACAGTATGGGGCTCATGAACTTTCTAGGTAGTCAATGCACAGTGAGTATGCTCAAGTTTTAAAAGCTTGACAAAGCCAAAGGAGCACTTAATAGAAACAGCAGAACAGACTAACATGCATTTATGGGGGCAGTAGAGGTCAAAGGACCATCACCACAATAAAGCTCAAATACTACTTAAAAGGACCCATCAAGAGGAAACCTGAAGTGCTGAGGGATGTTTAATCTTCACCGACAGTCACACATGAAGCATTAACAGCCACCTTCACAGTGGCCATCAAAATATTAGTTAAAATGCCCCAGGAATGTCAAAGTACCCTGGCAAGAGCAAAATTTAAAAAGAGTTGTTGCAAGAGTTCCACTGCATTTCATGAAACTGAAGAGATGTATCTCTGTCACCTTGCCTGTCAGAGCACCTGAGCAAGAGTATACCTGAAGGTTGTAAAAGAAAACTCATCCATGGCTTGCTGCAGTAGAGACAGCTCTGTAGGTTTCACCCCAGAGAGAGCAGAACTCAAAGGCACAGCAGGAGCTCTGGGTTCAGAAAGTGCCAACCACACTGAGTTCTGAAACTCCTGCTGCTAAAATAATTCAGGAGCTGCACTGATAGCATTTCTGGAGCCAGGTGGATGCTGGCTTTCCCTAGCCAAAACAAAGTTCCAAATGCACAAAGGAAAACAGCAAATGTGCAGTACTTCAATAAAAAAAAGTCCGGCAGGTCTCCAGCTGTGTATTACTACTGTTGTTGTCTAATGTCCTGGATGTAAGACCAAGGGTCAGGAATGCCAGAGTAGAGACAGTGTGCTTATTGCAGTGCCCTGGGTTTGTACTGCAGCCAGATTAACAATCTGACCTCTACAGGCAGCAACAGATTATGGCATTGTACGCTTGTGGATCCACCAGCCCTTGAAAATCAGCCACTGTGTTCCTGCAACTTTTTGTCATGGCAGCAATCAAAGGCTACAGCTCATGTTGGCATTTCTGGGGATCTGAACCTTCAGCTTTGAAGCCTGCCAAATGCACAGAGGGGACTTGTCTGACTTGTGCTTGTTTCAAACACTCCCCAGGCCGTGCCAGTCTCTTTGCATGGTTTACAGCAGTTTGAGGATCAGTCCCAAATCTGCACCAGTCATCATCGTGATGGACAACTTTGTTCTGTCTCCTGCCTCTGCTCTTTGAAGAACTTTGTGCCCCAGGAAACACCCACAGGAACTGTGATCCTGGGGAGTTCTTTCCATTGGCCCCTTTGTGGATTAAAAGAAGCCTGTAAGGTGAGGCTTACTTTACCTTTTCCTTATTATTCATCTCCAGAAAGATATGCCACAATCAGTTTATATCTAATTACTTCTCTGTCATTCTGATTAGTCACTGCATATGATGCCAGTAGCTGAAGCAACTATCTGAGGCATAACAAAACCTATCTGACTTAGTTATCGTTCATATCAGATGTCCTGTATTGGGCTGCTATATCCGTTGCAATCTATGTCAATGCTCCGTAGCTTTCTGCACCATTGAGATGGATGTTTTACAGTGCCAATCAAGCACAGTCCCAGCTCTGCTCCTGAGTCCATCTCAGAGAGATGCTAACATCTTTGCTTTGAACACCAGCCCTTGCCTTTTATAAACTCTGCAGACTTTCCCTGTATGTCCAGTATGACCTTTTGCAAAGATCAGTATAGCTGTGGTGGTTCAGAGCCCAATTTTTCCTTTAATTTACTGCTAATTGGATTTGTTACTTTTTGAAGGAACATCTCCTTTATAAAAGCTGTGTTAATGACATCCAAGACAGATACCACTATATTTTTATCCTTGCTTATTGGGAGTAAAGGGGTAATATATGCATTTTAATAACATGCGTAGCTTAGTCCATATCCTCTGCACTACTTCATGTTGAGGTTGAATCATGAGTAATCATGCCCCAAGTCTGGGATTATTAGACAGCAAACTATTGTTTCCTTAGAAAATGGGTTAGTTATCCACAGTCATGTAAACAAGGGCGGGGGGTGGGGGGTGTCAGTCATGCTATTGCCTTCATAAAAATGATCTTCATACCAATAGGTCAAATGTCCCAAGGCAATAATTTTCCAGGAAAAAATCTTGCTACATTACATGGCTTAGCTTTGCAATACCTATTTCTGGAGCTCTTGGAGAAAGACTCTTTCTTTCTTAGTTAAGTGCGACATAGCAGAAAAAAGGGGGAATACAACAACAATTATATGGCCAACAAAAAAAATCAGTCTGAAATAATATGTTGAAAAAACTGAATATTAAGGTCAACAAAGAAAAAAAATTAAAATAAACATGAAATTAAGATGAAAGGTTTTCAAAGGTAGATGCTCATGTATAAAAATAAACTGTGCCTCACTGGCCAATATTTTAAGAAAATTTGGGCAGATTTTGTTCCCTAGGTCTCTGGGTAGCTGACACCACATTATTTAAACAGAGATGGATCAGGAAATTCTCACCCCACTGCCACACTTTCTGACATGAGTTTCTTTGCAGACTAACCCATCAATGCATTCCTTAATATTCTTTCTCTGGTGGTCTCTTATGTACACTTGGAACTCTTTTCTTGATAAATTCAACACAATTTCCATAAAATACCTGCATTTTTATCTTAAAAAAGTTCTAAGATTTATCAGTTTTCCTTTGAAATTAAAAAAACCTTACCTAGTGACCATCTTTCCATTTAATTTAAGATTAAATAAACTCTGTCATTGTTCAGAACACTTTTTTTCCTAATCTGTACCTGGGAAGTAAAAACACAGTAACATTTACCTCTCTAATCATATTTACAAGTAATATAACCATGTGAAAAATCAAGTCCTGCAAGGCAAGAGTGGAAAAAGCCCTATCAGTTTTTGGCTTTTCCTAAGTATCCAAAGAGACAGTACCAGCTCTTCAGCTATCCATCAGCCCTTCCAAAGCATTTAGGTCTGTCCTAGCTGTCCCTGTTTTCTAGAGATAGTATATGATTGATGTATAATATTATCCTTCTTTATCTCATTTCTCTCCCTCCTGAACACTGAGGATCTCTATTCTTCTGTATTCTGGTCACGACTGTGTTTCTTATTTGCCAGAAGCTCTGTTTTGTCCATTTTGGTACTCACTTTCTTTATATTATTGAACACATAGGTCTGTACTGAAATAAGTGTAAGAACATAATAACCAACCATTCCCATTCAGTGCACACATCCTTTCAACCCTTTAGTGAATGGTTAACAGATTGACTCAAGAAACAGGGCGCACACTGATAGTCTCCTGACACACCTTCCAGCAGAAGCCATAGGAACCAAAGGTTACACCAGGATCACTGTCTACTAACAGCCTCCAGCAATGTAGACCTGCCCCACTCCCCATCACTTGGTCTAAGACCAAGAATCTTGCCCTTAGGCCAATGCCTTGTAATAGCATAAACACATCTTGTAGTGCTGCAATCTGCATGGAGCCAATGATGTTGTGTACTTATTTGCCTGTGTACTAATGAATGTTTTATTATCAGTTTTGCATTTTGCTAGGTATGGGATCACAAAAAGTGCAAGTTACTTGTCATTCTTATGTTCCTTACTGAGCTCTCTTCTTTAATGTGAGGCTTATAAGGAATAGGTTACACACAAGATTGAGTATATCAGCAATTCCAAATTCAGTAGGAACTACTGGATTAATATCATTTCATCTTGGCAGTTTGAGTACTATACTGTTGACTGATTTTTGTTCCTGTGGTGAGCTGACCCCAGACACCATCTGTACTCACCAGTCACTCACTCAACTACCCACCAGCGGGATGGGGGAGAGAATAAGAAGGGCAAAAGTGAGAAAAACTCATGGGTCAAGGTAAAGAGAGTTTAGTAAGTGAAGGGGAAAAAAAGAAAAGAAGAAGAAATGTGCTGGATTGCAATAGCTATGTTAACTCTATCCCAGCCAGACCCAATACAGTTCCAAAGTCTTAATTTCTTGTGTTTCAACGGCCTTCTTTTATCACCATCACCTATATTGTCTACCTGATGTTCTTACCTCCTTGCAGTCTCTCTTAGCTGCTGTATTTCGTGGTATATTTTTCTCCTTTACATCTTTCTTCTTTCTGTGAGTTAAAAGTAAGTGCAAAGAAACTGATGCTGAAGAAAAAAAGCTTTTCATTTGGAAAAAATAAGTATGGGGAAAACAGAAACATGTATTCTCCCACTCACATTAAACAAACAAAATAGTTTGGAAGAAATCCCATCATTTTTTTAAAGGTTTTGGGAAGAAGAAATCCATAACTATGTTTCCTCACACACGTTTAAACAATGTGTTTCAGCACAGGGGTATTGAAAAAACTCTTATTTCTCAACATAAATAATAAACTGATGAAAAATTGCAACCAGTTCCATATGCATTGGATGATTCACATGCATAAGACTCTACAGGGCTGAAATTGTAAGCTGGATCTCATTACATGTCTAAGGCACTGTTACTTTTTATCCTTAGCGCTTAGAGCTGTTGGCAGAGGGTAGGGGACCCATTGGCTTGGCAAAAAAAAGTGGATCTGCCAAGCGTCTTCTTGCAGTTGCCCACTTCAGTGAGCTGCACGTTAGCACACATCACAGCTGCTGAAGCTGTACCCTTGCTAGAGCAGCCACAAGCACAGGAGGAGCCACTGGGAATACTGGTCTCAGCTGGCTGCACGGTCACTGCAGCCACTCACTCAGCTCTTCCCTTTTCAGGTTGTGAAGAACAGGCTGTGACTGTTGTGACCAAGCATCCCTGGATACAGTCAATTTCCTAGTTTCTTATCAACCAAGTTTAAAGTCTTGGTACTCTACTGTGATTTCTTTAGTACTTTTGGTCATTGGCATCCTCACAGCAGTTAGCAGAGGTCAAGCATCCTTGCCATTTTGTTAGGTCCATCAAGTAGCCCTTGACACTCATTATGAAAGCATGAACCGGGTACCATGGGATCTCAGACTACCTACCCTGTGTTAACCTCTAACATGCAGGCTCCTTCCCCCAGTAACCATGATGTAGCTCACTTTTAGTTCACCAGGGATTAAGCTAGCTCAAATTAACTTGTATTTACAAAGGCATAATGGCTCCCACACAGAGGAGCTTGGGTCTCACCCTACTGTTGCACCATGTGCTCTTTCAGCAGAAAAAAATGTGAGGTAATCTGAGGTTGTTTTCACCAATACAAAAGTGTTGAACTCCCTGCATTTACTGTCAGGAGGAACAAGGTGACACACTGTTCTGACCAAAGGACTTTAAATCTCTAAAAGCTGCAGAAGTGTTAGTTTTCTATTCAAGCAAACACAATCAGCTACACAAGAGGAGACTTATTCACCAAGAGTTTTCCTCTTTCCATAAACATCTCCCAGTATTTTAATACTCTATCCATACCTAATAGGACCAGCTTTTGAGGATACGATAATCCTTAGAAACAGGATATCCCAGCTACCTGAAAGGAAAATCATGTCTCTCTCATATGTCAGGAACCTTCAATAGCAGAGTGAGGGTGACTGCAAACATAGTTTATGTGACTATTTTAAAATCCTATATTTTTATGTCATTCATGGTTATTTTTAGCAGGTTTTCATGTTGCCTTTTTCCTCAATAACTCTTGTTTTGTAATGTAGTGAGCAAGTCCTTTTCTGTCCCCAAATGAGAATATGACACATTGTTCTTTCTACAGTGCCACCTGACTGCAACGCTACAGAGCAAGCGCTCCACCTGCTAGTTAGCAGTACCATCCAATTTAACAACGCTTGCAAACAGTGCACAGGAAAAAAAGCATCAACATTGTTGCTGGCCAGAATATCTCTGAGGGACAGTAGGAAGTCAGACACATGGAACTTTACATGGATTGCGTTGTCCTGTGAGGCTGGAAACTCTACAGAAACTGCCACATGCCTACTGGAGCTGTTAATTCAGTCAGACTTTTATCTGTCAAAGGATATTGAAATAGGCTTCCTCCCTTTCCTGTTATGCAGCCCGTGATCAGAACGCTTTCAGTAATGGGATGCCCCTTTGAAAGGCCAAATGAATCTTGGGACGCCAAGAATGACATACACTGAATCACATTGGAAAGAGAGAATAAAAATTTGAAAATGCATCAGCATTCAGACTTCTCTGCTTAAGACAGGTAAATGTAAAAATAGGCGAAGTGTCTGCACAGAACATTGCATGGCAAGTGGAAGGAAATGGGACAGAGTGAAAAAGAGAAACTTGCAGAATCAGAAGGAAAGAAAAGCAAATTAAATGATTAATAATCTCATTTGTCAACAAGAAAAAGAAATGAAAATGCAGAGTGCTGACTGATCTAGATTTCAGCCTATCTTTACACCCCTGTATGCTTTTATCTCCTAAGATGCTGTTTAGATGAGCAGTAGACGCATTCTGTACCAGCAACTGCAATGTTGAGTTATTTATGTCATAGAATGTGCTCTGTGGATTTGTGCCACCTATTTGCCCAAAAATAGAGAACCTAGTCCCAGACTTTCCAAATTTCAAGGAAACTTGAGCTTAGGAACCAAGATCTTGAATACACAGGCCATCTGATTTGCAGATTCAGGTATCAAACATTTCCAGGTTAACAATACTCAATTAATATATCATAATGAATCATATCCATCCCAAGCCAGAAAGACAAGTTGCCACAAAGGATGGCTGATAGGGCCTGAAACCTTTCATACCTAATTTTTTTTATTTTTTTTTTTTTAAATCCAGACCAGGTGTGTAATCTCAGGCTAGCTGCTGACTACTAGGTATCTGCCCGCTGTCAACACTAATTGACACCTTTGGTACCAATTTTAATATGAAGTCCAAAAAGTAGGTAGCATATCCTGACATACACTTTCACCGCTACACCAAAAGGCAGCCTAGGAAATCTTGGCAGGAAAAAGTCTATTTACTTTGCCCATGAAGTATCTGTGCTAAAGAGGATTTCAGCTACTTGACTTCACAGTGTTGTCCTTTCACATACATTAAATTCAGATGGAAAAAAAACAGGAAGGAAAAATTATCTTTCTCAGGTCTGTCCTCATTTAGAGCCTCCAGTACAGCTAGCATTTCCATGCAATAAATGTAATCAAATTTTCATCAAAGGAAGTGAAGTTCACAAAAATATTATCTGTTTCTTCATAAGTTGTCTCCTAACTCCCATATGCATCATAGTTTTTAGTGATTTGATTCAATATGTGTTCATAGCAGAACAAAAATTCTTTTGCTTTCATTTGACACTTGTTGGTACATTGATTAGGAAAGATTTTTAAAAGGGATGAGTAAAGAGAAAAAATCTGAACTTTTTAAAATTGATTTTGTTTCAGCTTTTCCAATATACTAAATTGACTGAGAAATGGCTTAAGCATAATCTCTTACTAGTTCAAAGGCTTTGTGACATTTTAAATGCTGGTTTTTGAGGCAACATTTTTATGTATTTATATTTAGTGTGATGTTTTCCAACTTAAATCAAAAAGTTGTGAGTCTCAATAGTTGTCTAACCTCTTACTGTGCTAAGAAAGTTGACTTACCACTTTGCATAACTATTATATTGACATATTACAAGTCACGCAACTAAACTCAAATGCACATTTCCATTTTGGTGTCTCATGGGTACATTTTAAGTCTGCATTTAACATATATGCTTTCTTGTGTCTTGCTATTTCCTGTCTCTTTTTTTCTATTTCTTTTCCGACTATTCAATATAGCAAAATTTAAATATTGTTTTAACCTTCCTCAGAACAGTCTTACACGCAATCCATTAGCCTAGCTGTGGTTTAAGGCTTAGCTGTGTTGTGTTGCCCCCTCAGCATCCTAGATACACTGACAGAACATGTAGACAATTCTTCTAGCTTGCAACAAAATTGTACAGTTTGTTTCCCAGATGCCAGGTGCTGTTGGAAATATGACTTCATCAAAATAGTGCAAACCGTAACACTAAGGCAAGGAAAAAAAGTAGTGTGCAATATTTAGAAAAATCTTCATTTTCCTTAAAATAATTCTTTCTGTCTTTAGTATATGAGCTCAGGGTTTGACTTGTGGCGCGAATGAAACCAAAGGCCTTAGACGAACTTCATCTGGCCAAATGTAGACATTGACATTTGAGCTACTTGTCTAGATCATGGTCACATGGTTTCTTTTACTGTAGATTTTACTTTAAAATGCAATAAATTATATCTAGAAATACCCATTTTTCTCCTACAGATAAT
Organism: Leptodon cayanensis; assembly: GCA_027564655.1. Classification (NCBI taxonomy): domain Eukaryota; kingdom Metazoa; phylum Chordata; class Aves; order Accipitriformes; family Accipitridae; genus Leptodon; species Leptodon cayanensis. The sequence goes on from JANXJC010000105.1 coordinate 11,029, forward strand.
GCGGGCGAATAGTTTATTTAGACATCTGTATTGTACAGGATCAGATTAATTACACCCTTAATGTCCAAAGTAAAGAGGGGTACTAGCTTGCACAGTGCCATGAATCAGAGGGGACCACAATACCTCTGGAGTGATAACGGAGGTTACAAAATTTGCCACAGTCACATGTGGCTTTAAATTACATACCCTGAGTGGAGAGATGCTTTCTGTGGGTTTGAGATTCTGAAAGAATAATCCACCCTTGTTTTAGGGAAAATAAATCAAATGGGAACAGGAAGAGAAGTGCCAATATAGTGGTCAAGGCACTGGTAGTTGCGGCTGCCAGCAGGTGCTTAGAGGCACCAGCTTTTGTAACTTGCAAGAATGAAGGCTGAGATGATGCAATTGCTGCCTGTTAAAGCATCCTTGGGGTAAACGCAAAAGAACAGAAAGAAGAGAACGTTGGTAGAAGAATATTTGTTGGGTATAAGCACATCTAGTCTAAAATTCAGAGGAATGTTTCTAATCGTCAGAGAAATAAGATGTAACAATATCTTTTTAATGGGAATACTCTAGGTGAGAAACCTGAATGGTTTCATGATATGCCTACAAAAAGTTATCTAAAGGATCATATAAAGTCATGTCTGTTGTAGCAAGGGCTGTCCAGTAAATTTCACCCACATGACACCTCTTTGCTGTAATATAGCCCTGTACTCCTAGCCTTTTATCTTTTGAGGACATGAAGTTTTAAAATTAAATTTAATTAATTTGATTATTCAAAGACTATTTTGTAAGTTGTGAATAGATATAAATGTAGAGAAACAAATTAGCCATAGAGTAATTACACTATTGCTGCAAATTACTGTGCTGGGAACGTGTTCGAGATTGGGAAAAAGGTCAGAACTCCCCAAGGGTTTTGGATCCAAAACTGAATTCATGACTCAGCTCTTCTTATTAAGCCATATGGCAAATCAAAGGCCACAAACCTTTGGATTCCTGTTTTTTCAGGTCTGCAGACATTCAAAATTAAATTATTCTGCAGTGTTTTAATGTCCCATGCCACAGTGGTTGCAGTTAAACATCCTGAAAGTACATGGTGTTCACAGAGAAGGAACATTATCCCTGGCCCTCACCAAGGGTAGAACGAAATCTTCCTGTCTCTGGTTGGAAGTCAATAACCATTTCTTACTTCACTGGTAAGCAGGTGCCACCTGAGGAAGCCCCTGGCTGCAAACAGCTACTAGCGCTAGTATGTTCTGATTTACAGGCATACAGGGACCACAGTCTGGTCCAGGGTTGCCCAAATCAATGATCAGAAACTTGCTCCTCCTCATTGTAACACTGTTTTTGCTACAGGGACATCTCCTGATGGCCCTCTAAATAACTGTGTTTAAGTACACAGACAAGGTGCTTCTAGCCTTGCTTGAGTTGCTCAAACTCCTAATTAATTTAATTGACATGATTTCCATGACACAAAGAAACTGTAATCTCTGCAATCCCTTTTGATCTCTCGAAAGTGCCTAAGAAATGCCAAGGATAAGATTCCTTCTCAGTCTTCCTGATTATGAGTGTTAATGCTAACAGAGAAACTCTATTCCCACAGCACTGCAGCAGAAATAAAATGTTTTTAAATGAATTTATCATTAGCTCCCGCTAGATATTTACTCATAAAACAGTCCCTGATTCAAGAACATCTTTGAAGCTGACTCTTCAAAAGATAGAGCACATGAAGATCCAGAGCATTTCCTAGTACAAATAGAACTACAAAATTTGAATCACAGATTACTTCCTCACAAGGGCTGTGATACTGTTTCTGTTGAAGTGCATTTTACTGTTGGAACTTACCCATGATTTGATGGAAGGCATCTATATAAACCCTCAAACCTGTTGTGTGGAAAGCCTTCTAGGGAAGGCTAAAGGGAAGATCAAAAGAATGGAGAATAAGTTTCTGGAAGTGATTACATGGGCTGATGCTTGTGACAAAGAAAGGCTTGTCCAGAAGGGCCAGATCTTAGAAAGCCTCTTTTTACAGAACTGCTGACTCGCACTGTGCCTGGGAGCCAGCTGCGCAGTGAGAATCAGGCTAGAGCATCTCGATGAAAAAGGTCATCAAACCCCAACATTATAACAGACATCAGTAGTCTGAAGTCTAGAGACTTTTTGCTGACCTCAGTCAGTTCACACATGGTGGCAGACATCAGTCCAGACAGCATCAGAAGAAAAGTGAGAGGCCTTGAAGCAACATACATTTTCTATTTTTGCTGCCATCTATGCTTTATAACTCTGTGTAGCATTTAGTTTGTAGCTATTGCCTTTGGAGGTAGTAGTGATCAATTACCTCCTCACACTGCTTTCGTAATGATTCAAAGTTACGTTCAACAGTCATTTATTGTTGTTTACCATATTCTTGCAGATTGGCTTACACTGGGCTCAGAGCATTAATACTTTGATTCAGGTAACTCAAATAAAACCTCATATGTTTCTGTTTCATGCTAAAATAGTGTAGTGTAGTCCAAACACAAAATAACAAACAATTCAGGAAAATAACTAGAGATGTACCACACCAGTGGTAACTGGTAAGTCACACCTGCATGGAGAGCAGGCAGCCTCTAGAGCAAATCTCTGTGCAAAAGTGGAAGGGTGGCAGAAGAAACCTGATCTCACCACAAAAGGTCTTTCACACAGACATTCAAAGCTATTTTTTTTTCCACCAATGTCAATACTCAATTGAGGAATAAATTAGGCTATAGTTTTTTTTGAGAAACCTGAAAAAACAATGATTGTCTTTAGCTTAATAGGTACACTGAAACAATGTCAATGAAGGGTGATGCAGTTTATAAACTTGAGCAAATGCACACTATAGTGTCCCAGAGGGACTGGGCTGAATGTTTTTTTCTTCCATGCATTTTATGGTCTCTGCCATCTTCACAGAGAATTTTATTTTTTCAGCTATTGCTAATGAAAAGCCAGAATTCTGGTTTTCATGAAGTTGCTTTTGACTACAGAAAGTTTTCTGCTGCAATGTCATTTTTCATTTCATGATGGAATTGGAAGGCAATCTTGAAATCTCCGCTGGAAACCCCAGGTGACATACCTCCTACACTCCAGCCCATGTACCAGTCGCACCCCACCAGCACAATGTGTTTGGCTTACCAGTGACACTGCCCAAGAGGAAGAGCATCTCTCACAGAAACAGCAGTACTTCCAGGTGGCTAAAGGATTACTGTGCTGAGGAAAGCGTGGGGATGTTTGTCAGAGAAGCTGCAAGGTAAGGAAAATAAATTAAAATGTGGGATCAGAAGATAGAAGAGGAAGGGAAGGAAAGAAGAGAAAGAAGGAAAGTATTGATCCTTCAACTTTGCCACCTGACCTGTAGCGTGACAACACTGGTAACATTGGATCTTTTCTGCCAGCAGAAAGATGGCCTGGGATAACAGCTTTCCTTCATGGTCCAACTTTGGGTTGGCCAGGTGACCGAGCATCCGGGACTTAGGTCCCCTGAGGCCCTAGCCATACCTGCCTGGAGACTGTACCTCAATGTGGATGATCTTCAGAGCAAAAACATGGTAGCAAAGGACACTCCGTTAGAAAAGGGCAAGATCATTAGTGTGATAGGTGAAGAATTCTTCAGTTAGTTACAAAGCTGCATGGGCAGCTACGTACCATAGCTTTTAACTAAATGAAGCATTTCCCCATGCTACCGTGGGCATGCCAAACATTTACCAGCTGATACAAGATCAAAGCTGCAGCAAGCAACTGATCCTTATACAGCATCTCTACAGCTTCAGCTTTGACATTTTGTAGTTTTAAGATAGCAGCCAGCCAAGCGTGAATGGCTCCTGCCTCAAAGATTACAACCAGCCATGCAGAACATCAGCCAGCCTGTTTTAAGCAATGACTGCTCCCTTGTATGATCCATTTATTCTCAGTGAGACAGAAACCAGAAAAGATGGTGTTTGTGTGGGGAAAATTCAGTGTATCTGTCACAGCAGCTTGGCAGAGTGGTGGCTTGCTTGTGTCAAGTCTTCCCTCAGGCTGAGGCAGGTTTGGTAGCAATGCTCAGACAAAGCTGCACGCAGTGGGGAGCTGATTAATAACCTACCTTGCTGAAAATGGCAGCTCTGCTGAAAAACCTCACATCCACATATAATCCCACCCTATAGAAAGAAACTTAATTTAGGAGAGCCGGTCTCCTCCACTCATCCATGCCTTTAGGCCCCCAGGGTTCAGCTGCTTGCTGAGACTGGCTGGCAAAGTACAGAGGCACAAAATAGTCTGCGCTTTTGAAAAGTATCCAGGGGTAAAGAGGGACTAAATACATTTGGGTTCATCAAGTCTCTTGTTTGCTTGCAAGCTACCCATAGAAACTAATCAGAAAAACTACTTTCAAAAGAAAGCAACCAGTTTCATTTCCCTGGTTCTGTACCGAGAGAATCCAACCTTACCCTGTTCCCTGCTACATGCAATGCACCTGCAAGCCTGCAGAAATAGCTGCTCCCATACAGACACATTTACACATCTGTAGACACACCAGCATGCTTGTAGATATTAATCCTGAGTGTTTGAGTTTAATATGTGAAATACCTTTATCACCTAGACCCAACCCTCGCTGAGGATATAGCTTCCAGCACAGCACAAAGGAGGGAGCAAGGAGCAACTGGTGAGGGGGAATGCAGGACTTGAAAAACCAATGCAGAACTACGCCCTGCAAGCGGCTGACCGTGTCACCTCAGTCGTGCTGCCACCTTACTCTTGATACACAGCCCATCAGATTCAGCAAGTTTAAAGGTTTCTCTCTATGTAAGAGCAGTGGGTGACCCATTTTACAAAGAAGCACAGAATAACAGAGAACTTTCAAAATTCACCAGGTAAAACCAGAAAACATTACCCTCAACAGCTTTTTTATACACGCTATTAACTTGGAAGTCCTTCCAAAGTACGGTCTTTGATTTAGAAACTCTCTCCTTGCTTTCCATTTTGGCAACAGTTCTGTTCCCATGTTGCACAGACAGAAGAGACCTGCATTACCAAATACAGTAAAAAAAGGTTTTCAGCTTATACCATTTTAATTCTGCTTTTAACACTGCTGTGATTTTGAGGTCATTTGCCGTGTTAAAGCTACTTAGGGCAGTAGTTAAGGACAATCCAGTCTCAAAACTTCATGCCCTTTACTGCACTAAATTGGTAATACACTTGCTAGAAGCCACCATGAGTCAGATGAGTCACTTCAAATACAATGCTTTACAATAAAGCCTAATTCACTAGTACTTACAGTTCTTGTTTGCTGATGTTTTCTCAGGTAAAACGGAATAATCAGTGCTTCCAAAATTAAAAGTGAGCTTAACAAAAAAAAATGAGTAACAGCTGGTCTTTCTACATACCATATATATGTTCAACATAGAATTTTTAAACTAAGTTCCTGGAAAGACTCAGTTTGAGTCTTGAAAACCTTATATTACTCTCTTGGAATTAAAAAGAAAATGTCTCTACCTGTGGTTTAGTCTTAACTACTAACATCCAGCTCTGAATACTGTTCATTTGAACTAAGATAGCATTCCTGTGCCGTCAAGGTCTTGTGGAGAACAAGCTGATGTGCCCTTTACACCACCAAACTCCAAGTTCATCACTCAACAAAGGATGGTTTGGGGTAAGCTTCACACAGTCCAGTCATAGCTTGCCGGGATAGCTATTTGTTAATTCCCAAAGGAAGTCATAAAGTAGCTTTCCAGCAATGTCAAGTACACAAGCCACGGCATGCCCTGGAAAGCCATTTGACTGAGTCCCTTTTGTATGAAGTAAGAGTCTGCCAGGTAGTTTCGATGAAAAAATCTTTACGTTCACACTGCAAACATTAAGAAATAGGAGGTATTCTTCCACCAGTATATACAAATTACTGCCTCCCAATAAGTATACTGCAACTTTTACCCAACATAGCTTGTTAGTAGAGCATGAGAGAGAACTATATTATTACTGCTTCTTCTTCTGTACTGCTTAGAAGTACGTTGGCAGGTCCAAGGCTCATAAAGTTCACTGCCCACATCAGGGTTGTTCCTCTAACACTTCAAGAGGGACTAAAGACTTGTTCATTTTTCCTTTCTTTCATTCATATCTGAAACAAGAGAACATCTGACACTCTACAAGGATTGTCAGCTTAAGCATCAGGGTACCATTGCCTATCATCTAAGCAGGGTAGAATACCACTGTATTTAGTCAAGAACGTATCTCCTAGGGACTTAAAAATAGCTGCACTTATACCCGCAATGTTCACATCCTGAGCCAAAAAAACTGAGTGTTCAGCAATATACTGCCAATTTTTAGCAAGGATTACCTCAAGAATGGCCTCTTCTGTGAGTGATGCACATCATATCACTGCAGAAATTGTTGTCCTCTTCCCCAAATACATCAGCTCCACTCAACATCTTTCCCAGGCAGCCAAAGAGTATAACACAGAGAAGTGAAACTTACCTGCTCATTTAGGGGGTTGTTTACAGTAATAACGAACCTACTTAAATTTTTGCTTTCTTAGCAGAAGCATGGGAAAAAAATCTCAACACAAAAAATCTCAGCAGAAGAGATGGAAGGGAGAAACAGAAGTGGAATTTTCATTAAGAACAACAATGGAAAATGTTGTTACAGGCTGAAAAATGATGAAGTTCTAAAAAGTTTAGACAGGTCTGTGTAGTTTGCAGGACAAAAAATAAAGGCTAGTCGATTAAAATTTTCTAAAAGTTAATTCCTCATTATGTATCAACTAAGATACAATGCTATCTAAGCTGGGGAAAAAATAAGAAAAAAAGAAATTATATAGAAAGATAATAACAAGACCAGTGACACATAGCTTGACAGTTTTCAATCTGGCTTTCTAAATAAATTCGGTTTGCTTAATCATACCTCCTGCATGGCTTTAGCTGACCCTGTCTTTGCTCTTTTCTGCAGTAATTGACCATTTTAAAGTTAATTTGAAAAAGTGAGATCGAGATTTCCAAAATTATTGACTTCTCATTAATTCAGGGGAAAAAAGTACCTGGATGGGAAAGAAGAACCCAAATCTGCGATTCAGGGAGGAAAAGGGAGAAAAAAAAGAAGTAGCACACACTTGGCAGTAGTTGTTGGCCACTTAACTAGTAAGTATTTTCTGGCTCATCAGCACACCTACCCCCACACTACCTGCACCAAGTGCTGGCTTTCCCTGGGGAAGACATCATAGCTGTGATGGGACCCAGACACTGGAAAAGAAAGTGCAAGGAAAATGGGGCAAACATTTAAGAAACTAGGCTCTGCTGTTTTCTTCCTTATAAAAAGAAAATCAGAGACAAAAATTCTTTTTCATTTTGGAAAATAGAAGCTTTTCACTTAAAACAATTATTGACATGGTCATTTTGACAGCAAATTCTATCACAGACAACAGCTAATGAATATTTATTGTCCTTAGGATAACACAAAATGAAGAAACAGTATTTGTCTTTAAAAAGATTACTTCTAACTGTGCATGTCTACAGTTCAAGGTCTGATTATATCAATTATATTAGTGTGCACTGAACAGCAATTGAACGAAGTGTTAACATCTGCTTAGAGGCAGAGGTTGTCATTAAAGTTTTTTTACAAATTACTTGGAAGTAATTAATAGTTTTGTTGCATCCACAATATTTCTAGGTGGTAGTTAGCAACACAAGTGTACCTGGAAGAATGGCAGAAAATGTAACTGCATTCACAGTACAACCTTCCCACTACTTGTTTTGTTGTTTGTTTTAGCATATGTACTCCATTTTCATAGGTTTGTTCTGTTTTGTTTTTAATTGGGCTCTTATCCCTCAGTGGTAAAATGTAGGAAAGAACTATTTTGGCCAGAAAGAAGTTTAGGATTGCATTAGACATCTTAGTAGTAGGAGGAGCCTGTTACTCTAGTGACTAATATTTAACTTTTTTCTCGAGATCGCAGTGTAATTCATAGATGAAGTTTTCCGTAGAAAGAACACTGTTTGCTGTATAACTGTCTTTTTTGCCTTCATAAAGTCTTAAATTATAAAGTTTACTTTATAAAGTCTTGTAAACTATAAAGTTTACAAAGTCTTTATACCTTCACTTTTTAAAATACCTGTGTCACAATATTTGCTCTACAAAAACGACATCTATGATGCATATTGCAGATATGCTTTCATAGATCGTTTACTGTAAGCAATAAGTTCTGAAGCTTACTGGCCTTATTGCGCTTTCCACTTCAAAAAGAACTGTACAGATTTGCTACATCATTCTCCCAAATGGATGTATTTTTCTTTCTGGTTTAACTTATTTCACTGCACAAAAGAGGTGTTTTGATTAACTGTGCAAAATCTAACTAGATCTAGATGTATTGAATCTCAGAAAAGAGAGGGGAGGTTTGCCCTAATGACTCTGTTCTTGTGTGTTGGAAATATAAAACTCTGTATAAACATCTGCAACATTTTTGTTTATGGCTTTTAAAAGTCAGATGAGCACTTGAGTTTACTAAGACTGACTGACTGACACAAAACCACTACCCCTCACACCTCTCACAGAAGTGAAGTCTTTGGCTTCTAGTATGAGAAATGGTATTTGAACGTGAAACAAGTAGGACAGAAGATCTTAACTTGCCCTATTTTGATTGCACCTTTTCTTTCTTTGCCCCAGCTAATGCCATCCTTAGCTCCAAGAGAAGAAAACCCAAGCAGACAGCCTTTATCGCAGCTCCATGGTAATTCTGATCCTTGGATTTACAATTTTCATTTTAGACTTGATTATAGGTGAGACAGCTAGTTGCAGCGTATAATAAAAATGAAAATGCAGTAGGCAATCTGTCCTCTGTGTGTTTGTTGCCTTAGAAATATCCTCTTCTTTTTAAGGGGCTCTGGCTAAGCAAATTCTGTAGCTAAACAGTACTACATGAATCTAGAACTTCACACTGAAATATTATTGTTAGAATTTGCTTTCAGCAAATATTGACACATTTAAGTTTAAAAAATGTAGACATTTTCCCAGTATTTGCACAGCAATGGTTGAGTATGCCAGTATTCTCAGAAGCAGAACACAGAAGATTCACATTTGTAGATGAATAAAAAACAATCGTTCTTGAATATGCATAAAGTGTGCTTCCTATTATTTGTTCAGCTTTAGAATTCTATTCCCCAGGTGAAATACTGCCAGCAAATTTCCTATTTGTTAGTAATACTCAAAGACATTACCTGTGAACATACAGTTGTACATTTCTACATCAAAGTAGTCCTTCATATGAAAACTGTAACAACTAGCCATAAAATTCAGAGTTTGATTTGAATTTTAAGCTGAATCCTTTTTTTCACATGCAATGTAACCTGTAAGGAAAACAGCAGAATTTGGCTCTGTGGAACTCTGAGAAGTAAAGAGTCTGTATTGGTTTATTCCTTTCTATTTTCAGATAAGCACAGCTCAGCCAAGCCTATTTTCAGCTAAGCGCAGCCCAAAGCACCTGGACTATCAAACCATCTTCTTGCTGAAAAGAGTGACTAAAGATTAGCAGACAATTTGAATGCAGTTTCCCAATACCTGCGCAATTATCCAGCTTTAGAGAGATTTCTAAACTGGCAGACAAATATGTCCAAAAAACCCATGACTAAAAATGAAGTTTCAAATAAAAATAAATTGCAAATATCATCCAACTCCTTAACAGTGACCATAACGAATCATTGGAACACAAGGGAAGTGGTTCATTAGTCATCAGTTCTAAATTGGATGTCATTCTGAAAGATATGGGCCCTACCACCTCACACAGGACACATGGGTCTCCTTGGCTGTTCGGGTCCATGGGACC
>JANXJC010000105.1:20819-30875 GCA_027564655.1 Leptodon cayanensis
CTGATAGTTTTCAATTACATAGCACAGAAAATAATAACCTTCTCCACAGGAATTACTGAGTAAAATTTGATGACCTACATTATGCAAGCATTCAGAAGAGATTGATCATAGTCCTTTCAAAATTTGCATTTTAGGACTGTATTTTCAGACTATATCATCAGATCAGGGCTTGGCCCATAGGGAGCTGAACTGCTGAATAAGAAGTTACTACCATTTTTACATTGTGTTTTTATTATAGTCACACTTTCATGCTTAGTTAGATGCTAGGAGTATACTTTTTATTCTGAAAAGGTTACACACCCAACTTTTATGTGTTTAGCCTTCTTTTAGAGAGGACAGCCTTCAAGCCTAGTATTAACTCGATAGTACTGTAATAATATACTTCAAGAAGGGAAAAACACTAACCACAGTATTGTAGATGACATTCAACTATACACCTCATAAAGCAACTTGTCTCATTTTATTTGTGTTAAATGTCTTTTTTATTTATGTCAAATGATATATGCTTACTTTCATGCTTGTGTAAGGCTAGTGATTCTTGAGAACTCTGCCACTTTAATCCCTGCCTCTATTCCCTTACCATTTACTCATAAATGCTGATTTTATTTTCTACAGTCTTCTAGGATTTTCCACAAAAAATTCCCACTGACTGTAACCAACAACCTGTCTGATCCCACCTCGGTTTGTCTTCAAGATTGTTTGGCTGTATAAAATTTTGTTTCCATCTACTGGTACAAGTTCTTAAGTATAAATCTCTGCTGGTTTATTTGCAATGTTCAGAATAATTTATTAGGTCCTCACATTTAGACCAACTATGTGTCTTTGATGTATTACTATATTCTAGCTTTGTGTCCTAAGAAAATGTGGCTTTATGCAAGCACTTTGTCTGTTTGCCAGTCCTCCTCAACAGTTTGTTAACCTGTTGGCCAATTTAATTCAAATTTGACAGAGAGAGGTAGAGTCTCCGCGACATTATGTTCACTGGAGTTTTGTGAAGATTGGTGATCTGGGTGAAGGAAAGGGATCTGTTCAGTTACTGAAGAAGCAATGAAGTTGGGGATGCAGAGAGAACAAAGGAGAGCGGCAACAGAGAAGTTGGAGGTGATGTGGGGAGACCTCCTGTCATTGCAAGGGGAAAATCAGGGGGCAAAAAGCAAAAATCTGGGAAAACTGACAGTTCATTTCACTGCTAGCTTCTACGATTCCCAGTATTTTAATTTACATATTAGCACAATATTACTAATGAAAGAAGTCCCTAAATCATTCCTAGGTAACCTCCATGTCACCATGTAAAAGAATTCTTTTCTATTCAGTTCTAGCTAATACTTTTAAATAAAGAGCTTAATCTTTCACAAGTAGAGAAGTGGTGATATTAACTCTGGTGCTGCCTCTTGGTAACTATTATTCCACTCTTATGTCTACACTCAGAGGTCTCATTCCTTTCCCAACATAAAGAAGTGACCAGAAAAGCAATGGTCATGTCTTCTTTCAACAGCCTTCCTCAGCATCTGCCAGTTATTCTTCAAGCTGATGTGGAGGCACTGTATGTTGCAGATCTGAGAGCTGTGTATTTACACCTTGTTCTCAGAGGAGAAGCATCACAGAAGTAAAATTTATAAGAACAGTTGTGCAGAATCTTTAACATTGAGCAATGGTGAATGTATCGACTGATGACATAGGGTACTAACTAAAAGGTCATATGAGGAGGAAGCAGTGTGTGCCCATAGAGCTCATGAAATGATACACACCAGAAAATAGCTTTAGACCCAGAAAATATGAAAAGGTATAAGCCGAAGAGCAAACAAAGCTTCTCACATTGTTTTCTGCCAGAATGCTGCTGTAACATATTACATAATAATTCTTTTGTAGGTGAATAGATCTGTGAGGAACAAAAGGCTACATGGACAGACTTACCTTCCATGAAGATTGAGCAGTAGCTATGTCCCAAACCCACCTGCAGTGCTGCAAGTTCTCTTGGAGTCCTCAGTAGTCAACAGACACAGAAGTGAACAATGCTGCAGCCTTCAGCTCAGGCAGCGCTGTGCTCAGAGTAGATGTTTTGTGCTCTCAAGGCTGAGGCCAATGACTTCTTATATTGTCAATGCTGGCTGCCTCGGCCACTTGACTTTTCTACTGAGTAAGTCTAGAAAAAAGGTATTAACAGCTCAGCCGGTATGCTGATTTCTGATTTATAGTGTTACCTTCCAAGCAGTTTGAGGAGAAAAACTAAAGCTGAAGAGCTTAATTTATATGCATGGCAAATCCACTGTAATATTTCAGGTGCATCTCCCTCTTTGTGGGTTGTTCTTTTTGTTGATGTTTGGTGGGGTTTTTTTGTTTGTTTGGGTTTTTTTGTTAGGCAGTAATGGAAGCCAGAAATGGAAGCAAAAGTCTTGCTGACCTAATCTTTATAGCCTTTCCTTTTTATCCTGCCTCCTTGCTGCGGTTTAACCCCAGCTGGCAACTAAGCCCCACACAGCCACTCGCTCAGTCGCCCACAGTGGGATGGGGGACAGAATCAGAACAGTAAAAGTGAGAAAACTCGTACATTGAGATAAAGACAGTTTAATAGGTAAAGCAAAAGCCACACATGCAGGCAAAGCAAAATAAGGAATTCATTCACCACTTCCCAACAGCAGGCAGATGTTCAGCCATCTCCAGGAGAACAGGGCTCCATCACACGTAATGGTTACTTGGGAAGACAAGTGCCATCACTCTGAACGTCTCCCCCTTCCTTCTTCTTCCACCAGTTTTATATGCTGAGCATGACGCCATATGGCATGGAATACCCCTTCGATCGGTTGAGGTCAGCTGTCCTGGCTGTGTCCCCTCCCAACTTCTTGTGCACCCCCAGCCTCCTCCCTGGCGGGGTGGGGTAAGAAGCAGAAAAGGCCTTGGCTCTGTGTAACCACTGCTCAGCAGTAACTAAAACCTCCCTGTGTTATCAACCCTGTTTCCAGCACAAATCCAAAACATAGCCCCATGCTAGCTACTGAGAAGAAAATCAAGTCTATCCCACCCAAAACCAGCACACTCCTTTACCAAGATAGCTAGGAATATTTCCTTTTTGCCCTGGTAGTTGCTCCTGACAGTGGTGCATTTGTGACTGAAATGCCTGGGAGAGCACCAGTGCCACATTTCAGAAGAAGAAAACAGCCAGATTTTGAAGAAGACTCACAGTGGTTTAGAAACCTTTGGATTTTTGATCCAATGGGAAAGGTTTATCATAGCACATTCAGGTGTGCAGCAGTGCAGAAGAACATGACAACCTACTGGGTGATTTCTCTATTTTGCCAGCTTTCAGAAACTATGCTATGCAAAAGCCAAAGAATACAATAGCATACTGTGCAAATAAAGAGATCTTGCCCTTGGCAGTGATGTGTGCTGAGGCTTAGTCCCTTTGCTTAGAAAAACTGATGCTCTTAAACATACAGCCTGGGGAAAAAAAAAAACAAACAACCAAAAAAAAAAAACCAAAACACCAAAAAAACAGGCTGCATGTTGGCAATACAAAAGACTGCATTTTTCTCTCAGCATATCGTGAAAGTAGTCTACTGTTTCAGGACTCTGAAGCTGGAGATGGGATTTGATTTAATGCCCAAGATCCAAGAAATTTCCTGAAGGCAAGAAAGGGTGCCACTGTTATTTGCAAGAAAGAATATGCATCAAGACAAACAGCTTCCCTCCCAGTCATGGTGAGGGCTGGTAGACCACACGATCCACTGCTGCTCTCAGGGATAGGGGGGACCCTTGGGAGCCTTAGAAGGAGGAGCTGGGCTACGGAGACAGGAGTGAGTGAGACTGGGGGAACCAGGCTGTGCCCTAAGCAGTCCTATGCCTTAAAAAAAAAGGGCACTTAGGAATTTTATGAGGTCACCCAAAGACCCATATCGACATTTTTAAACTTTGGTGCCTGAAGCCATGGTTCGTAAGCACAGAGAGACAGTGTGCGCTGCACCTGCAGCAGAAAAGTGAGCTGCTTGTCACTTGGCAAAATAGACTCACTCTGCCTATGTCAAGGAGGCACTTAGGTGCTTAATGTCTAGCTTGAGGGGATCTCAAGCTGTTATGCACCTAAATGCCACAAAAAGGAATAAACTTTATCTCTTTGGGCACCTTTGGAAGTTCCAGCATCATGTGTGGAAATAAGAATAGCTCCTCCAGTTGTACCAGGAGCAGAGGGGGCTGAATTTCTTCTCGGTTCCAGTAGGAGTTGTTTAAAACCACATTTGAGAGAAATGCACTTCAGTTACTTAGTCCAGCAAAATATCAGGTCAGTGTCTGGGACTAGTTTTTCAGCTGTCTCAATTAGATGAAGGCAGAACAAGGAAATTATCCAGCCTAGCCTGACATAGTGTTTAATCCTGAAAAGTCCTGAGCACCTCAGCTGTCATTTGAGCAGACAGAATCTGGCTTTATTTCATTTGCAAGAGTGATTTTTGCAATTCTCTGCTGCATTCAGAGTAAGCAACTGCTAAACTGCAGGCCATTACATTATTATGAATGAACAAACCTTAATTGCATTAAGACCTTCCAAAAGCACAGTTACAGCAGAAGCACTGAGGTTTACTATGAGTAAACTGCAGCACTCCCTCCAGCAAAGGAAATGCTTTAATTTTTAACATAACATTGTTCTTCTATTTATATTATAAACCGAAAACACTTACTACAATGAGGAAAAGCAGGAACATTACCCAAACCACTCTGACATGAATTAACTCCCAGCCTTTGCAAATTGTGCTTATTTTATCAAGTAAAATTGTATCATCTTGTACCCACCCCAGTAGAATCTGACACACACACACACATATTACAAATCTACGAGAGAAACCAGGAGTCCTCTCAGCAGTGGGTATAAATGAATCATTAAGGGCAGAGCAGGCGTTTTCCTGGTACCGTGAGGGAAAAGCAGGTGCTAACTACATCAGTGTTAGCATACCTGCAATTAAAACACCAGCTGGGGAGAAAAAGCACAAATATATTTTCACTTTGAGCTTGCGAAAAATGGCTCTACCTGCCCTGAAGGGAACAGGATAGTGCTCCTTACACCTGCTGAGCAGCTCTACCTCTATCACCAGGCTTCAAGCAGGAGAAACTGAATGACAGCCAGCTCCTTTCCCTCTGCTTTCCCTTGTGCACACTTGGCTCCCTGCTGTTTTGTGTGTTTAAAGATAGGCCCTTTCTCCTGTTCGTTTTGCTGGAAGGCACAGTCGGGTTTTTTCTTGTCTTCAGGCTCCAAAGCATCACTCTAAAGCTGACTAACCAACTTCTTCCCTGCACAGCAAATTGCTGTTACAGAGTGGCTGCTAATACTTGAAGATCCAAGTGGCACAAATAACAGTTGCTATGTTTGTGGCTCTGTAACCAGCTAAGATGGGCTTCACCTTGCCCATCTAATCCTCACCTTCCCCACAAAGAGATTTAAACTAGCTATACCTGAGCTGGGGCACATCAATCCTGCCCTTTGCTCAGGGTTCCTTTTTCCAAGTCACCCCTCCCTCTGACCAGAGAACGAGCAGAAATCGCGTATTTCGTGCCCAGAGGCATGTACGTGGGGCTGAAACACTGTACAAGTCTGAGGAACACTGGCAGGTCTGAACTCTTTGGCCAGAAGTTAATCTAAATCAGTCTCTGGGAGTGCTCATGAGTAATTTCAGTGACAGCCTCCTCCCAGAGGCATTTTCTAGTTATATGTACTTTTTGCTGGCCTCCAGCACAAGCTGACTGTTAGAAGTAATTCCCCTTCATCTCTCTACCCCTACCTCTAACCAGAACTGAAGGTAATTTTTATTTATTTTTAGGGATTCATCAAATGCCTGTTTCTTCCTATTTACCTCCTGAAATCTACCTAAGATTTTCAGGCTCATCCAGAAGCAGGACAGATTGCACCCATTCAAATGATGCCCCTCCTCTACAAAGGATCCAGCTGTCTTTGGAGAAACAGCTGAACATAGTCATCTTGCAACTCCTCAGAGGTATTGCCAAAGCTGTTTTTCTCAAATACATACATACACAGAGCCTCACCCCATTTCTCTCCCTTTGGTGGCAGGAACAGCAGCGAGCATCCATATGGGACTCTGGCAAGGACCCACGCCATGGTGTTATCACCTGGCAGTTCGACATCCACCTGTTTTGTCAGTGCTTGTAAGCAGCAAAGCCAACACATTTGCAAGTATAGCATCTTTTTTATTATTCTATTCCTAACTACTCTGTGGCTCAGTTTCTGCCTGCTTACACCCTTTACGCTCTCTTCAAGGCATTGAGGTGACTTAGTTTTGGTGTCAAGCAGATTTTGGCTCCGTTCCTGTCACTGAGAGAACAGTTCTGTAGTACTGTGAGCAGAGCTTTATCTTTTATGACTCAGGGTAACTTTACCACAGCTGACAGTGCTACTGTGGATTTGCAGAAAAACAGAATCTAGTCCTTGGTCTCCAAAGAAGCCAGGGTTCTGCTTCTTTGAATGTTAATTGCTACACCACCATTTATGGTTAAAAATAATAGATTAATAAAGTTTACCTATCTTAATTAATCCTATTATCTTATAAACTATCATCACTTTATAAGCTGAATTACAGCTTCCCACTCTTGCAACTGTTATTCAGACGAGTAGCCCCATGACTATTTCAATCTCAAGACAAGAACGAATACGGGCAGAGACACCATTGCAAGCATAAGTGGGGCTATTTTGAGTAGCAAAAGACTTGTGAAATGTCAAATGAAAACTGGAAAATAGCTTCAAAAATCAGCTCAGATTCTGGGAGACTGAAGTTACTTTGCCTAAAGCTATAATAAAGTTTTGCATAATATCTTACTTAATTTGGAGAGTCAAAAAAAACCAAAACACCAAACAACAACCAAAAACAAAACAAAACAAAAAAAAATTTAAAAAAACCCAAACCAACCACTAAAAAACTATCCAGAATAGAAAGTGTGATCTGTTATTTCTGGTGAGTTACCTTGGAGAGGGGTGCCTCAGGACAATCTGACAGCTGAGCATCCAAGTCACAGCATGTGGGTTGGGTTCAGCTGGTTTAGAAACTGAAAATCATGACTTTGAAGAAGCCGCTTGTGCTCCTTGTTTGTGACTAATGTGACCCAATCTATCCGATAATGATAGGTTGGTTTCTGCATCACACAGAAACAAGATTTTAAAATGCATTTAAAACCTCATTATTCTGAGTTCACGGTATGATTTAATGAATGAATTAGGAACCCTGGAGGTAGATGCATAAGAGGAAATAATCTTTCCCAGACCGTGCAGTGTCTTAAACTAGCAGTGAAAGGAAATAATTGACTGTGGGAAAGATCAGCTAAAGAGTTATAAAAGCATAAGACTGATCTGAAAATTTCTACCAAAAAAGTCTGCTTTCTTTAAGCACATATTGCTAAAGAAAAGGAAAGAATTTGTCTGCAGAAGGAATTGTTAGAGGTCATAGAGCTTTCAACTATAAAAAGGTGGTTACCCATTAAAAGTTGATAGTGTCCACATACAGTGAAAAGGTTTCAGCCAGTTCAATTTAAAGATAGTCCTGGCACAAAGGGGAATATGCTCCACACCACATATATCTACAGAATTAGGTGCTTGCCAGTATCTGTCCTTTTCTGTGGTTTTATTCGTGAGCAGTGCAGGGTCATGGCCCTGATTCTCTTCCCCTTTGTTCCTATATCCTGATGGGGAACTGAGATTCTTCTGTTGGAATTTGTTGTCTGCATAGACAGGGGGAGATGCATTTCATCCCTCTGGGTTTTTATAGACAAGAAATAATCAGAGTGGTAATAATGTAGCAGGGAGTGCACCAGTCTGGTTCACTAGATGGCAATCAGGAGTAGTTTTGTTTTGAGCTAAACAAAAATGTTTTGGTATTTGCTATGACTTCAGGTTATTATGCCATGATGTAACCCCAGTCAGACCCACAGAAGCTCGGGGTTTGAGTTCTCTACCCTACATTTAAGAGTATGCATAACTTCAGCATAGCAGAATTAAACATTTCTGCACAAACAAGAGAATTGAGAAAAAGTTTTAAGGAGAAAAAAAAAAAAATTACTTGTGTTGTGTCTTGATTTAGTTTAAAAATAGGGCTTTTCCCAAGAGGCAGCAGCTGGAGCTGGTGCAACTCTGTGAGCCTCTCCCAGGTGGTATAGCAATTCTCCACCAGGATGGCTGACTCCATTGATTTGACTGAAACATATGGGTATAAAGCCACAGATCAGACTGTGTGTTTGATGACCACCAGAGAACACCTTCAGAATTTGGGGGTCTAACCCTTTGGGGCAGATACTGATGATCTTATTACCTACATGTAAATCAGAAGAGGCGGTCTGAGCAACATCATTCTAATGAAAAATCACAGCCTCAACTAGGTTCAAGGCTCTGAAACTGCTCCGCTTTCTCTTTCATGTCTTTTCAATGTTAATGAGCTCAAAGTCATTTTGGTGAGTATACTTTGGTTAATACAAAAATTGTTCTACAAGAAAATCCTAAATGCTTTCTAAAATTTAAAGCCAGCTTCCACTACATCACACCAGGAATATTGAAGTACTATTCAAAATTATCCACACTTTTCTGAGTTGCAAAAGCAGACCAGAGTTACTAAGAATACATCTTCCATTGTGATTTACTAACACAGTTCTTCCTTCCCTCTCTTGTGTCAGCTTTCCACTGAAATACACAATTAATTCCATTGAAGTAATCCTGATCTGAAGCAATATAAATAAAAAAAGCCAGGCCCTTAAGAATTTAACCTGTAATATTAATTTACCATGAGAAAAATTGATAACTTAAAACTGAGCTGTGATTTTAAAAAATAACATTATCAGCATAAATTCACCCAGAGTGATGTTTCCAGGCCAACTCAGGAGCAGGGTTCATAAGTAGTCGCAGCCCTTACAAAACATTATTCATTCTATGTATGACATATTGGTTCTATGAAAAACTCAGATTCTGGTTTCCCTTGCACTCTGCACTGTGTTATTATCTGAATAGACTTTTCCATGGTGGAAAGCCCTCCAAGATACAGCTGAACTCATAGAAATCACCATATCTAAGTTAAAGTAACAGAGAACCAGTCTCTAAATATGCATCATATAGAGTATAAAAACATGATTTTCTTCTATAGAATGATGAATTTAACAACCCAACACTTTAATCAGATTCACAACTGAAGGCTATGCCTCCAGCACAGCCTGTGCCTGTGCCTCCAGCTTCAATTGAGCTTTTTTGTAGACAATTTTTCTGTAAGTCAGCTGCAGTTTTCTTGACTGAGAACTGCAGATGTTGGCCCAGAAATTCTTAGGAGTCCAAGAGTTTTCACTAAACACAGAAGAGGGCAAGAATGTCTGATCAAGGAACCATTACAGTTTGGATTCTGCTTTTATGTGTTCTGGAAAAAAACCCTTCTGATTTCATCTTAAGAGATCCTAAGCAGCTAAGGAGCCACAGATGTCAATGCACTTCCCAGGTTCATGAGCAAAGTATCATAGTTACTTCCAATTCAATCCAATAACTGAAGACAATGGAAGCAGAAATAAGTCTTTAATTTATCTCCTTGGTCATTTGGACTGGTGGGGGGTGGTCACTAGCAGCTAACTCAAATTTTCCCATGCAGTATGAAATTTGGTTTGTTTCACTTCACACAAAGATAGGTTACATCATTTGTGCAAACAAGGAGAATGAGTTTTGATCCCAGACAGCATACAAACTGTGTCACAAAAGAATTTGAGTCAGGACTCAAGGAAACCACAGCCCACATGAACAGTCCACTGTTAGTGACCTTCCAGAGTCACAGCGCTTCTACATGTTACAGAGCCAGGACATGTTCTGTAAGATGCTCAGCAAACTTTCTCAGACATTTATTGAGGCTTGACATTGATTTCTAAGGACAGGAGGCATCAGATATATAGAATCATAGAATCATAGAATCATTTAGGCTGGAAAAGATCTTCAAGATCATCGAGTCCAACCATCACCCATGCCCACTAAACCATGGTACAGAGTACCTCATCTGTGCGCTTTTTGAATACCTCCAGGGATGGTGACTCAACCACTTCCCTGGGCAG
>JANXJC010000106.1:0-30293 GCA_027564655.1 Leptodon cayanensis
GCCCCGGCTGTGCCCCCTCCCATCTCACAGGTTCCTGTAAAAATTAACTCTATCCCAGCTGAACCCAGGACAATGCTGATTCTAATAGTGAAAGAAATACAAATGACAACAATTTATATACCTTCCCCCTCCCACCAAAAATTGAAAAATACATTTGAATTATATCTTACATTCCTACATTTTGTTTCTCAGCACGTGTCTCTGTGTTATCAGTTACCAGAGTGATCTTCTAACAGTCTAAAAAGTAAAAACTGTTTTATCATTTACATGATTGGAAAGTTATTCTAAAATGAAGACCTGAAGGAGGGAGCCTTCGTGCAGTCTTCCCCTACCTACGGGGCTGGCATGGACTTAGGAGATAGGCTCTTCTCAGAGTGCCCACAGAAGGGCCATCAATCACAAATTGCAACAGGGAGAATTTTGGTTTGACATAAGGAAGAAAATCTTCTGAGGGAGTCCAGCTTAGCCTGGGATGAGATTGTCCGGAGAGGTAATACTATCTTCATCCTTGGATGTATTCCAAACTCACCAGCACAAGCTGAACAACCCAGTTAACTTTCAAGTTAACCCTGCTTGGAGGTTCATTCCCATCCAAACTTTTGTGCAATCCTATGCAACGCTATTTAATACAACAAGAAGAGAGGGTTAAATTGACTTTGCAAAGGTATCCTCTCCTTTCAGCAATACCAAGTCTGAAAGAGACTAAGGAATGATAATAAATTGGAAAGCGTGCAGTGTGATGTGCCAAGTTTTGTTTGGCACATGAAGAGGAACTACATCACATGGCAGGAAAAGAATAGGCACTCTGTAAGTGATTCTTAAGCAACACAATACTCTATGTGCTATTTTGTTTGGCTGTTCTCATTACCAGGTATTGACATCCTGGAGAGATTTGAAAGTGAAGAAGTTAAAATGATCTCACTTCTGAAAAGATACGTGACAAAGCAATAGCAGCTCATGCATCATATTTAAAAGCCATGACTTTATTCTGGAAGTAGTTGAAACACATTAACAGCAAAAAAAGAGAAGCTTTAATAAGGATAAAGAACATGTCATTAAAATAAAAGAAGATACATTTATATTGCAGCACAGAAAACCTGTCTAGCAATGAGATATAGTATTGGCTGACATATTTTGTTTTAACTCTGACAGAATTTGAATAAGTATATAACTACAGCTGCTTTTTTTGTTGGAAGGGGCCTAGAGTAATTTAACTACTTTCTAACACTAGATTCAATTAGCCAAACTAATTTTTAGTGCACTCCATTCAAGCAATGAACTGCATAATACTCAATGTCCCATCTCTTTATATAGGGGTCTATGTGCACTCTTCCGCTTCTTCAAAAATAACAGAATTACTTTTTAGGAGGTAAAAATGCCTGAGCTTAGAAACACTAATATTTTTTTCTCAAAAGGCAAAATAAAGACACTTATAATATAATAATGAATAATAAAAAGGGAAATATAATCTGGGATTTCTGTGTTCATCTTTGAATGCTGAAAACTGTAAACAGAGGATGGGTAACTGATGGTAGAATCATGTATCATATTCAGGGAAGTTACTATATACTATTTAAAGCTGAACAGCTGTAAGCTTCTGTCAGAAATATTTAGACATATCAAGGTTTTAAAAAAAACCTGATTTTTATTTTATTTGGCAATGATATTATCTGGGTTATCCATTCCCAATAATTTTTGAACATATGGGTAACAGTTCATCTATTTTTAACAGTTGGGGTGGTGTTGTATTAGATGAAGCCACACTTTTTTTTCCTTGCATCAACTTGAACATTGTTATGTCCTTGTCCATAGTACAAAGTTTTTAAACTCTCTCCAGCCATCCTAAACTTAAATGGGAGCTAGACGTGTTCAGCATTTCCTAGCATCAAAGCATGTGGTCAAGTTCTTATGCTTTTCTGATTGTCTCATTACATGAACAGATGGAAAATACTGCATGCTTTTAAGAATTATCAGTAAATCTAACCTATGCTATATACTACCAAAGTTTGAATGCACATTATCTTGACTACCTGTTATCCCACTAGAATGAAAAAAATGTGTTTTTACCATGCATACAGAATTTACTACTTACTTGTTTCAAATGTTTTGGTCTTCCTGAGTCCCCAAGAGTCTTTGCTACCTTAACAGAGTGATCGCATTCTTCTGTCCATCTTTTGACCTTTGAAAATGTGAAGTAAATACTCTATTAACAAGCTTACAAGAAAAAAAGGTTGAGTAATTCCCTTTTTAACATACAGACTACAATATAAACAAGCAAGGATACAATTACTGTAGAAATATTTCCTGACAAGAATGTTATGTAATGCAATCTTGGAGTATTAATGGTGTTGGGTGTGCATGTGCACATATTCATGTGTGATATGAAAAGCCACAGGAATATTTTTGAAATCCGCTTTTGAGAATTTCTCAGAATGGAAATTCTAATGCTCACACAGGTGGAAATTAATTTTATGGCCATAATCTAATTCAGTTGATTAGGAAACTGCTTTAGCTGTAATAGCATTAATATCCTGTGTCACTGTTAAATTAACACAAAAAGCAAGCTAAATGAAAATATAATGTAATTAACATCAACACAGTTGAGACCCAACTGCCATTGCTGAATTATCCAGATCAGCTGTACTACATTGATTATAACCATTAATCACAGTCTGGCACATTTTTATTTTGTTATCTCAGGACTACATCCTTCTTTTAATCTCATGAATTTTTATTCTGGGAATGTTTCTGCTGGTTCAGTTGCAGCATTCCTATGTTAAATTTTAGAACAATTTTATATCCCTGAATTGGATTCATGGTACAATTTCTTGATACTCCCTGTGCTAAGCTGGAAATGGTACAGAAATAATAAATCGCTGATAAGTAGTTTTTCTACAGTTATTTTTTCTGTGTCTCTTCTGTATCCTCATCACTTATTGTTTCTGCTGATTCTCTCTTTGCCTTCCATCTCCTGAAGCATTCAAAAAGGACTTATTGTTAGTTTTGGTGCCTTTTAAAAATTAATACTCATCCACCATGTGGGCAGTCTTAGGATGCTTTTACATTTAATCTAGCAGTATTGATCATCCTTCCTATTTTCCTCATTTCTGAAGGATCGTAGTGGTCCTTGCTTTTACTTGCCTCTTTTACACCACTGTTCAGCCATGCTAGCTCCTTTCTGGCCTTTCTGAAGTTCTTTCCCGTAAGTGGCATGCATTCTGGATTTCCAGTATGATGTTCAGAATGCTTTCCATAGGGCCTGGGAGGGTGGTTTATTTAACTGATAGCCTCTTTTTAAAATATCATAGACTCAGAGAAGGATTTAGGCTGGAAGCTCATCTTGTAGACTCACCTCTTCTTAGCAGAGGTAACTACAAAGCTAGATCAGATTGGCCAAGGCCTTGTCCTGGGCAGTTTTAAAAACTTCCAAGGGTGGTGGTGATTCTATCATTTCTCTGGACAGTGCTTAAACCTACTTTTAGTAAAGATTCCTTTCCCCCAGTCAAAATTTCCGCTGCTACTACTTGTGGCTGTTGTCTCCCATCCTTTTGCTGCACTCTGAGAAGTTCTCTTCTGCTGATGCCATCACTCTTGAAACTGAATGGATGCAGTGGATATCTTTGTTGCTCCCACACCCTGCATATGTTACGATCACTGTCATAGGATGACTCTTCAACAGTAATATTCTGAATCAGGTCCTTATGCACTGCTCAGAACCAGGCCAACAGATGTTGATGGTATCTAAATATTAGTCATAATCCATGACATTTAAGTAGGCTATATGGTCTATTGTGTTTCCTGAGGGTGTGATGACCCTTAGTGTGCCCAGGTAAAGTGTCCAGTCAATACATATTTGAACACAATAATCCTCCCTCTAACTAAAATGAGGCCATAGCTCTTTTTTAAAAGTTTCCTTTCACAGAAAAAGCAATAATTCCTTAAAAGCCACCTTTCCCCCTTTGTTTTTGCAAATGCAAGTATATTTATTGCTGTATTGCAGGTGGTAGAAGTATCTGAAGAGAAGGACAACAGACTATATTTTAAATATCCAGAAATAAATAAGCTGGATCAATATACTGTAACAGATTGTTTTGCTCATTAGAAGGTAAAAATAAAAAGGAAACTTGTCAATCTACCAAAAATCTAGCCTTTCAGTAAGGATATAAATGGAACATGCTGTCAAAAACAACTTCAAAATTAAATTCACAGCAGCTGGTACTCAATACATTTCATGACAGGTCATCAAAGATAAAAATTTACCTCTACATGTTACTTCTTTCATCTCTGTCAGATATTTCAAATTGTCCAGGATTTTTAAACCACTATTAACTATTTCAGGTTAGAATAACACACAAATTGTGCCTTTATCTTAATTGGAGTCTTTTCCTTTGCAGGAAAACCAGAAAAAGCCTTCATTAAGTGGACTACTTCACTCTAACGTTTGCTACTGTGAGTCACAATCCTTCCCTAACTCACCCCTTACAACCTTGACTAGTCCTTAGCTTTGTTGTAGCTTTTTATAAGCAAATTATCTCTTTAGTAATAGATTATTTTCTTCCTTCACTATCAATAATATGCAATATTTAGCAATATTTTCTATCAATCAACAGACTGTGGATACCATCTTACGTGTGAATGTTTCTTAAGCACCCAAACATACAAATCCAGCGATATTTACAAAGACGGGATAGTATTAACAATTAGATCTGATAAAGATCACTGCAATTCTGCTCTGCAACTCACTATTAAAAAATTATAATCTTTTTCATAACACTCTCATTTTAAAGGAACAACAAATGATTGTTTCTTTTCCATCTGGAAAGCTCTCTTTTGATATTTCCTACCCCCCACCATGAAATCTAGAATAGTATAAAATGCCTGAGGTGATTAGTTTCCTCATTTGAGATAATCTACAATTTCATACACAATCACAGAAGGCTGGAACTAGAGAGGAAAGAAGTCCTGCTCTTCATGGGTAGCTGTCATGCATCTGTTAGAAGATTGCTAGAAGGCCAACTGATTTGGAGGTTTTCATATGCTCCACTCTTCTTCTATTGTCAAGGTTGTTGAATGATTTAAACTTGCCTGCTACCTATCTTCTTATTCACACTCTTGTGTTTTGTACCCATCTCCACTTTGTGCTGCATCAACTATATTGATCCATTTTGTCATTTGCAAAAAACCATACCAGTGGGGAGGATAGGTTACAAAAGTGGTTAAGAATGAGAGGTAGCAGCTGAGGTCTGCTTGGATCAGGAGACTGTACAAGACATCCAGAGGTCCCTTCTAGCATAACTCTTCTTACAATTTTATGAAGGTGTAGAAAACTATTTCAAAGAATAATCTCAGGCTGGGACTCCAGACTGAACTTCCTGCAATTCGTTACTCCTAATTGGATGGGTGATATTACCATTAGGGCTGTCATGGTGCTGCTTTTTTTTGTTTTTTTTTATTCTTGAAAAATTCACATGGTTGCTCCTGTCATTGCTGCCCTGTTGTGTGAAAGAGTGAGAAGTAATGGGTGGGGTTAGAAAAAAGTCATTGCAACTGCACCCCTATTCTGTAGTCATGCCAGAGCATCAAGGTTCATAAGGGAAGGTCTAATCTCAGAATTACTGTAGACCTGTAAGCCTTCAGAAAAACTGAAGTCCTTACTAGTGAACTGGGGCCTCACCATTCGGGCTCTTTTTATGAGTAAATTAGCAAAACCACAGTGCTTTCGGAAATTCGAGGTCAATACGGCAAATGTAATGTTGTAAAGTCACCACTTGAGCTGTCTTAGCAATACTAGTTTCACTAATAAAAGATCCTAAATTAATTTAATGAGCATTTTAATTCTAATTTATTTTTCAAAATACAGAATACTCAAGAGCTAAGCAAGCCTCTTGCCTTTATCTTCTTATGCTTTAAGAATAAGAGTGTACTTTATTACACAATTCTTTTAGTAGCTGGATAACATTTTATGGGAAGGTCTGTTTCATCAGTATTGAAAGTAAAATATACTTTTCAGTGAAAAAGTACAATATTTAATTTTTATCAGTTTCAGTTTGTTAAATATGTATGCCATAGAATAAGATTTCCTCTTAGTTTTTCACATAAGTCCCTTTGCAGGTTTTAGTGGACTGACTTAGAATTATAAAATTAAATACAGAACTGTGTTCTTTTGACCTAAAATCTCTGACGTGTGTGATAAAGTGAAATTGTTTCTGCTTGAGGACCAGCTAATTGTTGAGTGATGGCTGTGACACGGCTGGTACATGATCTTGTTCCCAAGGTAACTCTCCCATATGAAGGGATTCAGAATCAATCATTTGTTTTATAGGGATACAGCAGGTGTTATGTGCTACACATGGGGAAAATAGACATTTTTACTGAGAGGGTCATCCTTTTATCAAAATATCTTTTCATCTCCCTTTGTGATGTAGAAAGAACATTTTCAGTATTATAGCTGAAAGGAACATAATGGTTTCAACAGGAAGAATACTCAGGAATTTCTCCTTTGCTTAACATGAGTTCCCTGGGACTAACATGAATGTAAAAAGCTGTAATAAAACTGCAAAGAAATACCTTTTATTTTTTCTTACCTACAACAAAATCATACAGCCTTTCCCTGCGCCCCCACACCCAGGAGCACTGGTTCACAATAATAGTCAATAAGCTACTTTATATTTACAACACACAGCAGAGACCATTTTATTAAATACAAATGTTAGGCAGTTAGGACAGAGTTCATCTCCCAGCAAAGCCTACTGGATTTCTAAGCTTCCAGTCAGGGGAGCTGGGCTGCATTTATAGCCCTGGAATTATTGCTGGAGAAGGCAAAAACTTCTACACAAACAATTATATATGCCTTCTTGTTCTTGAGACAGCATCAGAAAAAAAAGAGGTAGAATTTGTTCCTCTTACATGGATGAAGAAAGCCTAATTTTTCACATATTTGAACAAGAAACACTTTTAAACACAGACCCAGGATGTGGTCTTTGAATTGTTGCTCACTTTGTGGCTGTGCAAAAATTTCCTTTATTTCCATGTGGTTTTACGTGCAGGCAAACCCCCCAGAATTTGACTTACTATTTCTAAAGAAAAATATACAATTTTGGAGATGGCAGAAAATAACTATTTCTAAGTTTGGAGCTTGGTGAAAAATAAATTATTAAGAGCTGCATGAAGAGTTGCTCTTCCAATTATTTCTGGTGGGGTTTTTTTGTTTGGTTTTGTTTTTTTTTTTTTTTTAAGAATAACATAAAAGGTTTCTTCATTTACATTAAATCAGGATTTTTTTATCTCGGAGCTGTGAAGAAAATCTGTGACTGAATTTCATGAAATTGACTTTTCTATTAAAGCTAGTTCCTGTTTAATCCTACCATAAACCAGCATTAGCATAAATTCCTATGAGACAGAGAAGATCCCGCCAGATTAATTTAAAGCTATGGGAAATTCCTTTCAGATTTATTACCATTTCACAAGTTTAAAAATTAGTGATAATTTTTGGCTGCTCTATTACTTGGTAATATTCCTTATCATTTCAATTACTTCTTTGACTTTTTTTTTTTTTTGAAAGAATGCCTTTGTTTCTTGAGGGTTTGTGTAAAGGAGTGTGTGGTGGGTTAGCCTTGGCTAACAGCCAGACTCCCACCCAGCCACTCACTCCCCTTGCAATGGGATGGGGGAGAAAATGGGAAGAACAGGAACAAGAAAGTTTGTGGGTGGAGATGAAGACAGGGAGATCGCTTACCAATTACCTTCATGGGCAGACCAGTCTCAATTTGGGAAAAATTAGCTTAATTTCTGGCCAATTAAAATAAATATTTAATTACTGATTTGGTAGTGGGCAACAAAAAGACAAGCATTAAAACAACCCCTTTCCTCCCCCGCTTCCCAGGCTCAACTTCACTCTTCAGTTCTGACTCCTCTCCCGCTGACTGGTGCAAGGAGATGGGGAAGCAGGGCACACGGTCAGTCCGTAACAGTTCCTCTCTGCTAGTCCTTCCTTCTCACACTGTCCCCCTGCTCCAGAGTGGGTCCCTCCCATGGGCTGCAGTCCTTCATGTACTGCTCAAGCATGGGTCCTTCCCATGGGCTGCAGTCTTTCGTGAATTGCTCAAGCATGGGTCCCTCCCATGGGCTGCAGTCCTTCAGGAGAAGCCTGCTCCTGTGTGGGTCCTTCACGGCCCGCAGTTCCTACAGGGCCTGTCCACCTGTCGTGTTGTGGGGTCCTCCATGGGCTGCAGTTTGGATATCTGCTCCAACATGGTTCCTTCCAGGGGCTGCAGGGGAAATACTTGTTCCACTGGGGTCCCTCCAGGGGCTGCAGGGGAATCTCTGCTGAGGCACCTGGAGCACCTCCTCCTGCTCTATCCCTGGTGTCTGCAGGGCTGTTTTTCACACCTTTTTTTTTGCCTTGCTCCTCTCTCTCAGAGCTGCTGCACAATGTTTTTACTCTTGCTTAAATAAGTTTTCCCAGAAGTACCACCAGCACTGCTGAGGGGCTCAGCCATGCCCTGCAGTGGGTCTGCTGGAGCCAGGTGGCACTGGGGCAGCCCCAGCATCTCCTTCCCTGCAGGCCTCATGGCCAGCACCTGGGCACCTGTGCCCAGTGCAGGCTGGGACCAGTCTTTGCTCAAACATATGTTGCTCTTAGTGACTGCATTGCATTTGGCTAAAAAAAGATACTGAACATCATGTTTATAATAAAATCTATTATAATCATCAAAAACCTCTCAAGATTTCACCAGTTGACCAGTGCGTGCAAATCCAAAAGTCTTTACTTCCTTTGTATGTCAAGCATTTCTGCTTCCATTATTCCTGTGCAAGTTCATCTCCACCATATGTCCTCGCAGACATAGTCAAATCTCCCCGGGGCAGGAATCCTAAAGCAGAGGAAGCATGTTATCAGCCAGTCTGTTGTGGCAGCACCCAGTGGAGGGCAGAGGCAAGGAGCAGAAGCTGCACAGATCCCAGACTTCTGCCCTCACCTCTGCCTCTCTCATGAGATAGACCTTGTGGTAGGCTAGGTTTTATTAAGATTGCCCACGTAGTAACATGTCATGTCAGATGAGTAATGTGGGTCTTGGTCTGTTTTACAGAGAATTTACTGGACTTTTTGGCTCACTAAGAAGCTGATATTAAAAGCCTAGCAATACAGAAATTCAGTTCCTTTCATAATTATCTCATTTCAAGTTAGAGGCTCTGTAATTGTAATTCTCCACTTGCAGTTCTTGTATTTCCTTATTTGGAATAAAAGTTTATTACATCTTTTGTTTTTATTCTTTAAAGTGAAACTCCTGAATATAAAAGCAAACAAAATTTTGCATTCAGTGGGATCAAAACACTGTCTGGAGATGATGCATCTTTCAAGATTAGGTTTACAAAATGTACTTGTAGGATATTTAAAAAAACAACCAGGATATGTAAAAAACCAACCACCCTCATGTAAGATGAGACTCAGTCATTGTTAGGGTTAAGGAATTCTGATATCTAACAATCATTTAAGTCAATAAATAGACTTATATTGATTTCAGTCAGAACGATTAGCTGGTGCTGAAGGTCCACAAGGTCCTGAAGATTCAGAACAGAAAAGCCTATTGCTCTGAAACACCCCAGGCCTAAGACACCACAGCTCATCCTAGCAAAGACAAGGCACAACCTTTAGCCACGGGGAGGACCAGCGCCTCAGAGAGAGCAGATGAGAGGCAATTTAGTCCTACACAGTCTGCTATTAGGCCTGTGGCTGTAACTGCCAGTAATACTACAGGAGGCTTCATTCACATGCATTTGAGGGTTAAATCTGAAGCACTTATATGCTGAAGAAGATTCTGAGCTTAATTTGTATTGATACTCACCAAAATGGAAGCTCAACTATAGCCTGCATAGCAAATGAACCCGAGATTTAGGGGAGCAAGATGTTGGTTAATAACAGTTCTCCTAAGAGTAAAGTTCTTGACATTTAACATTGCTGTTTAGTTTAGCTGTTTCCTATGTATCAACTCTAAGCTCTGGTATAGCAGAACTAATATATGCATTTATATATTAATTGATATATGAAATATTACTGATAAGTAATATTAAGTATCAATATTAATAACAAGCTTACTATTAAAATGAATTAGTGTGTACACATAAAGGTATATTGATTTCATAGTAAAAATCTTTCTGTAGTTACTTATCTAAGACTCTCATGCATTTCATTATTCTACTGACCTAGGCATCATCATTTTTTGTGAAAGTCCTAGGCTTTTGCAAAAAACTACCTTAAAACAAAAGATTAAAGCATCTAACTTCTCATCCATTCTAGATGGATTTCTATATTCAATTCTTTTTGTCAATTTCAATCTTGCTTGTGTCACTTAGAGGCTGTTTTGTGTTAGAATTAAATAATTATTTTCTAGGCTTTTCTTGTAATGGTACATGTATGATTCTGACTACATTTTGGTTATACTGAAGGGATCTAAAGATGCATTGTGTCTATCTTTTGAACTATTAGAACATTAAGTATAGGCAAATCAAAGAGACAAAGGAAGTGAAATTCAGTAAATGTGTTTCTATTATATGTCAACAGTCTCAATAGAAAAATGAAACTTTTTTTATTGACAAAAACAATTGTCAGCTGGCTTCTACCCCTCTTGCCTTTACAGGGCTCATAATATTAAGATTAAGCCTCTGATTCTGCAAAACCCCTTTGTGAATTAAGTATATCAGTAATCAAATCAGAACTGCAAAGTCCATTCTACATTCCGAGCATCAACACTATTTATTTCTTTCAAAACAACCCCATCAGTACAGACTGGCTGAAATCCATAGGGCTGCACACATTATGGATGGCTTAAATAAGCCTGGAGAGATGTTATTACATTAGCGAGGCCTTGCTCAAATGGAACTCCTATTGACTTAGGTTTATGACACTGGAAGTTAAAGCCTGTCACCGCTACATATTTTTCCCAAATGCACAAAGCAAGCTAAGGTTTAAAAATAACTAATATACAATTTTCAGTGCATTTTTATAGATCTTACCTTAAGGTAAGGCTTACTTTCCCTTACAGTTAAGACCACGAGACAATGCTATGATTTATTTACATGAAGAAAAAAATAAAAAATATCAAGTGCTATAGTTCTCAGTTCAAAAGCATCTGAAACATCAGGTAGAAACTCAGTGTTTTGCTGAATACCAATACATTGATTTGCTTGGGTTTTTTGCTAAACAAAGACAAAGAGAGCAGCAAAAGAGATAAAGGTAAAATGAAGGCCCAAGCAAGAAATTAGCTGTTTGTTTTGGAGCCACATTGGGGAAACCCGTTTTTTCAAATCTAGAAATAAAAAATCACTAATTTTTTTAAGCCATCCCTAGTTCTCTGCCTTTTGGCTAAGCTCTCTTTTTTAGCTCTGCTAAGATGCAAAGTGCATTGACAGTGACAAGCTCAAATGACTGCATCCTGTCAGCTGGGCAGTGCTCTGAGTTAATATTTAGCTTTGAAGACTCTTGACTGAAGGTCCTATTCAGTCTAAGGCTGAGTTACCCAGGTAATCCTGGTATGGGCCCCATTACACTGAGCGGCCATGAGCTGTAACAAAATATGTTGCAAATATCATTGGTTAGAGTGAGTAAAAAAAGATGGCAAAGTTATGGGGGCTGTGCAGCCTTTGCTAAAGAATCTAATGAAATCAATAATTCTTGCTCTCTTGAAAGCCAAATTCATGGACATCTACTAATTTTGTTTTTTAAATGACCCTATTAAAGGGTCAGGATATATACACAAGGCCAGAAACACTGAAAGAAAAGAGGAAAAAAGGAGCAGTCTCTTCAATAGGCATATATGAAGATTCAATTGAATTGAAGATACTGTAATTTCTGCTTCAGTCTGGTGGTGTAGTGATGGCTTGATCGAAATATTGAAATGCAATTTATATTGCATAGGGTGATGGCATTTTAATTTCCACACAGCTGATCAGACAGACACTCATTTGTTGGTTCTGTTCCTACTTTCTTTAGCCATCCCTGACCATTTGCACATCTGGTCATCCATCTTTAAAAAAGTTTTAACACACTCCAGAAAATTGCCCACATTTCAATTTTCATCAGCTTTGTAAAAAGAAATACTTTTTGTTAATGAAAAAAAAAACCAAACCAAAAACAACCTTAAGACTCAAATTACTTGTCCATGAGCAGCAATTGCTCAAATATTACAGTTAATGTATTACTATGTCTAATAGAAGGCTTTGACTTTCTGGTTGTTTGCTAGGAAGGAATGAAAATAGAATTTTTAAAGAACATAAATATTTGAGACTATAACATTTTCTCTGAGAATATAAAAAAATTAAGTTTTTTTTAAAAGCGATTTTTAAAAATATATACATGCATCCTATCAACATCAGTAAAGAAGGTCAGAAGCAGAGGGAAGAAGAGGTGAAGAAATCACTGTGATTGCTGGCACTTGCCATACCTTATACAAAGTCAAGACAGATGACATTTACTAGAAACAAAAAAGACAGCAAATAAGCACGTGAGATGAAAGAATCAACTGTGGAAAAAAGGTTGACATTAATAATACAGCCTACATACAATGATACATATTTGGTGATAGAAAAGCAGCACAAAATAAAAGTAAGACATTTAAAACCATCAAGAAGGTGAAAGAACTGATGTCTCTTGTGAGTGGCATATTGAGAAAATTTGTCCTTTGTAACGGGGATTCTCAGGAGATTATAATGCCAGTATCAATGCTTCTGTACAGCTAGAATTGTTTCTTCCTCTATAAAAATCCAACTTTCAGCAATCAATATCTTCTAGAACTTGTAAATTATATTAAAATGTTCTACTTTGTAAAGAAATAAGAAACAATTACCATCCTTACCTTACAATTACATCAGCCAGCAACCTCAGCACTCGTGGGTGCATCCCATCAGGTCACATGGACTTGCCTCTGTCCAGTTTGTTTAAATTTTTCCTAACTTGATAACTGAAATGACAGTAAGTCTTTCTTGCTCTAGACTTTCCCACTGCTCTGAGGGGTCCGGTGTTCCTGAAGGCTGGTCTTACCAGTAAAATCTGAGGCAAGATGCATTGAGTACTTTGCTCTTTTCTGTGTCCCCTGACTTGCCCCATGCACCACTGAGCCCTATTTTCCCTAGTCATCTGTTGATGATACATCTGCAGAAGCCCTTCTTGTTGCCCTTCTTGTCCCTTGCCAGATTCAACTCTGGATGGGCTTTGGCTTTCCTAACCCCACCCTTGTGGTCTCAAACAGTATCTCTGTATTCCTTCTGGGTGACCTTCCACTTCTTGCACACTACCTTTTTATATCTGATTTTAGTCAGGAGCTCCTTGTACTATGTCCTTGTTTTAGTCAGAAGCTCCATGCAAGCCGCTGGCTACTTTTGCTTGAATTCCTGCCTGTCGGGATGAACTATTCTTGAGCTTGAAGCCCAGGGTTGTGATCCTGCAATTTGTCTTTTTTCCTCCTCTCAGGATTCTGAATTCCACCATCTCATGGTCATGGCAACTAAGGCTGTCCCTGACCTTCAAATCCACAAGAAGATTGTGGAGCTTTCAAAGACCTGACAGGCTCAGGCTACTCTTCCTGTGGAAGAGACACTTAAATGCTGGCGCAAATGACCAAAGTACAAGAAAAGGCCTAAGGTGTTCTGCAATTATTGTAAAATCATGTTTTTACTTCTTTATCAGTCCCAAGATGCTATCACTCTTGGGACACACTAAGTAGATATAATCTTCAAGAAGATTAAGATAAGTTAGCTTTCTTGCAGACAAGTGTTCTGGCTCCATTATTAAAACTGACAGCTAATTTTCACTTATATGCTTGCTATAAGATGTGCTTATATTTTGATTTTCATTGTGTTGATATTGTTAATACATTTTTCATTTTCACTTATTTGTGCTTATTTGACCAGCGCTCAGAGTTTAGCTCTGAGACTTCTTACTATTGCATTAAGAATGTCATGCCCCACAAGATACAATGACCAGTTCTATTATAAAATCATTGTGCCAAATCCAATTAGCAAAAATTTTTTGATGAAGTAACCTTGTCACGGCAGAATATACACTGCACCTGCTGTTCTGCTTTAGCACCAGACATTGGGCCTCCTACAGTGAAGTCCTAGGTTGTTTTGCTGATCCCTTTCAGCTCACTTTTTCTTCCTTGTGGTCAGAGGTCACTACCTCCAGATGTCCAAGATTTTTCTGTCTCATTTATATACATGATTGGCCTATTCAGTTTGTTCTTTCATCATTCTCAGTCCTCCCTTGTTGCAGAACTCTGCAACAGATGTTTGATTTTTCCCTTGTACCTTGCTTTACTTCCAAGGAGCCTTGCAAATATTGCTGCTCCAGACAGGAGAGAAAGGCTGATCATTGCAGCCCATGAATGACCGAAACAGAAGGTTATTTAACAACCTAGCTGGGGAAAGAGCATTAACAATTTTATTTTCATGCTTAAGGGATCTGATCCCCAGGGTAGCATAAATCGCCATTCTGGGGAAATGAAAAGCAGTGTTCTAATATGGCTTACATGTTCCCTCCAGTTCTGGCAGTTACCTGTGAAGAAAAAGCCTATGAGAAGGAAAGAGTTTGCTTTTGCTGCACCTCCCTCACTGCCTGGAAGGCACACATTGTGACAGTATGAAGAATACAGACTGTGAAGCAGTGCCAGGGTAAATTTAAGAAGTCCATAAAGGGCTCCAGGCAGGCTAGAGACTTGAATCACAGATCTCATATAACTTTCCATGGTTGACCCTACTCTGTTAATCTCACCAAATATTTGGTTGTGACATTGTTCCCTGTCTTTGGGTACCAAGGGCCTACAACACCGCCTATCCTCCTCAGTCACCATTGTCCTTGGCCAGAATCCTAGCCTACAGCATCAAAGGCTGCCCCATTCCTGGGTGATCTGCTTTTGATGCAAGAGGAGTCATAGCTCTCCTGCTCCACCACCAGCACTAGTGGCATCTGCCTTGAGAACAGAGGCAGGTACAAAAAATATCCTTTTTCCTCTTGCTGGTAAGGGAGGGAAGAGGAGAAAACTTGGACTTGGTTCTGGGATCAGATGCTTCATGATACTGGGCAACAAACACAGAGGTTTGAAGTGTGGACAGTGACCACAGACCATCACTGACAAGCAGCTGGAAGACAGAGTTGCTCAAGAACAGAGGTGGACACCATATGGTGAAGTGGAAAGGGATCCATTCCTAGAGTTGGGGGAAAAAGAAAAGGCTGAGGAAGTTGCAGCAGGGTTGTGGCCAACATTGGGTGTGGCCAAGGAGCTATTGTCATGAACACTGCTTCACCCAAGTGGCACCATGCAAATCCAGCAGCACTTCTTGCTTTCCAGAGAACCTCTTTGAGGTCAGAATGAGTGATACCCCATCCTCTTCCAGGGCAGGGAAGTAGAATCATTTGTGTCTACCAAGCTTGATCTTGTTTGGGAGATGCACGTAGCTAACCAAATTGTTCATTAATAGTACCATGCGTGAACCAGGAGAGGTGGGGGTACCCTTTTGTATGACATAACTGGTTGCTATGCAGCGGTATGCCTCTGCAGCTATTGCTTTTACTGCTGCAGTTGCTATAGGAGACTATCAGATGAAGTGATGAAAGATTTCTACCCTCACTCACCATGGCATATTGCCCAGCTTTGTGTATGCTGCATACCAAGCATCTGATCCTAGCAAAAATCTATCCCTGCTTTCTTCCTTCTCCCCCATTGGAAACCATGGAAACTAAGCTGACTTGATTCTGCCATGGACAAAGAATAGAGGGGTGGCCCAGAGACAAGGCCCTTGTCAGCTCCACTGAGCTAACCCTGTTCTTTGCCAGGAATGCTTTCACAACATAGCCTTTAGGAAAGCGTTAAGGCTTTATTTAATCACAGCTGCAACTTGATTGTACTAGTATTCTAGTTTAAGATAGCATTTAAGAATATTGTTTGATATGTTACTTGCTTCTATATACTCACTGTCATCACACCAGGCAACCCCAGCCACTCGGGAGTAATATGTGGACTAAGACGACTCAGATCCATTGCACTCCTTGAAGGCAATGTTTGTTTTTTAAATACCCGTATGTTGGGCTGAGCCACATATATATCTCCTGGTTGGTCCATTAGTTGGCCAGGGAGTTGCAAGGCTGGTACTTGCCTAGTCATGGAACAATTTGTTGAGCTGAAACATTTTCAGGGTTGCACATAGGCACACACAATTAGTTTTCCTGGCTGAAGTGAGGGCTCTCCATCTGCCTGGTTAAGAATAAACTAGTGGCCTTGCATGCAATGACTGGCATTCAAGTGAATAGTGCAACTCCCTCCCTTACACACACTCCATGTGAGGGGTCATTGAGTGGTCACAGCCCTTTGTGGCATCCTCAGTCTCTTTTTCCCTTTCCAGCACATTGGGCCAAGAGGAGACCTAGCTGAAAAATGGGACCCAAAAAGGAGCCACTTGGATTCCGGCCTGGGTCGCTAATGACCAAAGGCTCTGTATTATCATCCAATCTGAGTATCTGTTGTAGTTTAACAATGAATTGGGGATCCATGCTGAGCTACACCATAACATGGGCTGCAATCCTGATCCTGTGTATGCCCCATCTTAAACATTTATAATTTTTCATGGCTGCCCATCCATGTGTAGCTTATCTCTCCCAGCTGCTGAGCTAACTCTCTTTAGGTGGCAAGAGATACAACAGCTGGTACCCAAATCTTTCTCCAAACCCTCATTCCTATGGGAGAGCTTCACAAAGAGAGACAATGGTTGCCCTCTCCTTGGTGCACATAGCCCTTTGTTGTCCTTTCACTATAATGAGAACTAAGGAGCTCTCCTCCCTTGAGTTGACATTCCAGGAAGGAAAAAAAAGAGGCATTTCTCGTGCTAGGGCTGTGTTTGATGTGGCCCTAGGTGAAGTATAAACATGGTAGAGAGGGTGCAGTGTCAAGGTGAGTTGGGATAGGGCTGAAAGACTGCCAGAGTGAAGATGGCAGAGTGGCATGGCATTGTTCATACTGCCTCCTAGGACTGTTCCCACATCCAGACCATGCCCAGGCATAGCTGATGAGTGTCAACTGGAGTGGCTAAACACCTGCCACAAGGGCTTATTAAATGTTAACCAGCTTGGACAATCCTGTATCACTATTAGATTATGTGCTTGGCACTGTTTAATTCATGTTATGTTAATACACATAACCTAAGAGTCCATGGAGTATGTTAACACTCTGGCCAGAAGATTACAAAAGAGACAGTAGAGTGGTTCTACTAAGCAAACAAATTTTCATGCAGAGACAGAATGAAAATGTTGTGCAATTATCCTACATAATACAAATAGAGTGACTTCAGAAGTGGTATAAAAATGTTTGCACTGTTGAAGCAAAGACACGTAGCAGCAGTGTCCTGTTCTTGGTCACAGTAATCCCAGTTGCAAGAAAAAATTATTTTTTGGAGAAGGAGGCAGATAAAGGCACATCAAGGAGCAGCAATGGCTGAGAGCCAGGAATCAAGAGCAGTAGTACAGCTGACAGAGCAAGGGTCTCGCCAGCCAGAGCCCAGTCCCACATTACCTAAGCAAGGCAAGCAGGGCAGCCCAGTGACAGTGGTCAGATTCAACCAAGGGTCCAGATCCTCAGGTATTTCATAGTGATGAGGCAGGTCCCAGGTCAAGCCAGGAGGTTGGTCTGCAGAACGGGGGCGTCTGGATCAATGGGGGCTAGGGCTGAACTAAAGACCAACACTCCAATGACTTCGCTCAGACAGGGGACTGAACATCCAGGGCTGAGCTTAAACAGACCTCCTGGGCCTTGGGGCAGGGTGAGTAGGTGGAGGTCCCAGGTTGCACTGGGTCAGGGCCATTGAGGCTTATTCGTACCCCCAGAACTGAGACAGGGCAAACTGTGCCTACACAGCAAGTACACAAGCAGAGAGCAGGTAGAAACCATGCAGTCTGCACAAAGAGTCATCCACAGTCAAAAGGACTTCAAAAAGAGGACAAAGATTTACAGAAGAAACAGCAACAAGATTTCCCTGTGGAAATTAGTCAAAAGATAGTATGGGAAAGGAATATTACATTGAACCCTGACAAGCGTTTCTACCAGTGAATTAAATGTGCTTGGTAACATTCCCCAGCACTGAGGCCAACTGGGATGGGATGGCCTGTGTCT
Source organism: Leptodon cayanensis (assembly GCA_027564655.1). NCBI lineage: Eukaryota > Metazoa > Chordata > Aves > Accipitriformes > Accipitridae > Leptodon > Leptodon cayanensis. The sequence continues at coordinate 18,150 of JANXJC010000106.1, forward strand.
ATGCTTGTGAGCAGTCTTGGCTTTTAAGTATCAAACCACATGCAATTCAGGAAATTCACTATGCAGGGTACAGAAGGCAGGACAGTACTCTGGGCATTTTTGGAACTTTGGCTATCTAGCAGAGGGAGAGCTATTTTTCCTGTCCCAAAGGTGTCAAGTAAGTAGTAGGTAGGACACCAGCTCTCTCTCACTCTGCCTGAGCTCTTGCAAAAGCCTCTGCAGCATGTGTGCTAACAAATCCTGAGCTATCACGGGCTGACAGCGGAGTTCATTCTGGGACATCCTCAGCCTCAATTTTGTTACTATCCAAGCTGAGTCTTTGGGTTGTGGAGTGCTACCCAGCCAGGCTGTGATTGCTTTCTTGCCAAGGAGAGACCTCCAAACCTGAGAACAGATCACAGAAAACACTGAATAATTTTTCACTTTTCCAAGGCCACTTAGGATTTTCCATATGTATGTCATCGCTTCTGTTATCTGATTTTTCCAGACTGAAAAATTCCACATAATTTCTGCTCAGTAGAGGCCAATATACTCTGATCACTATTGTTTTTTCCTCTCTACCTTCAAGTTATGACTCACCTTTTTAAGACTGTGCAGTCAAAACTGTATAAAATATTCTGGGATGGACTGTTTATTTACACAGTAGAATAAAGTTTTGGGTTTTGTTCTCTAATTCCTAATTTACTTTTTTTTTTCTTCCTTGAGCACTAGTGTTTACCAAGAATTATTTTCAATAGCTCCAAGATTCCTTTCAGGAGTAGCAATAGCTCATAATTATACATAGGCAGTCAGGGTTGTTTCCTGCTGCCTTTCCTGCAGCTTTGTGATTAGTAACACTGAACTTCCTCTGCCATTTTATCACACAGTCATTTCAAATTCTAAGATCTTTTTCAAATCTTTATGATCAGCTTCAGTTTTGTCTACTTTGAATAATTTCGACTTCTCATTGTTCAAAAACTTTTCTAGATAATTTATGAATATATTGAGTATGCATCCCAGGGTATATTCCTGTTAATATAGGAGAACTGTTGTGAGAACTGGCCATTTAGCCTCAGCCTTTCTTTTCTCTCTTTTAATGGGCAATATTTTTTTTTTTTTTATGAGAGCACTTTTGCTAAGACATCTTGACTGAAGATTTTTTAAAAATCCAGGTACACTTATCTACTTCCTTGTTCGCTGCCTAAAAAAAATCATCAATTTGTGAGGGACAACTTCTCTCTACAAAAACTGTGTTGATTTTTGCTTGTTTAATCATTAATCATAGATCTATTAATTCTTTCTTTCATTCCACTTTCACTCAATTTTCTCTGCATGAAAGACAGACTTCCTGGTTTGTAGCGTCCAGGAGCACTTTTCAAAATTTTGCATGACATTTACCACTTTCTATTTCCCTGGTAGCAAAGTAGATTTAAGCAATAGGTTGCACGCTACACTTAGCTGTTTGGCAATCTGTTTTACAATCTCCCCACAACCCACTGATTCAAAAAATTTTTTACTATTTTTCCCTCTTATTTGTGTTTTCAAAGATGTTTGTCTTTCCTCACCTTTCCAAGGGAAAATGTATTTGGGTTCCCAGTTTCTACATCCCTTTGTGCATGTTGAAAGTGATAAAGCAACATTGAGAAGAATGATCACGAAAACTCATGGTTCATAAAAATCTACGTGTGAAGGGCATTCCAGAAAGAGTTTGACCCATCTCTTCCATTTAGTTTGTTTTCATCCAGGTTGTATGTAACCTTTCTACCAGCTATTGATAGTAACCAAAAGAGCTGGGTTCAATGCACAATAAGTGATATAAGTAGTCCATCCCTTTCCAAGCAGAGTTTTAAAAACTAATAAAGACATAGGGCTTTTCTGTCAGAGCTTTCTACAAAATTCCACTTTGTTTTTTAAACTTCATATTGTATTGTATTCTACCCTTTAAATATATAGATCTAGGGGTAGAGTAACATATAGATATAAGGGTAGAGTGTATACATATGTATAAAGAGCGATATATCTCTAAATATATAGATTACCAATCAGGAAACTACTTTTGCTATGACATTAACAAAGTGTTCCCCACTGCTTTTTGGTTATGATGTCTGCTATTTAAAAAAGTGATCAGTTAACAAAAGAGTTACAAGATCTCTTGATCCTTGAAAAGGTCTATCTTGAAAAAAACAGAGACATACTCTAAACTTCCATTAACCTAGATCACACAGGTCTAATCAAATTACTGTATATATGGGCTTCTGATTAAAGCTAATGTAAACACAGCAGTTTCAACCATGTGTCTTCCGTCACCCACGTTATTAAGAGAAGCACAACTTTTACAAATTTACTACTTGCTGGGATAAAAAAGCAGGCTACTTGGGGATTTTTTGAAACATCTAGGTGAGTCTAGTATTACGCTCTTTCAAAGTTGATAAGGAGGACTTTACAGGGAAGTTGCCACTAACTTCATCACTCCATTGCAAATGTCTATTTTGAACACAGAATGTTCATACTTGATAAGTTATTTAGTCTTTGCTATTACAGTCATTCTTTGGAAAGTCTGAATTCCTTCACTAAAAACACATTGCTTGATTGTATTGTTATGCTGATCTCTTCAGGTTTGGTTTGTCTTTTAGGTGAACCACAGTATACAGGATTCTATAAAATACTCATTGCAAAAAATGCTTAATGGCTATGAAAATTCAGTAGGTTTTCTAGGACAACTAGACAGACTTTTTTTTCCTGGACATAGACTCATAGTAGGATTTGGCTTTGAAGGGCCATCCTGAAGTCATCTAGTTCAATGCCCCAATTGAAATCAGGACTAACATCTAAGTTAATCAGTTTGTTTAAGGCCTGGTACATGTCTTCTTTTTTTCTCTGTCAGAGAATTCTGGGGGATTTTTAATATTTATAGCCTGCTATGATAATTTTAAAATTCCCCAGAAATAACAGGTTGAGACAACTAAGAAAGGTGACCCTTAGTGCCAAAAGGAATGTAGCAACAGGTACCAGTAATCCCTAGAAAAGGATCCAAGAGGGGCCATCATTTCAAATACAGTCAAGAATGCAATTTTAAAATACTTGCATGTAAATGCAAAGAAACTGGACACGGAGCCAGAAGGGCCTAGGTGAGATGGAGTTTGGAGGGAAGAGGATTGTATGGGAAGGGTAGTTGGGAGCAGGGATAGGAAATGGGTTGGGAGTAGTGTGGAGAGTAATGGCTGACTTGATGTAAAGAATGTAACTGCAGGGTGGGGGCTTGTGGACTGGAGGTGCTTTCAGATAAGAAGAGTTGAGCATGAATTCTGGTTGAGGAGTTTCCGGACGCTCAGAAGCAGGAAAGTTAAAGGACTTCAAGTTCTGACAGAATGAGAAATGAAGGTTCCCAAGTAGGAGTTTAGGAACATCCCTGCACCCTAGCTGAGGCATTGAGAGGATTTTTGGGTGTAGTCCATCTTTCCCTGCCCTGTTCATCATATGTGACATAAGTCTGCTTTCTCATTTGGCTTGTTCTGTTTCAATTCTGCATAGTTAGCATGGAATGACATTGCCACATGAACTTGTTTCTACTTCAGTCTTAACCTTAAAAAGATAAAAAAGGTTGGGAAAGTTGCTCAAAGGTAGATGACAAGCCTTTTTAAAACATTCTGCTGCTTTTGCTTATGAATCACAAAAAAATCTTGTGGAAGTTCCTTTTAATCCCAGATTATTGGAAAGAGAGATAGCAAAGTCATGTTTTATTCCCAGATATTCAGGTCAATGCTTCATACATGCTGGTTTTATAGCAACAAAATACTGCTTTGAATTCCTTGTAGACTTTCTGCTTTTGGCTAACACTGTGAATTCTTCATCGTAAAACTTACTGGTATTTTTTTTACTTCTTCTGATTTTTGTGTAAATCATTTCTTGACTTCATTCCTCAGTTTCCTAATTTGTAGAAAGGAGTTCTACAACAGAAGGTCTGCATTCATCTCAGGCTGTGGGCTAAGTCAATGTTCCTTACAAGTTGTTCAGATACTCTAGTAGAGGACTCCAGAGAGAAACTTATAAAATAAATTAGGGTGCAAGTTTGATTGGTATACTCTGCTCTTCAAAGGAATTTACCATCTCATCATATTTACATTTTTGTTGAGAAAGGGATGTTATGAGAGTAGATTTTTTCCATCAGAAACAGAAGGTGTTGGTACAATTTTGTCTGTATTTGAACTATGCTAACATAATTTTGGGCAAGTTCCTCTTTCTTTTTAATTAAATTCGTAGGTGTCCTATGATACACATTATCAAGTCTGTCTGTTCTTATTGGTGTACTGAAAATCTAGGAGTAAATGATAACTCAAAAATAGAGATGAGTAATCCTTAAGCCTAAGCTATAAACAGACCCTAGCTACTCAGGTGTAACTCCCATAATAGGGTTCATCTTGAGTGTAGGAAGTAATGAGCTATGAAAGCTCCCAGGTCCAGAATAACTGGCATGCTAGATGTGCACCACCCCACAGTGGCATAGCGGGAGCTGTGTTCCCAGCCGAAGTGTTTCAGCTTGGCAAAAACATGAGTGGAGAATACTTAGGCCTAAAAGCTGAGTTGTACTACAGGTAGGTTAATAAATAGATTGCTCACTTGGATGGAAAGGTCACAGTGACCTTTTTTATTAAAGAAAAAGAAGAGATTTTATATTTTTATTACTTTTGTATATATGGAGTTGATCTTTTTTGGCTGGCAATGATGTGCATGTTAAGTTGTTATAATAATGTCACCATGGTAATAGAATAATAAGTGCTAATATGGGCTTAATGAAAATTATTTGGTTAACTAATTTTACTGAATGCATTAACTAAGGGCTCAAGTAAAACTAAGGGTGCAGCTCTTTCTGTTTTTTCCTAATATAGTGTTCCCAGAAAACAAACTCCTCTGCTTCCACTGGGGTAAGTCAAGATGAAGGAGGCAGGCTACTGCTTTGATATTAGCAATAAAGTTTGTGTTGCAGAGTGTTTTAGTTTAGGTCAGGAGCAAGCTTCTCAAGCAACTTCTCAGGCAAGTGTCCTGACCATCCCCATTTCCCTGCTGTGGTACACATTGTGGAATGGTGTCACAGTATGACGACTGGATTCCTTTGGGATGAAGCTAAACAAAAAGGTGTGTTTCAGCAGCTCACCTAATGTGCTCCAACTGCCCGTGACCATTCAATCCATGAGACCAGACCAAAACTTGATCAAAATAAAGCTCCCTGAAATATATCTAGTCTGGACATTGGTTTCTCAGCACTATGTGTTTCACGCTACATACCTGTACTATTCTTTAATGCAGACATAGTCAAAAGATGTTAACTCTATTTCTTGACATCAGCTTAAGTAAGCTTTTGACTTTCTGCAATAATTTTACTGTTAGATCAGAAATTGAACCTAACAAGAGTCACAAGTGTGATCCAAGCCTACCCATTTATAATGAAGTCTGATGGCTGACATAACCACAGGGATCTTTAATATAATCTTGACTGGTTTTAACTCTCTAGACTGAGAGATTTCTTTCCTGTATATCTTTGAGGTCTGTTGTTGGTGTCTTATACCTCTCAGCCTTATGCAGATATTCCCATGTGGATTGTAAGGTGGAAAAGTTATCCATGCCAAGTAGAAGAGAGTACAAACAGGACGCGCAGTATTGTAGTTTACTTTTTGGCACTACTTATACAGAAGGTAAGAATGGAAAAAAGGACTTGTAGAGAGAAGAGAAAGTGTTTAATGCAGAAAATACAAACAAACAAAATTCAGCGAGTGCTTGCTCCAGTGTAATCTGAGCACAGATACCTCATAGTCATGAGCTAAAACGATGGTTCATGGGAGTGGGATCATCAGGGTAATCCCATCCTTGACATATTAATGTTGCATCAAATTGATACAGCTATATCTTGAGTTACACCTCCTGGAGAAGCTCAAAAAAGAAAAAAAGCACCAAACCACTGAAGGAGAAGACAACAGCAGAAATAGCTCTTTCATTAGAGGCACGGCTGTAGGAGTTGGGCTGGGTGTTCACCATTTGATTTGGAATGAGAGACTTTGGACAACACCTACAGCTGCTGTGATGCTGTGTAATCTGCTGAATCACTGCTGCATATAAGCACTGAGTCCTTGCTGATTGAGACTGATTGTAGAATTTTGAATCCACAATTAAATTATAAGTTCAAATCATTATATTCGACAATGCAAAGGAAAGATTTTCTCTTTTTAATCTTCAGCTATTAGAATTTTATGTGGCCATTCACATGGAATATAGTGATATGACTTAAGAACTGGTACAAAAACCATGATTTATTCCTAATCTTAGAAGTCATTTAAGCCATAGCATTTCCTCTTTGTGCTATAGTGCGAGATTTTTCAGATGAAGAGTTCAAATCTTGAAGTATTTCGTACTATCATCTTCCTCATGTCCTCAAGAGAAACACAGGTGAAGAGGTGGGACAAATAATATTAATAGTAAAGTAATTAATGTCATTTTTTACATCTGTGTTTTATCCCCATCTATCATCTTCTTTTAATCTGTTGCCTCATTTTTAATTTACCAATTCCTCTATCCATGCTCCATTTCTCATCTCTTCTTCTCCTTACTGTTTAGCTGCAGATTTCCCAACAGGGTACTCACGTGGAGCAATTGGGCAGGGCAGGGGCTTGCATTGGCTTGTTGTGTCATTGTTGTGTCATTCTTTGCCCTTCCAGGTCACTTCTTAATTCTTATACCTCCATTAAACCAGTATGGAAACACAGGTTGTACTTACATCCTTAAGGAAGCACCTGTTGTTAACTTAGTGGTAGCCCAATTTAAGACACACAAACATCAGGGAGCTCTCATCATTCCATTGTATGTCAGAAGCCTTATATAACAGGAGAGAAGCAGCAGCAAAAATGTCTCATGAGGAACTGCAGAAATCACTGATATTTCAGGATCTGGAAACTAAAGAACTAGGTAAAGGGTGAAGTGGGTAATAACTGGCTGAGTACTACACTGATAAATGCAGGTTGCATATATCAGTAACCACAAAGCACTACAAAACCCTATATGTTTAAAATGGAAGCACATAAATGCAGGGCTGAAAGGAGAACAAATCTCTTTTCAAAAGACAAAAACATCTTCTATCTCCTTTCATTTGGAAGGTAATGCACTAATAGCAGAGTGAAATAGATTCAAGCTTCCAATATGAAACTGTTCATCATTATGACAAAGAAGGAGAAAAATTAGAGATAATTCAAGAGATGAGCAAAAGAAAGCATTAAAAATCTAAAGGGGTGACAGAAAAGTTTGAAGTTAAATACAAGCTTAGCTCAGTGATGTCTGAGCATAACAGCTCTCTACAAACTTAGTAACTGGTGGACTGAGGGACTAAAATGGGGATCACAGGAGAATATTGGGAAACAGTTCCCTCACGACATCTTTTACATGAGAAAAACTCTCCCCCTAAAGAAAGTTTATAGAAAAAGTGAAGAGCAAAAATGTGATCCAATCTTGCTTTAAAGTCTTGTGGGGCCACAAGACAGAAAGTTGAGAGTAATGTTCTTTAGGTTAAACAGAGCCTAAACCATACTGATCTGGACTGCAGAGATGAGTCATGATCTAAGATTGGCACCTGAAGAAGATGAAGAGATGGGGCTGCACATTTCTGTCCCAGAATCCTCATCCATGGAAACCCACCAGGCTCCGTACACTCTCCCGTCCTGTTCAACCTTCGCGCACAGTTGGCCTTAAAGACCACATACAAAGGTTGTGAATGATCAGGCTAAACTAAATTTTATATAATCTACCCTAGAAAGTTGTTCTGGTCTCCTTCATCCACCCAGGCAGAAACTGAGACAAGATTATTAGAGTTCAGGATGACTATATGATGCTGAAATAACAAAGTTTCATCAAGGGTCTCAGGAAATATATTTACAAAAATAAGTATTTATGTTAGGCTACCTGACAGAAGACTAATCAAATTTAGCATAAAGACCCAGTTTTCAGAGGAACAATGAACCAAGACTACAGCACAGTACAGACTACAGCAGAAGACATGCACTCTGACAGGAGAAGGGTACAGTTACACAGCACATGGGTTACAGCACATGGGTTGTGCCTTTCATCATCCTGGTATTCCACCTGGAAGACAGACTGCAGCCACAAGGCACCCAAAATGAGGAAATAAAAAAAATAGGCAGACACCTTCTCTGACATTTACAGAAGGTGAAGCAGGCAATATTAGGAGGTGAAAGATAATGCCTAAGAGTCAAATAAATATTGATTCCTGAAAGATGTGAAAGATCTACCTAAAAATCACTTCATTGTCATCAATTAAAACGAAGCCAGAAGATGCAGTGAGGACTTAATTCACGTCGTGTTCCTTGTTGCATAAAAGTGATCATGGCTAGACCCCTCAGACACACATCTTTGTGCTTGCATGTTGGTGTGAGAGTGTGATGGCGTTGAGTCAATATTTAGAAATCTAAATAAAACCAAAATTATCTTCCTCTTCCATAGACCACATCTTGAAAGTCATTGCACTAATTCCTACAGGACAAATTGGAGAGGAGAGCCCCACTGTACCTCCAGGTAAAAAAAAATAAATTTAAATCTACCTGTAGAAATCCACAAGACATTTTGATGCTGGCATAAAAAGTTCTAGAAAGAATTTCAGCTGGCCTGAGCATGTCTGCTTTGCAAAAGCTGTAGCTAATAGCTTCTGCATGGTGAGTGTGGAGGGTGTTGGTTAACACATACTTGGTGTTCAGACTGATGGTATTTTTCATCAATGGAAGAAATCTTGGGTTGTCCACACGACAAAATTCCTGTGATCCTCAGAATCCATACTTCCTGTACTTACTCACGGCTTTGCATCTTCCCATTCGCTAGCAGAGTTTATCAAATCACCTAAAAATAACCATATTTTCTGACATCTGGAAATCAGCAAAAAAATACCCTTCCACAGAAAAAATGAACAAGTTGCCAAGCAATTCTTTGTACAGAGGTCGCAAACACCTACAATACCACACAGTATTTCTGAGCATGGCAGCACAGCAGACAACATCCACACCACATTCTTCTTATCTTCTTTTTTTCCCCCTTGAAGTTCACTGTTACCATGCTTTTTAAGTTCCAAAAGTAAAACAGAGAACAGGTGTTTCTGATGTTAATCTGTTTTCTAAAATAGCTGGGGAGAAATTCTTTTCTGTGGTAACCAACGTTTCTGGTTAGGATTTTAAAGGCTATTTTCCTCATTTTCCCCTGTTTTTTCTACTGCGTGGTTGACACACTTGGTGGCTCTCTTTTTCTAAGACCATTTTTCCCACGCACAGTACAGCTGGGGAGAGCCAGCTCTTTTTATACAGTCAAAACAGATTTCTTTACCCCTTCAGTTTGTAGCATTCAGAATAATCCCTTTGACTCTCATCCAGGCCTCCTGCCCCTCCAACAGGGTGTAAATTTTTGGTCGTGTGAATACAAACATGATGTGTCGGTGACGCCAGGTCCTTGCATATGGGTGTCTCTTACAATATGGATCTGAGGAAGGTTCCACTAACCCTCTGATTCAGAAATACCACAGAAGCTGATCCAGGTTTGTATAATTCTAAACAAATACAAGCAGTGGAAAATAGCCTCCTTAAACACATGTATTTCTGACAAATGTGTAACAGTCTTTGGCACACTTCCAAGACGCATGCCATTTCATCACTGATTAAATCAGAGGATGAAACCAGTTGTTTTGTGAGGAGAAAAGACAGTAAAAAAAACATCCATATCTCTCACAGCATTGAGATGGTAAAGATTTGTTCTTTAAGCTTACTGCACAGATTTATCAACATTTTTGCAATTCACTAATCAGGCAATGTTCATCCAGTACTATGTGCTGTAATAAGGATTAGTACAATTTACAGGATTGTTCCTGTACTACGTGCTACTATTCTGTACTTATCTGTGCCATGTAAATGCAAACCTCATTTTTAGTAGAGCTTCTCTTTTCCCTTATCTTCTCAAGCACTGTACCATATAGGAAATCCCAAGCCCTCTTTTTCCTGTCTGAGATGTAATTTTACCTAGTCAGAAAAAGGAAGGATAGCTTCTCTCCAAAATGACAAGTGGTGCTGACTATGCTCACACTTCTCTCCCTTTATACCCAGCATGATCTGTTTCTCAGCACACTAAGTCTCTCCAGTCAGCATGGCTGTACATCTCCTCCCACCAGCTTTCCCTGTCTGAGCAGCACAGAGGGACATAGCTGTGAGAGCAGAGATAAATTTAGCAAAGCTCTCTGCCCAGCTCCAGCACAGCCTTCCTGTTGTATCCCCAACTGGTCCTGCAGTGAACTTCTAGCTAATTAAGAGATTCAATCTTGTTCTGTCTGGTCTATTTGGTAATAAAGAAAATATTATCTTTTTTTCTTATTGGGCACTCCACTGTGTTTCAGAGTAACTGGAGCAAAAATCTTGGAAAAACTGTCGTTATACGCAAAGGTGTCCTGTCGATAACCGTGTAACTTCAAAAGAGTAAGAGCCCTGTTTTAATTCCCCTCCCATGATCTATGACAAACCTCAAGGTTTATTTTGCAAGATATCTGTCCACCACTGTATCAAAGGGACTGGATATCTCTTTGACTGTAATAGCTGCCTGGAGGGAGAAACACTGTGTCTTGTGCCTTAATAACACAAACCTGTATATAGCCATGCACCTGGCAGGATTACACACTGGGGAAGAGCTGTACAACTGTACTGCTTTCTCAGTTCTATTCCCTCTTTTTGACAGTAGGCTGCTCTGCCATCTCTTCCTCATAGATAGTTCAGGTTGACCTTAAAATTTTAGCATCTCACCAGGAATGAGCATAAACATTTCTTCTGAAGGGTAAAAATCTTAGTCATGTTCTGATGATTTTTGAATAAAACTTCAGCTTATCCCTGGACTTCATCCCATCAAAGTCTTCTGTAAATGTCAACAAAATGCATATTTTAAGCACATTGTAAAAGGGGGGGGGGGGGAATACTCTTTAAAGCATTTAAACCCCATAGCCTGGTGGAGTTTGTTAGATCTTATACTAAACAAAAATGCAAAGAAACTGTTAATCTAGAAGCGTCACTTTTATGCACATCAGATCCTGAATGATCAGATTTACCTTTTCCTTCAGCAGGCACTTGTTATAAAATAGCCCTTGCAACCTTTGAAAATGTTTCCTGCGTCCCCACATTTTGTGCTCACAGGTCTGTTAACAGAGGCTTTTCTTTACTCTTAAGTTCTCAAGATTTCTCCAGCTCCAGGCTCATCCCAGAATTGTATTTGGTTACATGTCTTCCTGTCTCAAACATGCATTCAGAATCATTACAAAAGTTATTTTCTTGAGTCTTCCTGTTCTGTAATTTAGAGACTGACACAAATGATTATTCATGCCAAAGAGCAGAAAATAACACTCATTACGTTGCTTTCTTTTGCCTTTGTGATTCCTGCCCGTATAAGAGTGGCAGTAGCACACCGAGTTTTAAATTGGCACTCAGCATAGTTCTTACTGATTGATCCACAGCTGTGTGTCTGTTTAAGTGCCTTTTTGAACAAATATACTACAATTAGGCCAATTCAAAGACCACTCACCCGAAGTTGTCTGCATGTATTGCACTCAAATAAACAAAACAGAAACCAGCAAGAGGTTATGATCACCTGATATCTAGCCAGAAGTGTCTCTCTCTGACAAGTTATTCACATACAGAACACCATGGTAACTGTCAACCTGTAGCATGGCAAAACACATCTGAATACATTGGAGTGTAATGCATTTTGAAAACACCCCAGACCTTTTCTCACCGCCTGGAACCCCCTGAGTAATAAGTGGCAAAAGTTTTTCAAAAACTATCACATCGTTTAGCAGTATCTCCTTTTGATCAGACAATCTTATACCTCGGTTTTTGCCCCTGCTAATAATTTTGTATATGTGCAGTCCCCAGTGGACATGAAGTCAACTGCAGAACAGGTTGTTGCCTGTATCATTCACACCTAAAATTATAACTCTGCACGGCCGCAGCCTATGTACTTTAACTGCATGCCCATTGTATCTCTGTATGTTTGCTATAGGTCAGCGATCCTGGTCAATAGGGGAGGTCCCAGAGGACTGGAGGCTTGCCAACGTGACTCCCATTTACAAGAAGGGTCAGAGGGAAGATCCGGGGA
>JANXJC010000107.1:0-29274 GCA_027564655.1 Leptodon cayanensis
GCCCCCAGGGAGCACACGCAGTATTTCCTACAGGCCGTATTTAGAAATCAGAGGGGAGAAAGGCTGGGAAACTTCTGGTTAAGGCTTCTGAATAAACAGAGCCACGCAAGATGGGGGTGGTATGACTTTAACGTTTGCTCCTTGTGAGAAGCAGCAATTCTCCCCCATCACCGTACGACACTGCGCACCCCGCAGCCCTGTGCTCCCTGTCCCGTGACAGTGCCGCGGTGCAGGGCAGAGCTGCCCCCCCAGCCGCTCGCCGACATGTCCGTGGGGCGTTTCAGGCTGCTCCGTCCCCTGTTTGCGTGGGCCGCCTGCGCTGCTGGGAGCACAGGGTCCGTCAGGGCCGTGGACAGAGGGGTGCTCCAGGGACCTGTCTGCACCCTCACGCCACGCGTCGTGCTGGTGCTGATGCTGCGGGTCAGCCTGGCCACCCTGCTCCTTCACCCGCCCTAGATAAACTCCCTTTCCCTCTGCTCGCCTCACGCCAAGGCCGCCACGGGTGCCTGGTCCAAGTGTGCACAGAGCTGCCGGACAATTTCCATTCCTCCCGCACCACCATGGGCACGTCCCACCCGTGCCCATCCGCACCCGGGGCTCTGCTTCCTGGCTCCTGCTGCAGCTGCCGTAATGGCAGAGAGGTGCAAAGAGCAACCTTCCCTCCTCCTCTGACACGGGGCCGAGGAAATGCAGCCTCTGGGCTGTACCAGGCAGTACCACAAGCCTTCCGGGTGCCCGTGGAGGAGTTCAGGGGCACTCTCCTCCCGTCCTTGGCATCAGCGTCTTGTGTACTTGGGGTATGAGCAACACAAGGTGGGGCACATGTTCAGCCCCACAGATGCAAGCACAGCTCTAGAGAGAGGCAGTTTTACAAAATTATTTCTCTTGTGACACTGGCTCTCCCCAGCTCTGCACTGCCTGTGGGAACCTGACGTGCTGAGCAGCTCAAGGACGTAAAAGGAGGAGAAGCCTGATGGTGTTCCTGCCCCCCCAAAGCCCCTTTGAAACAGCCATGGAGATCACAAAATGCTCCTGCCCACTCAGACACAGTTCTCTCTTGACTCACATCCATCTTGTATTCATAAGGGCTATAAATACATCTTGTATTCTATACAAATAAGGCATGCACTGAAAATATTTATGCATTGCATCCACTTGCACAGTCGTCTGGATTCCAGCCTTGACAACAGTAAAAACTACCATTACTCCATCACATGGATGGGAGAAAATTCTAGTGTGAAAGTTAGTTTATGTTTTAGGGAGTTTGAGGAAATTGCACTTCTGCAAAGACTGCAGCACTGGCAGCTAAACATGGCCCTTTAAGGAAATGTCCTCTAAAAGAAGGCAAGGTTTATTGGATTTTATGCTGTTGCACTTTTAGACTGTTCAAAACTCTCCCAGGAATCCTTTTAATATTCCCATCAAATTGAAATATGAGTTATGTAATTATAATTAGAGCACCATACTCTTGATAACATTCATTTCATTTCTTTAAAGACTGTTTACTTACTAACTTGTACCTAGAAGAAATCTTAAAAACCCAGACAAAGAGTTCCCCTCTCCCCCATTAAAGCACAAAACAAAAAAAAACAGCTAATTGCTCAAAACTTATTAAAGCAGTTCTTACAATAGCTGTGTTTCCGTGGAACTGCTTCTGCAGTAACCGTGACCTGATGGGAAGGTTTGTCACGGGACATTTCCTCCGTTAAGTGTCAATGGCACCCCTGTGGTAAGAGGAGCTAAAAGCCATATGGAAATGAGGCATTATTCTCTCTTTCTGTAAAAGTGGGATACATGAAATTTGGCAAGGGCTGGATGTAGCAGCCCCCTTATACCTCAGTCACCTTCCCTGGGTAAGTCACAAATGTCTTAAAAACGAAAAGCCTACACCCCCTCCAAACAGTGTCCATGAACACATTTAGCAGTCTCAGCGAGGCAGCTCTGGCTCCTGCGCTGGCCATGCCCCGGCCGCGGGCTGGGGCCCCGAGGCAGCCGGCCGCACTGCGGGGACGCTGCCTGGTCCTGCCGCGGCGCAGGGGCTCCCAGCCAGGAGCCACGGGCAGGCCAGCGAAGACAGAGAGCCGGAGCCAGGCTTCTCGTGGTGTTACAGGACAGGACGGGCGGTAATGCCCGTAAACTGACAGGAGGGACGTTCGGAGTGGTTCTAGAGAAAACCTTTCTCCCTGTGAGGACAGTCAAGCAGAGCTGCCCAGCTCAGAGGGACTGTGCAGTCTCCACCCTTGACGGCTTCCAGACCTGACCAGATAAAGACACCCTACAGCTGACCCGGCTTGCAGCAGGAGGCTGGGTTGCCCATCTCATGAGGTCCCTTCCCACCTGAATTGCCCTGTGATCCTAATATTGAGCCAGTGTCAGCTGAGATGTCGATGGCACAATTGACTTGTAGTTTTTCTGTTTTGCCATTTGTGGTCTTATTGCAAGATGTAAGGCGTTGGTGCTCTAATTAATGGCCCAGCACACACTGCTGGACACCTTGCCTGTCAGCGCAAGGGAGAGAAACGTTAAGTCACGACCTCAAAGCAGTCTAAAAGCACAGAAGTCAAAGAGCATTTTAAAACAAGCACTAAAAAAGGGGTAGAGTTGTGAATTGTAAGCAGCTTTGTGTGGTGTTTGAGGACCTGTCTGAATTGATGATGGGTTACCATGAGCCATGCTTGTGTCACCTCATTGTGTAATGGCTGGCAGCTCCTCAGAAAGAGGGGTTTGTGGCACTAAGGTATCCTGAGAAGTCTTAGATAACTCAGTGAAAGATATAAAATAAATGCCTAGGCAGTCTGTTCTTTTCTGTTTCCGTTTCATTTTGAAAGTAGAAATTACACAGGTTAAGCTTTTTATGCTGAAGTTTGACATCTGTTAGAGCCCAATAAAAGCATCACCAAGTAATTTCCCTTGTTTCCCTTTGATTTTAGCACTCTTGGTGCTGCCACCTTTAATTATTAAGCAGCAATATCCGTAGTGTAATCCTCAGAATTTAAACCGTGCAGACTACTGGGAAGCACAGATTTTATTTTATTCTAGAGGAGTTCACATACATATTCGTCCTTCACAGAAGAGAGATAATGTGACTGAATTTGATGAGCCTTTTGGACACCATCTCAAAATTTCAGCACCTCATGCATTCAGGGCAATTTTAGCCCAGATCTTTGTTTGGGCTGGCTGCCGTCCCACCTCTCTGAAATGCCTCCCTTTTGGCTGTGCTGGCTGCTGGAGGTCAGTGAAAGTCAGGCTGTTACTTGTTCGTGTGCCCTTCCTAGACATGCATGCTTGCTTCAGGTCTCCTCTCTCTGTTTTCCTCTTCCTCCCCGTTTTTCCCTCCTTGCTTTGCATGCCTGGTTGGGATAGCAGAAACAGCTCGCCTCTGAGCTGGCAGCCGGTTGCTGGCCACTGCCCTCGGGACCCGCAGTGAGTCAGCCCCCGCGCTCTCCTCCAGTGTACTTGTATGGGTGGGAGACACCGCTGCCAGTCCACGGGGCGCATGCCAGCCCAGGCTGTGGGGAGGGGGATGTGAGACAGGTCGAAAACAATCTGTACGTGCCGTTAAAAGAAAACAAGGGTTTGTGGCTAAGGAATGCCTGCGTCCTTCCAGCAGGCACTGGGAGAGGGTGCTCGTAGCCAGACGCCTGGCTGGCACAGATGGAGCAGACCTTTTTCTTTTGGCACATCCAGTTATTGGATCCCGCAGCAATGCACTGTACATCCTCCAGACTCGCCCTAGTAGCTTAGTGCTGCTCAGTGAAAATGGAGCCTCCTCCCCTTTCCCTTGTGCACACCGTTAGGTTGGGACAGGGGCCGGGTTTGCCTGGTCCCCCTGTCGCCAGGAGCTGTCGCTCACCCAAAGCCCCGTTGGCACCGAAGGACTTGATGCCAAACTCTGCTGAACTCGTCCTCCGCAGAGGGTCCCCTGGGCTCCGCTGCCCATCCTTAGACCACACTGGCCAACAGCCATATTACAATTTTAAAATTAAAATGTTTAACTACGCTAATTACTCTGAGGTTTTAAAATAATGTTTGTCCTGAACACTTTTGTCTTCACTTCACACATGTTCAGAAGGCTTGTACATATCTTTGCCAATAGCTACAATATTCAATCAAAACAACCCCTCATATGTAAACAAAATATGAACTAAATGTAACCAGCCAATATAAACCTGTAGGGCTACGAAGCTTGCTGTGGCTGAGCTGGGACCTCCGCAGTGCCAGGGTCCTCGTCTCGGTCCCCATCTCCTGCTCTTTTCCAACCAGCCAGCAACAGCACGATAAATGTATTCTTAACCTTTGCAAGGGAAGCGAGTACTGGGACTGGTATTTGCATTTCAAAGGTGGAACCAATACCATCCTCAGAGAAAGGATGAAATAGAGGAGAAGTATGACAATTTGGCACATAAATGGTTTTGAAACCATGCGATATCAAATGAAAAGATTGTTAACATTCTGCTAGCTTGCTTGAAGCTGAATAATATTATTATGGGTAATATTATTAAAGCTCAGATAGCGTGTGTCACCCAAAGATAACAGAGTCCTGCTCGAAGTGCTTCAGAAAAGCGAGGCAGTTTTCCGCCGGCTGCAGAAAGCAGGCAGAACCCTGGGCAGGGTCACAGGATGTGCCTGCAACCCCGCCACCAGTGCAACAGCACAAAAGCCCGGGTTTGTGCAGCTGGGACAGAGCTCAGACATGGTGATTCCTCATCCACCTCTGCTGCCACTCCCAAACCCGCTACAGCATCCTCCCAGGCATCCCCAAATGGGTAAATCCCAAGCATGACCATCTTGGAAGCAGACATTGTGGGGCTGGTACCAAACCCGTCCAGATTACTGCAGATTACCATGGCATCTACTGCATGCCCATGTTGGCAAAGCCCACCTCAAGCCTCTGCCCGCACACATGGGTGCCTGGTAAGCCCTGCTCCGAGTGGCCGATTTTGGCTGCTGAAGAGGCATGCACAGGCCTGACGGGTGGGAAAGCTGTGCTGGTGGGACTGGAGGGAGGGGAAGGGCTCCTTCAGCCACCTCCTGTGGATGCTGCAGGGAGAGAAAAGGGCCCCCTTGCCTTTCTTTCCAGGGTTTACAGGTTGGCTTACAGTGCAGAACCAATTTCCTGAAAAACCCCAAAAAGGAGAATGACACTTGACATTAAAATCTAATAATGTTAGAAAAGCAAGGGAACAGATAGTTTAGCAAGGAGCCATTTCTGGTGGTTAGTAGATAAGATTTTAAAAAATTGTTTCATCCTGACTTGACCTAAATGGAGTGGAAAATTACCATGACTACATTTATCTGAAATCATAAAGTGTGTTCTGATTAGACCATGATAAAAAGGATGGTATAAATTGATCCAAAGATAAAGAAAGGGCAGGGAAAATGAGATGAGATTAAGAAAAGAAGCAGACGCTAAAAAGGAAGGATAATACAGCAAGTCTCTGAAGCTGTATTAAAAATAGCTGTAGGAACTGGAACATAAATAGTTCAGTGCTTCACTTTCTGCTCATCGGGTTGAGGCTCGGCTGCAATACTTGGGAGTCCAAATTATCACCTCATTAATCCCAAGCCCTTCGGCAGACCGCTAAATGAGTAATAGGTCTAGACCAGGCGGTCCCCCTTGCCTGAGGACCGAGCCCGGGCTGGCGAGCGCAGGCTGGGGCTGAACCGCTGTCTGTGTCTGCTGTGCCGGCATCCGGGGTAGCTCTGGGCTGCTCTTCTCCTGGTGGGACCTCCTGCCTCCCCTTCTCGCTGACACCTGCAGTTGATTAATACGCTTCAGTCCCTATCAAATTGCACTGAAATTGGTCAAAAGATTAGAATACTCGTACAATGGATCTGGAAAAAAAAACAAAGCAAAAAGAGCAATTGGCTGAACCTCACTTCCTAGATACATGGCGCTTGCCTCTGGCAGAAACTTTGATGTTCATGGAAACAAATTTTTCTCTGATAAAAATTGTCTTTCAATTTCCTAGAAACAAATAAAAAAATGTGAAATAAACAACTTTTTTTTTTTTTTAACCCCGATTGGGCTGCGTAACTGGCTGTCTGAGGACTCTGTGTTTGCAGCACCACTACGATACTGAACAGGGAGGAAAACCACAAGCCATGAGGTCACAGGAGGCTTATGAGAAACATGAATAACAGCCTGCACCGGAGGGGCTTCGCGGCCCTGGCTGCTGCGCGGCAGTGCCGCTTACCTTGCCCCACTGCAGCAGACCCCAAGGGTCTCCTTATGATGGGGGCTCCAGCCTCTGCATCAGCACCCAGGGGTCCCACTGATGGGCATAAGTGTAAACTTAAACCAGCAATAACAATGTGTGTCCCACCATTCTCTGAGGTGCCCACCTCATCTGAGGAATACGGAACAGATACTTGCAGTAACTTGCTCTTGAGATCACCTTTCTCAGAAAATGGATTCTTGATAGTCTGGAAATGCCGTTACTACTTGTTGAACATCAACCAGAAATGGATAAAGGACTGACACAGCCTTCCTTTTTAGCTGTTTTTTTTCTCTTCAGCCTAATGACTGGAATGTCCAGCCTCTCTCTAGAGCAGGAAAGCAGTTTATTTATCTAATCCCTTGTGACTCTGGTCTCAATCGGTTTTTATCTAAGTGCAGCACTGAAATCCTCAACGTCCTGTGAACACATGCCCGCACAGCACTCTCTCCCAGACCTTTCTTGGATGGCCAAGCGCAGCTGGTTAATTTAGATAAGGCTCAGCAAACAGCATATTTGGAAAACTGTCTACTCTTTCCATTTAGTATAAACTTCCTTTTCCACTCTCTGTTTATGTTAACGTAGACATATGTAAATCCTTCCACCAGAGATTTCCTTCAAGGAGAAAGTTAAGGCACGGAGTAAGAGGAAGCCCCGTTCCTGCCACGCCGTTTGGATGGTGCCAGCAAGGAGGAGCTCCCCCGTGTCCCCCCTCACGGCCCCGCGGCGGGGCTCTGGTGTCACAGCCGGCCGTTTCCCTACAGGACTCTGGGAACGACTTGGGGCTTTTCTTCTGTTTGAGAAAAAGCCTGGTATTCACATCTGCCTCCTTGCTGCCCTTGTCGGTGCCACAAGTCCATAGCAACATTTTAGATCTCTCACTGGAGAACTTTCTGCAATGTTATTAGCCAGTCAAAGATAAGTTACTTTCCCTAGATTTGGTATTGTTTTAATTAATGTCCAGCTAGTCAGCTGTTCCTCAGGGCATCTGCACTCTCCTCTCTCCGGCTGTGGACATTCTGTCCTGGAAAGGGGGATGCAATGCAATGTCCAGCTGCAGCTCCCTCTGCAGCCAGGCTGGCCCAGCTCTCCACGGCCGGGGCTCCCCCAGGTTGGGGGTCCCCAGGGCTGGCTGGGGACCTGCCCCACAGGCTGGGTGGAGTGGTGTGGCGCAGGCAACCCACAGAGTTCTGACCCATGAAAGGGCCTCGGTTACCTGTGGGGTCTGTTTTGGGCTGGATTACCACCCCGGCTGATGGGGAAGGACAGCGCGGGAAGGCTCCGGGGGAAGAGGCCAGCATCAGAGCTGGGGTGGCAGCCCTGTGCTGTCGGCAGCTTCCCCCACCTTGCTCTCCTCCGAGACACCTGGCAAAAGGGTTTCAGAGGGATGCTGTTTGGAAACATGTCTTGAGTGCTGGGTGACATCCCTGGGGACCGACCAGGCCTCTGCTTCCAGAGCCCCATGGGATGCTTTTCCTCCCACCCTCTAGTGGCCTTGGGCATGACCGCAGTGGGATCGGCTGGGATGGAAACGACTGACCCCTCCTGTCCTCACTCATCCCAGCCCCACTGGACGTCATCCTCCAGTTACCAGGGCACTAAAACCTGACCTGGAAACTGCTCCAAAAGCCATGGGGGTGTGGTACAAAGCAAAAAGGATGGTGCCATTTCTTGAAACATGCTGCTAACATGGGTCCTATAGCAAAAGATGGAACACAGAACAAGCTCAGTTGTGAATAAGAAAAATACCTAATAAAATGAATACTATATATGCAAAATTAACAGCTGTGGCGAGAAGAAAGGCTGAGCTCAGTGCACCAGTAAAAGCAGAAAGACAAAGAGCAGCAGTGACAGGTAGGCATGCTGGAGAAAAGGCCGCTCAGCTGCAAGTCAACATCACCTCAGAAAATAATTTGTGAAAAGAATTCTTCAAAAAAGAGTGTTATCACTGTGACTATATCAAACAACACTATAATGCTGCAACTTTCTTTTATTCTTCAGAAATGCCAAAGCCACCAAAACGTTCAGAGCTGTGTGCTTAGACTGACCCCTTCAATCACTGTTGGTGTAAAGTTACTCTTGTATTACAGTCTTTAGAATTCACACCAGAAGGTCTTTGTAGTTGCAAAGGGCATTTCTCCTATATTAAGTCTTTATCTCCCATATTCACCAGCCAGAGAGGGCTATAACGGCTGCAGAAGCACACTGCAATATAAAAAGTAAGCTAGGTAGCATGGTAGCATGACAGCAAACTTTATAAGCAGATGCTTATAAACATGCTGCTAACTGTGCTGTAACAAATGTTTGATTCCCTCTTTGAGTGCAGAGATTCAGCATCACTTTTTAGTTCCAGCCTTACATTAAATAGCAGCTTTACTGAGGCACAGAAGGAAATGGAGATGTTGAGTTTAGGAGCATACAGTGTGAGGGTTCACTTTTTTCTTACACAGTTGCTGACTAAATAAACAAAGCAGGTGTTTTGTATTACTGTGGGAGCAAATTTATCTTTGCTGATCAGCAGTAGGAGGAAACATGGGAAGATGACAATAAAGCTGTCAGTCTCCCCTGCCCAAGATGTTGGGTCTGGGGTCCTAAGCTCAGCTTGATGGAAAAGAGCTTTGCACCGTTCCTGGGAGGCGATCCCAAGGAGGCAGAGGGTGCCCTGCTCCCTGCAGCTTTGCAGTTTGGCCATCAGCCCTCGCTGGAGGAATGCACTCTCTTGGGAGCTGGTGGATCCAAGACCAACAGAGACTGCAAAACCAACATCCAACTACTCCCCAGTCTCTTCTTTGCTAATGTCTATTTTCATTCATGTGAGTCTGCCATTGGTGCCATGGTGACCAATTTAAAAATCAATTATATAAAGACATTAAAGACATTTAAATAGGAAAGTTCAACCCACAGTTCTGGCAAAAAAGATTCAAGTATTCCTTGATCACACCCCTCCTACCTTCCCCTTGAGTCCTTCAGATGCCATGACTTAACTAATTTCTTTCCTGCACTTACTTCTATGCTGATGTTGACAAATAAAATTAGTCTTCTGCTTCTTTTTTTCCCCTGACTCATATAAATGGGATATTCTTTAAACAGCTTTAGTTCTCACTACAGAAAAGTTCTGTCACTCTTTTCGGCAAGTCGATCTTGCTGCTGACAGACTTGGCACGTATGGTTTTGCATAGCGTTGACCCAAACCGTTCTGCCTTTCTTGGCCATATCCCCATTTCTCGTGTGCATCGGGCCACAGAGTCACTGGCGTCAGTGACTGCCCCATGGGCTGCAGCTTCCAGGGACTCAGCACCACTGGGCTCCTGCCTGGCTGGAGGCTTTGCATTACCTTGGAGAAATCAGGCCTGCCCCTTTTGCCCAAAGTCTGTGTCGCTGTGAGCACAAATACAGTCCTGCTGTAGCATACAAGGTTCGGGGTTTAAGCTATTGGCTTCAGAAAAATGAAGCACCAAGAGCTCAGGAGAGCACAGGCACACTGTAATGCATCTCAGGCTCTTGCATTTTATTCATCAGGTTTTCCACAGGAGATATGCAGGTATCAAAAGATGTACCACCATAACCAAAACATTTGTCATGGCTGTGGCAGAGAAGACAAGGGAAGTTTACAGAGACTGACTTGCTCTTTAATCCAACTGCCAGTCCTCTTATCCAAGAAGAAAGGTGGGTAGTTTAGGCACGCTTGTTTTCCTGTTGCAACTATTTTCTAAGCAGATGGGGCTTTTCAGTCTCTATGGAGTGAACACCACATCTCCTGTGACCGAGCTCTTCTGCTTTCTCTTCTCTCCCTCTCCCCTGGCATGCTTTTATCTGTGTCTAATTGTGCTTTCTACAACCTCTCTCTCGTCACATACTGCCTTTGATGTTGGTGCTGTCACTGAGATTATTTTTGTGCTCTTTTCTGTAACTGCTTTACCATGGACTCATGTTGTCTCTTTTTTCTGCATGGCTTTTTTAATGCATAAACGTATATCCACATTTATCTCAGTTCCTTTCTGTTCAGTCATGTGTCCTTCTAGGAGAGAGCCAAATGATGAGGACAAGCAAGAGGGGATTTAACTGCACCTGAATATCAGGGAATTCGGCTTTTCAGAACATCTAGTGAAGTAAATGTAAAACAAAATTTACCTTGCAGTGAAATTGTGCCTCTTGGAAGGGATTTGTTGAGGGCAGGACTCACCTCTGGGATGCAGCCCTGTGCTTTCCCACTGTACGAGTTCATTTGTTTTGGCACTGGTGCTCTGTAAGGGCTGGTTTACATGCCTCCACATCCAGCCGCTGCTGATCTGCTCTAGTATTTTTGTTCAAAGAGCTACTGGGAATGAGTCCTAAAAAAACTTTGCAGAGATGCCTTCATTAGTTCTGCTGAAAAGGATACTAAAAAAAGTTGTGTGGCAGATGCCTTTATCCAGAAGCAGTCTGTGGTGACTGGTGGGACCACAGCCGATGTCTGGATGCTACGGCTCTGTAGCCTTATTTCAGAGACAAACCAGCCCTCCCACCATTTGTTGCTCAGGGACTGATTTTCAGGATTATCAGCCTTTGCTAGCAACAAATAACAAGGGAAGCAAACAAAAAACCAAAATCAAGAAGAATCAATATACTTAAAGAAAGAAGATAACTTCTCTATAGGCGTTATCTTGCTGGATAAGCCTGCGATGATGACCATTGTATTTCACACATAGACAGCTTTTCAAAAGATGAGCTAAAACTGCTGACAGGTAGTAAATTCTCACAGACATTTATTCACAACTATCCGTGTAAAGGTTTAATCTGTTCTTCCAACGCAGCCTTTCTGGGAGAGGAACATAATGGATGGAGGGAAATTGTAAAGGGTACAAGAAGATAACAGAGGATAGTAGAGAGCAGAAAAAACACTGCTCAAATTAGCACTTCATCAGGATTATCAAGATAGACAGATCACTGGATTTCTAAAGATCAGTGCTCCACCATCTTTCAGCTAGAAGGCATCCCAGATGCTGTTTTGTAGTTATAAGAGGAAACGTTTCACCTCTTGAATCGCTAATATGTCTCAGTTAGAAGCCTCCTTTAATGATCAGCCTGTTCAAGAAAGAGCAAGGCCTAATCCTGATTAATTTGACAGGTTCTTAAATTGACTGGTATGGCTGGAGATGTCAGAAGAGAGGACTGATGTAGGTGGCAGGTGGAGGCATCGATCTTGTCTCTTTGGAGCAGACATCCCATCGGGATGGAAAGTGCTGGGTGACCCATAAGGGCTGAGTGCGAGCATCCTTTTGGCTTTCTTGGTGAGAAACAGCTGGGTGCCCAGGAAAGCAGATGTTTGGTGGACAGAAAGACTAGAGATACACAAGCCAAATCTATGCCCCGTGTGATTTTGTTTGCTTTAGGGAACATATAAAACAGGAAGAGGGCAAAATAATGTGCAAAAGACAAGCCCAGACCAGCATCAAAGAAATAACAAGTACTGGCCTGAAGTAAAGAAAAGCCTGAAACTCAACTTGGTACATGCTGGGGGAGACAGGCTGGCTCTTGGGATTCCCAGAGGGGATGGAGGGGAGGAGGAGCCTCGAGGGTCACCGAGGGCTGGTGGGAGGGAATGTCCCCACCAGCACGTCACGCTGGCCCCAGGTGCGGGGCTGGAACCCACAGGCACCCTGGCAGGGCAGGGTCTTTCCCTTAACATCCACGGCAGTGGTAGATGGCAGGAACATTTCCTCGTCTCCTCTCCTGATGGCGAGTGGTTTGAGTCTGGGTGGGAAGGTCCTGCCAGACACCCGTAGCACCTTCCTGACTCTGCACAGCGTCGCAGAAAGCGCGCCGTCACAGAAAGCGAGCCGTCACAGCAAGCGTGCCATTGCAGGAGGGGCACTGCCATCTGCATCCCAAACCACGGTCCCGAAACCAGGGAACGGCAGTGTCAGGAGCTTGACATCAGAAAATCATTGTCTCTCTCTACAGAGTGAGTAGAGCAGCTCGTGCAGCAGAAAGAAAACATCTGGCAAGCTGGTGCAGGGTTGCTGAAAACAGGTTATGAAAGATACTATCAGATAGCTGCTCGGCTTCACGTTCGAAACAAGGCTGTAGACAAATAATTTTCCTTCAGACAGCCGAGCGCACGGGCAGCTGTTGGGGAGGCTGGTGAGCGCCTGCCCGGGCATCGCCCACAGCTGCGCAGGCAGGAGCAGGACCGTACCCTCCTGCGCCTGTAGCATCCACAGCTGTCGCCTCTTGCATTCAGCTGGGGGCTAAAAACGAATCTCGAGTGTCTCATTTGAAAACCTCTTACGAATACCACGCTGACATGCAAATGGGACAATGTGGCAAAACAATACGTGACACACAGCTTGCTCCTCTTCTTTGAAAAACTCAGATGTTTTCTTGCCACAAAGCTGCTCATTCTTTCCTCTTAACATAAACATTGTAATGAGAATAAAATGGTTTTCTTTGACAAAATGCTATGTGATGATGTTTAAGCAGAATTAACATTTTGTAAAGGAAATGAAAAAGAAAGGAAGCTCTTTGACAAATTCTGTGAGCAAAGAAATTGTTGTTTTATTTTCTGAACAGATTAATTTCACTGTTATTGGATGTCAACCCAGATGCAAAGCAGTGTCCAGGGGTACTCAAAAGGGAAATGATTAAGAATGTGAGTAAGCATCCTCCCTTTGGGTGTGTGAGTCAAGAGACAAGGGATTTTTTTGTGATGTGTTGCTAATTACTCGAGCTCCTCAAATCTTGTGCCTTCACACAGCTTCAAAAAAGGCATATAAAAATCCTACGTTTCTCTGTACAATTACACTGTATATATCATTAACTCCAAATAAACTGCAGTGATCACGTGAGTTATCACTCATGTCAACAGTCTTACTGATTTTAGTGGGACTGCCAGGGTTGTCAGTGTCAATTTTAGCCTCAGTATAGGAACCATGAATGTTAAAGTTAAAAGCAAATTATTGCCTGTATCTCCAGCCAACTGATCTTCACATTGACAGTATTTATTAGACATTACTGTTCCTTTTTAACCACAGGAAGCCTCAAGGAATTTAGCTGGACAAAAAGACAAATGTTTTTCTGCACCAATATAAGCATGTAGAGAAATGGCAATGGTTTGCCAAGAACTTAAAATATAGATGGTCTACTTTTTATAAGTCATCACTGTAATTCACAGATAACTCACGTTTTTTCTGGATACAGGTACCAAAATTCAGCGATTAATCTCACATTCAGTGCACTTTCTAAAAATTCAACGTAGCCTTTAAAGCTGAGATCTGTGCTCAGGCACCGCCGGTCCACTCCCCACCAAGCACCCAGCTGGGTTTGGCTCTCCTCGGGGTCAGGGCACATCCCAGCATGGCAGCGAAGGGCCCCCCTCGCCAGCAGAACCTGCACAACACCCCTCCTTGGGTGGAAGAGACTATGAGGCAGGCTAGGGACCGGCTTCGAGATTTAATCATCTTCACCACTTGACACATTTTCAAGGAAATGACATTCACCCAAATGTGATGTTCAAAGTGAAAATATTTCACTGGGACTTACCTCTTCCAAGTACATTTTCATTATGTGGGATGTTTGGTCTGAAGCACTCTCTTTGGAGAGAGATGGGAATACCCAAGTAGAAAAGCTGAGTTTTCAGTTTGGTGGGTTTTTTTCTCTTTAGTATAAAATTTCATTTTCATGGAAATGTAAAGTTTGTGTCACCTCTCAGCAAAGGCAAATCTTATTTTTAATGGTCTCCACGAAACACAACAAAACCACTCTGTTTGGTAAAAGTGAGAACATGAAATTAAGTTTGAATTAACTCCCCTGCTGGAAATTTTTTTTCTTTTAAATCAGAAAAGTGACTATACCGTAGGTCCTGAGCAACAGTGAGGAATCTCCTGTTGAGATAAACGGGAATTACGTTTTTCTGGCATCAGTTCCTGAGTTGTCCGATGAGTTCCATTACTGTTTGTGGCAAAGACTGTTCTTCAGCACAAGCCCTTACTGTTACAGACCTTGGAGTTGAGAATGTGCAGATTAAGGCATTATTTTGACTACAACCTAAAGACCTTTTAGAAAAGTTGAAAAAATTCTAAGGTGCTGCCAGTGGTTTTGCTGGGGACAAGACTAATGTTTGCTGTATTTGCTGTATCCTTTTAACTGCTGCTTTCCTCCTCCTTCCAGTAAATAAATCTGCCTATTAGTTAAACAAACTGTCTCTAATAGAAACCAAACATAAGAAATATATTAACAATAATGCCCTGTTCTTAAAATAGAAAGCCAATAGTAAAGAGAGCTCTTGGGTCCTGGCTTGCCACTGGGCACTGCTTGCTTGAGTGCTATTGCTGTGAACTCCCATAATAAAGAAATACAGGCTGCAGGAAAAAAACAAGTCAAAGATGTACCTGCGTGTAGGAGTGTTTGAGCTAAATATGCATTATTTCATTGTGCCGCTATTACAGAGATAGGACAGTCTCACCTCCTGTAAAGCTTATGGTCCTAATTGACAAGAGAGGTGTAGCAGGAGAAGAGAAGAATGAAGTGATTTAGCGGATGATCCAGGCCTTGGATGTGAGCTTGGTTACCTCTCAATGTGGGCCTTTTTCTCCCCTTTTTCTGTATCTTGGTGGGTACTGTGTAATACAGCGGGTATACATGGAGCAGTCAGCGCTGCAGCCGAGCTATGGAGGACTGTCCCTTGGTGGATATGCCACCATTGCCATCTTAAGCAAAAGAAGGGTTTTTTTCAAAGTACAGATTATTTGTTGCTTGGAAACAACCAGGAAAAAATGGCATGTAATTTTGCAAATGGGCACCTGCTCAGCAGCAGACAGTCCATTCCAGTGTGACATTTGGAGGTGCTGGAGGTTGGGGACACCCTGCTCTGGGGTGGCTTTGTCCTGCGCGGAGGGAGGATGCGCCTGCTGGGGCCTTGCTGCTGCCTGCGGAAGCAAAGTTAGGTAGTAGCTAGACATCCTTTTTCATGCTCAATTGCCAACAAGCAAAAGAAGCAAATTCTGGGAAGCCTTTGGGAAACCTTCCTGCCCTCCCTACATGGGGAGCGGGCGGCTTGGGGCTGGCAGGGCCCTGCGCCGCCTGGCTCCTCCCTGCCTCCCCCAAACCTACTCTTAGCTCCATCGGTATTGCAATAACAGATGTTTTGCGCTGATTTTTAGTATATACTTTGGATTGTAGGACCTTGTTCTGAAACATCCTCCAGAGGACAGTTCCTCGACCTCGCTGCACGCTGGCGGCTGCTGCCACGGCCAAGGCGCTCCCTCCGTCCACGCTCCTTTTTGGGATGCAGCAAGCTCTCTGCCATTGGTGACTTCACAGCCTCCATTTACCTTTTTTGGCTGAGTGCTCACGATATTAATATTCAGTGATGTGTAGAAAAGAACCCACAAGGACCCTGGGGTGCCTCATCCCACTCCTTCCCCAATATTTAAATTGGAGTTTGAAGTTTAGACCTCGACTTCCTCTCACATTGCTGGAGAGCTCATTTTCCAGTCTGAAGGCCAGTACCTGCCCAGAGTCCCCCGGCTGGGTGTGTGGGGAGAACTGGGGAACCGATCTGCCCCGGGAGCCGGTTATCGCCTTTTTTGGAAGAGCCGGGACTGGCTCGGCACGGCGCCGTAGGCTCTGCAGGGCGTTGCGAAGGCAAGGGAGGGCTCCTCCGTCCCACATTCCTTGCTAATTTTAACCAGCTCCCTTGAGCGGCTCGGGCGCGGAGGCACGGAGAAGTACGGTCTTGATTTATTAGTCTTTCCCTTCTGAAAACTTTTGTTTAAGTGTCTTGGGACACAAGGAAAACCAGAATGGGATTCGCAGCCTGGATCTTTAGAGATGTTTATCTACTTGACAAAGTATTGTGAGTTTTTTGCAGCATCAGCAGTTTTTTCCCCAAAGACGTCCCAGCTCTGAGATGTTGAGGGAGCGGGGATCTCTGGCAGAGCTGTGTGGGGAAGATGTGGTGGCTCGGCTGGACGCTGGGCCTGGCCATGGCTGGTGCCATCCCACAGACAGCACTGCCCCAGCCATGGCTGGGCAGCGTGCTCACTCGGGGTTTCCACGTTCAGCGGTGGTGCCGGCCGCCTTCCTGCGGAGCCGTCCCTGCACGGCACACGCTCCCTTCGCTGTCAGGACTGTCAGGAGCAAATCATTGGGGTCTACCCAGGCAGACGACCACGCTCACCCCAAATCTGATAGCTGTATCTCTATTCGGGGGAAAGGAAGAGAACTGCTCACCGTCTGGCAGGGCTGACCTCCCCTGGGGTGGCTCGGTGGACATCGGCTGGGCAGGGAAGGGCAGGGAAGCAGAGCTCAAAGTCCCGACAAGACAGAGAATGACCAGAAACCACAGCCTAAGAGGTAAAACGGAAAGACAGGTTGCTGGGCCTGTAGAAGAGCCGGCTGCAGGAGGCACGGCTGTCCTCAAGCGCTTTAACAGACATCGCAAAGGGGCACGGGACAGTCTACACCATGTAGCCAATAGAACAAGCACAGCAGGCTTAATCTGAGGCAAGGAAGGTTTGGTTTGGGCACAAGGAAACTCGTTAGTGGTAAGTTCAGCTGAGTGCTGGAACTGACTTTCCAGGGACTCTGTAGTGTCTGCATCGTTGAGATCCCAAGTGCAAGTTCAACAAGCACGTGCCAGGGAAAACAGGTAGAGTTGGTCCTGCCCCGAGGGAGAAGCACAGGCTGGAAGACACCCTGGCTATGCCGTCACCTTGCCTATAACACAGTCAGTGATTAACCACCCAGCAGCAGCCAGAGCCCTTGAGAGCCCCCGCTGCCCCGCCAGGTTATCCGAACACCAGCAGAGACGTAGTTCCTGAAGAGCAAAAAGCTCAACCATCTCGCTGGCTATTGTAGCACTTTCTCAGTACCTCAGTGTAAAAATTAGTTTCTCGATCTCAAATTGCATCAGTAATCAAATCAGCATGAAATTCACAAACCACGGTATTTGTGTAGAAAATGTCCCAAAGGGAGACATTAAACTTCCAACTAGTTTCTCTTGCTTGTTTCACATTTATATTTTGTATGTGTATGGACTTCACATCTATAGCCAAAATTATACAGTGCTCTGGAAGAACGGAGATTAAAGCTCTGATTATGCTTTTTCTTGTCTTGCCCTTGTTGTTAATACAGAGGGAAAAGATGGACAGTGCTTCTGCTCAGCCACCCTGACTCATACTACAGGGAACACACCCGAGGCTCCTTGGCGCTCAGTGTCAGTGAATGCAGAAGCTCAGTGCTGTGGACACAGCAATAAGCACCAAAAAACCTAAGACTGTTGTTTGGAAATGAAACAGCTCTTGCCTCGTTACTCTTACAGAACTAATGATTTCTCTAAGGTGTTTTGTGCTTAAGGCTGAAGAATTAAGCAATGCTTTACAGTTTAAGGGGATTTTTTGTTTGTTTGTTTTAGATTTTCCTATCCAGCTGCCAAATACCTCCTGGCTTAGCCTTCAAAACAAATTAATTCTGCTACGATCATCCAATTTACATAAATACCAGTCGAACTTCTGAGCTATGAACCAGTGAGGAAAGTGGGACTGGAAAACCTCCAGCTGCCTATTTGCTCCTGAGGTGGAGCGGGGAGTCCTGCCCTAGGGCACAGCCCTTAGCTGCACTTCCCAGCCGGAGTAAGGAATGAGGAAGGGAGACGGGTGCTAGCTGAACAGTGAGCGTCACTAAAAATAGCACTGCTCACAGCAGCCCCTTCGGTCATTTTCTTGCTGGCAAGTGGCTTAATTTCTGCCAGTCATCTGCAGAGTGTTTCCAGTTTCACTGTTGGGAATGCCGGGGCACTGCACGGTGCTTTGTTGTGTGCTCCTGAGCGGCCAGTCTGAAATTCTCCTTGAGTTAAGGTCCTCTTGACAGGGCAGGTTACTGCTGCTTATTCCTGGTGGCAGTGCTGGGTAGAGCTGGTGTTTCTCTTCGCTTACCTGGGCTTCTTTCCTGACCCATGTAATAACCCACTGGTTTGCATTATTGTAGGCTATAAATGAAGCATGGAAGTTGCAGAATAGAAATTAACAGAAAAGGAAAATCCTAATTAGCCCTCACTGTTATTGGCAACATTGTTGCTGATTAATCAAGAGCCTGAATTTTGAGATACACAATTAAGAGTTTGGGCAGGGGTCTAAAATATCGCAGCGTACTGACAGCTGGTACTCACAAAAGCACCCCTGTAGCCTCCCAGGGTACCTGCATGAAGGCAATTTTTCTGTCCTGTTGCTTCGTCTCTCCCTCCCTTTTTTTCCACATCATGCCTGAGTGCTTCTCTCTCCACTGATGCTCTCCGTACCCCTCACACAGCCCGTCAGGACTCACTCTCCATCAGGATACTGTATCCTGAGTACTGCTGGCATACAACTTCAGTGCCCATCACCTGTTTCTTTCAGGATTTAAGAAGGATGGTCCTATTTTCCCTCTGCTTCTCTTCATGCTCTTAGACAATCCCTTACAACCACCTGCAGGAGGCCTCCTGGGAACTGTGGCAGAGTCTGAGCCAGGCAGGACTGTTGCAGAACGGAGCAGTGTTCAGGTAGGATATTGACAGCCAAAACACTTCACAAAATGTTTATAAACTCCAAAAGTTTTTTTAGTCCAGAGCCTTTTCTGGTTACGTCTGAGCAGAGGGACCCTGCCTGAATTTCAGATGTCCTATCTGGAAGTGACGGGGCAGCACTCCAGCTCTGTGAAGGTGCTGGGAAATGTTTATTTTCATCCCTCGGCACAGGGTGATGGCTCTCCAGGTATTTTATTCCCTTTTCTTGCAGGCGCTGATTTCACTGATGGCTCACTGCTTGCTGAGCCCTTTCGGTCCTCAAATGGGAATTTTAACGAATATTTCAATGCATTTCTCTGCTTTCCATATTTCTGTTGAGCTATTTCCTTGTCTCACTCAAAGGGCTCCAACTGTCACCAACATGATGCTTTCACTTCTGTTTAGAGTTGGAAAAAAGCAAAATAAAGTTTGTTCTTGTGCTTATTTCCCTGTAGGAAGGACTTACCTCCTTTTTAAAAGAGGCTGGGTTTTGTGTTGTTTTTTCCATTTTCCACTGGGGCTTCTGTAAGAGAACACCTTTATTCCATCTGCATTTCCCAGTTACCTCTGTTGGGCTGTACAATTGTGGTTAATATCCAATTCCACTGAGTGTATAAGCATTGTGGACTCCCAGGGAACTCTCCATGCAGGAAACTAGCTGCTGTCACCACTCAATGAAAAATGTAATTCAATTCTTAAAGTACCCTCGAGTCCAGCTCAAGTTTGTGCATTTTTCCTGCCACATTTTAATACTTTTCTTAAGTAATTTCAGTTTTCTTAAGGAATTTCTGTCATCTTTAAAGCTTTAAATAGGAATAATGTTTGTGGAAAATGCTGACCGAGATTTCCCCAGGGCTGCAGCCCACCTGACAGACAAGCAGCCTCCAGTATCTGTTTACTAGAACCCAGAACAACCCTGAGCAGACTGTAACAGAAGTTATTCCACAAATCACTATGCCATATGTCTCTTTACATAATTTGCTTTTATCTCATGCTCTGAATCTCCTCAAACCAGTAAAAGAAATCTGTATCTGGGTAACAGCAGGAGACGAGGAAAATGGATTTAAGGAGACAAGAAGTTTAGCCTGGTGTTCTTCACATCAGCCCATTAAACTGCTCTTACAAATCTCAGAAGCATTAGCCTTTGGTACTATAAATTGAAATTCCTAATCTTTCCTGATTTGCTACAGCCTTAACGCTTTAATCCACCTTGTTTTCTCCCCCAGATACTTCTCTCCTGATCCCATTGTTGCCTGATTAAAAGTAGTTCAACATAGCCAAACAGCCAGGGAAGAAGGAATAAGAATGTCCCAGTGAGAGGCAATTTCAGAAAATGAGATTACATTTGAAAAGACTTCACACGTTTTACTGAAATGACAGTCCCACTAATTAAAGAAACGGAGAATGGATTTATTTTTCTCCGTATAAATTGTTGCTGTTTTTCCACAACATGAGTCATCATTTTCCATTATTATGAAGATGGAACAAGGCAGCTGTGAAAAATACAATATATGACCAGATCTTCACATTTATGACTGAAATATTGTTGTCAATATAGCTAACTTAGCTCAAACATTTAAAAATGCCATTTTTAAAAAAATTAATAGAAAAAATACTTTTTTCCTTGATAGCTAACCTTTCAGGCCAGTCAAAGACCCTACAATGAGTACCTGTTGGTGACCAGAAGAAATGGCTGTTTTGGCCATGGGGGAGCAGACAGCTCGTAGTGGGAGACAGGCATGGGGTGAGCTGACACAAGGCAGGGCTCTGTGACGGACTGTACAGCCCTGGCTGCAGCTGGGGGTCAGGGTAGGGCTGGGCGAGGAGAAGATGCTGCAGACTGGTTGTAGAGCTCTAATTTAGACCATCAGGTTTATCCACCTGAAGTTCGTGGTTAGGCCACCAGCCCAGCAAACACCTAGCCATGTTGAATAAATAGCATGGAAAAGACTTCTCCACCGTCCCACCGCGCTTGCAGCGCGAGCGGGATGGGAGTGGGGACACCCATGCTATTTCTTAGTTCATCGGGCTGTGTCATGGCTGTAGGCACCTTGCAAGATTGCTTTGTGCTTTCCTCCTCTTTTTTCATTTCTCCGCACACCGTTTCCTATGCTTCAGACTTAGGCTTCTGGTCTGGGTGTACTTCATACAAGTCAAACCTTCCACCCTCGTATACGAAACAAGGATGCTTGACCGTGGTGCGGCACCGTGCTCAGTGCTCCCCGAGGGGCTGTTTCATGGCACAGTGACCAGGCGAGAGCTGCAGAGCGGCTTAACACCTGCAGGGACGTTCCTGGGCAGAGCTGGGGCTCGGCAGGGGGATGCCACAGCTGTACCTCTCAACTGCTGCTCTCGGCTGGTAAGATTATCTTGCAATTTGTCAAATTATTTATGAGCATTATCGTTTGTTGTTCAAATCATTGCAACCCTTTGGCACGTGATTACATCACCATGTCCCCCAGAAACTGGCAATTAAGCATCACACGTATTGCTGAGCACTTGTTTTCTCCTCTCCATATAGAAAAATCAATTAGAGGTTCTCGTTGTGGAGTAAATGTCAATTGTGCTAACATTACAAAATCAGAAACATCTGTAACTATGGAAACTCTCGAGGCAAGACTCATTTCAAGAATAAATTAGGGCAAGAAGCTTTTTACGGCTGTTTTTAAACAATAAATATAAATTAAACCAGCTTAATTTCTTAGATGCAAGTTAATTCTATTTTTTAATGTTTAGTACTATAGGTTCTCAAGACAAATTAATCAATATTGACATGGAGGAAAATGGTATTTTATCAATGTTTGCATCCAAAGAATCAGCATCATTATTTATATCACACTTAAAAATTTTCTGCTAAGACAACGTCCACTGTATTTCAATGGGGAGCATACTTTTCAGATGACTAACGGCCCATCCTTATAGTTTATCGTGGTGTGATTTATGCTTTTTGCTACACTTTACAGTTACGCAAAAAACCCAAGTGTGTGAAAGGAAAACTCAGTCAAAACTTTCGAGTGACTGGGATGTCATCCCAGGAAATGAAGATGAGGTCTGTGCTCAGCCACAGTTTTGGGGAGAAATCTGGAACTGGTTCTCCCACTCCATTTGCTCCCTGTTCACAGCCAGAATGAGATGCCGCAGGCAGGGGCAGTTTGGTTTCAGCGCAGACGGTGCCCAGCCCCAGAGGCAGAGGGATGTGGCTGACCCCCAGGCACAGCCCTTGCCCGGGACAGAGGGGGCAAACGCCGCCCGGGGCTGCGGGACCTTCCCCTTGACCGCAGCAGCGGCCGTCGGGCTGGGCGCTGTGAATGGGGATGGTGCACTCGGGTGTGGATTGTCCTCTGCTCCATCGGTGTTCCTGGGTCCCTGACTTCTCCATGGGCCATGCAACCACTGCAAATGACCAGAACAACTCAGAAAACTTGTTGCAGCACCGTATTTTTCATCCTTTTTCTTGTGTTAATACACTTTAACTCACTTCAAAATGAATGGTAGAACAGTGCAATGTGCTTTTTTTTTTTTTCCTTTTTCTTTTTTTAACTTCATCTTGCTGTAAGTTCTCACCTGGTTCTGGTCTGAGTGCCACACAGATTAGAAATAAGGCTCAGTACTGCACATTGCAGTGTGGCTAGATATATTTCAGTGTTTATCAAATGAAAATCTGTCTGTGAATCTCTATCAAAGTTAGTGGATCTGCGTTAACTTCTGTGTTAATTTGCGTCAACGGATTAGTGTGAAACAGAGCACCAAAACCTGATGAAAACATCCCGACTATGAGGAATCTCCGTGACTGTGAGATGGCTGCTGCCGAGTTTCCCCGACCCAGCCAAGCACGGACGTGATGAACCTCCGTGGCACGAGCAATGGGCAGAGACGGGGATGGAGCTGATGCCGGCAGCTCCTTGGGGCGGGCGGGCAGGGGTGCAACCGCTCCGCTGGCCTCAGCAGGGTGGGCAGAAGGTGCAGAGTCCTGCCTGCAGAGACCTGGCCAGCCACTGAGAGGAGAGCCAGCGTTAGATTACCTAGGTGTTCACGGTTAATTGAAACTGATGTTCGCCACATTGCTGACCTCGCTAAAAGAAAATGCTTCTTGGAGGAGATAACCTACTCATCCCGGCTTACAAAACCTGGTGGAGATAAACCTCGCTGGAAAACTGAGTCGGTGTGCCTGACAACACTGTTTTTCCTTTGAAGGTTTCTTAGGAACAAGCCATCCGGTGTGCTGAGCTGCTGTGTCAGGGTTAAATACTGGAGATGTTCCTGGACTGACCTCCCTGCACCCCCACCAGCAGGTCCAAGAGATGCTCTGGTTCTTGCCCAGTATGGGAAGTGCCGGTGAAGCGCAGGGGAGCGGGTGCTCTGGGAATGCACAGCGGTGCGTCGGCCGTGGGGCATCTCTTGGATGTTTCCCTGGGGGAGACACCAGGTGCTGGGACACGGCACGGATGTTTCCCCCCGATGCAGCTTCACGCATGCTGGCTGTTGGTGTGGCTGCTTCCCCCCTCCATTGCGGCTGTGGGATGGGGGTGAATTCAGCATGGGATCGAGTGATTTCCCCCCTCACCACTCCACAGTGGCTGGAAGGAATCAAGGGAAGGTTTTGCTGTGAAAGCTGAACTGATGTTGATTGGCAACGTACTGCCAATTCTTTCTTTGTAACACGTACACCACAACTGACACGGTTTATCTTCAGCTATTCGTGGGCTTGCGTGTGCTCATAACACAATTCTGTGAAAATCGTATTTCAGAATCACATTGAAAGAGATTAACACTTACTTCTCAAAACTTGCTGCTGGCAATTTAGCAGTATTTGTGCTTCATCTGAGAAAATCCTTGGAGATAAAATTTGGATCCAGTTCCCCTCAGAAAAGAAGAAAAGTTTAAGGAAATATTTATTCGGCAATTCTTTCCTACAGACATGAGAGTACATGCTCAGGAAGAGAGGGTGCAGGGCCATGCTCTGTGTTTTCAAATATGTCTCTCAGCATCCTTCCCCTGGTTCGTCCATCAGAGCTCCGTGCCTGCCCAAGGGACGCTGTTCCCAATTCCTTCTTTGCTGAACGATTCCTGAGGTGCAGAATCAGACCTTCCACTGGTTCAGGGAGATTTAGTGACTCCCCGCTTTCAGTAGTGAAAAAGCAGTACAAAAGGAAGCTAAAAAATACAGCGGCCACTGGGATTTTGGGGAGAGGGCAGCACAGGGGGACCCGGGGGTGCGGGCAGAGGGGAAGGGGCTGGGGGAAGCGGGCGGGTTGCTGGCGGCCAGCCCCGGTCAGCACGGGCACGTCGGACTGAGCCTGGGGGAACCTGAGGCACAGAGAACAGCAAAGGCACAGCAGGCATTGCAGGAGGTGAGCACAGGGCACAGCCCCTTACCTGTACCTTTGTATAACCACTGCACTGGGCACTAGAGCTGGCTGGAAATGAACACACAGTATGTTTTTTTTTCTCCTGTGTTTTTGTTTTTATAAACCTCTTCTACCTCCTACATAAGTCTTTGAAAATCAGGGCAAAACAATGAAGCAAATATCAGCTCAGCGAAGGCTGTGGCTATTCAGCCTTAGACTCCCTCTGCCTGCAGAAAAGCAAACAAATTCTCATGAAAAATATTATTTCGCCTCTGCCGCCCCTGACAACCACCGATTTTCAGCAGTTCTGCAACTGGGACTGTCTAATGCTACAGGACGGGAAAATGCTGTCCCCCTCGCAGATACCTTCACATGGTATCAGTGTAAAGTGTTTTGGAAACAATCTCTAGAAATCAAAGCAACGTGGTCTTCCAGCGCCTTGGCTTCGATCATACAAACATTATTATACATTTTTTACCTTATCCTCTAGGCTTTTAAGAAGTTAAAGACTTGGGACACATTGTACAAGTAGCAAATTCATTGTTAACAGTCTGATAAAGTTTTCTAATGGCTTAAAAACAATGATGCAAACAGAGCATGTTGGTGATTATATCCAAAATACTCAGCACAATCACAGCAGGAGAGATGATATTTAAATACACACAGCAAGTGTGCTTCAGTGTCAGCCAAAATCTTCATGCTTTAAATAGATGTGTCACTGTGCAAAGCAATTAAAGTTTAGCTCTGGATATTGAGCTGTGCATATTGCTCAAAAAGATGGGCCATAGCCAGGAGGGTTGGGGCCTCCTGAGCAGAGGACGGGGGGGATTTTCTCCTGCGCTCTGAAGGAGGCTGATAGGGGAGATACAGCCCATGGTCCACCTGGGGGACTCCTGCCCCCAGGGTCTCACAGGGCACCTCCAGCTCCTACCAGGAGTCACTTTCAGCGGCAAAAGATGCCATTAAACTGGATGAAATCATGACACTGTGGATGAAAGTAGGACCCTATTAGTGGATTACAAGTACTCTTTGTCTGACCAAATTAATGAGCCTGGAGTCTACAGCAAAATGACTTACATACAGAAAGTGAATACTGCATGTTTAATGCGGTGTCCCAGGCAAACCAGATGTATTAATAAAATCTCCGTAATTGGAACTTAGTTACATAAACAAGCAAAAACAACGTGCTTAAATGGTTGCTTGAAATCATTGTAAGAGTAGGGTAAAGATAGCTAGATCAAACCACTTTAGTGCAAATAACTACACAAGCGCAATTCAGCCCACTTTCCCATACTACTCAAATTTAACCAAATTCCCTCTTCATCAGTCAGCAGGATGCTGAGTACACTTTACACAGCACTCCTGGTTTGCAAAATGGTGCACAGGAGAGGAGCAGGCAGCTCGGAAAGCTGTGAGCCAACATTTGCCTGTTTGTATATAGATATGCAGACGTAATCCCACTCTTCTCTAGCCCCACGTCTACTGCCCCACACCACAAATACCCCAGAACCTCAACTGCCCACATTTTGAAGGATCTGTTCCAATAGCAAAAGATTAGTAAATTCCCATTTTATTTAATAATGAAAAGTACCTTTCCCTGCCACATAGGTAGGAGCCAAATCGACAGACCGTGCCCCCAGAATTTCCCCCAGAACGGTGTCTGCCAGGGTGGAATTCAGCTCTCAGTGCTGGACAAAGCCATGTGCAGGGACAGACCTTGCCAGGATTTTTCCCTCTTTCCCCTTTCAGTTCTTGTACTCAAAATAGAGGTTTTGCCCCGGTAGGACACTGCTGCTCTGGCCCACTCCCTCCCCCATCCCACCAAAACTGCTCCTGCCCCCCCTGCAAAAGTCATCAAGGGACTGGTAGTAATTAAGCTGCCAAATGGGCAAGCAGGAGCCGAGGGATGACAAACGCAGCTCTTTGCTGCTATTTTTCTCGGCGTGAACAGCCTGTGCTGGTGACAACCTCGACACCTGGGCGAAGTGACAGACACAGCACTCGCGGTGACAGGTTTGTGGCCTGAGGAGACATGACGGCTGCAAAAGGAAGTGTAACAGCACCTGAGAATGGCACGAAGCCACTAGCCGGGGCACATGATGGAAAGCTGTGCCCTCAGGATTGATGCTTTGGGAGAAAGTAAGACATTTTGAAGGTTTACCAGAAAAATTATAGTCCTCTGCTTGGATTGCAAATGGGTGAGGAAAACATCCCCATATACCCTGCCAGACTGGGAAAAAAGGATTTTCTTCCTTTCACCTAGTACCTCCCTTTCCCTGCGCAGGTTATGCTCCACTGCTGGAACCCCTCTGCCGCCTCTGGAAGGGAAC
Organism: Leptodon cayanensis; assembly: GCA_027564655.1. Taxonomy (NCBI): domain Eukaryota; kingdom Metazoa; phylum Chordata; class Aves; order Accipitriformes; family Accipitridae; genus Leptodon; species Leptodon cayanensis. Next base: position 26,417 of record JANXJC010000107.1, read on the forward strand.
GGGCACCTCAGCATCTTGCGCTATTTTGAGTGCAACAGGCACACCAGACAAAATGCTGACCAAAAGACTGATTTTCAGATCTGATGTAATTTTCAGCTTTACTCTGTTATGGGACTGACACAGTCACAACCTTGTGAAAGTTGTGTTTTTCACGAGCAGCACGACACATGCCCTCCCTCAGCCCAGTGGCAAAGCGGGTGCTGGCGTTCGTCCTGGCAAGGAAAGCTGATCAGGCAGTCACCCTCCCGCGCAATTCCCTAGCTCGTTCAGGTGCGGTGCAGGCCGGTGAGCAGGCACCGATGTGTTTCGGCGGAGCTGGACTGCTCCTTCCCTCCGTGCTCCAGGACATCGACACCCACTGATGCAACATCACGGCCCTAGTTTAACACCACAGAAAGATAAACACCCACGATAAACTCAAGGACTTAGTTCACTTGCCAGAAGCATTCTGACTGACAGAAGAATTAAGTTCTACTAGAATACAAACTTTATTTAAAAAAAAACCAACATGATAGATACAGTGACATCTTTCCCTAGAAAAAAGTCATCCAGGAGAGACTACTGGGAAAATTAAAAGACTATACTAGAGCTAGTTGGAGATAATGCAAGTTTGCACCAGTTACGCAAATAAATGCGGCATTTCCTCCAGTGTCACAGTGAAACCTGAGTCTCCTGCTGCAGGATTACGCCCTGCCCACTTGTGTTCTTGCCAGGAGGAGGTTAGAAATTCAAGTGAGGAAGAGGGAGAATCTGAGCATCTCCTTGGGTTTGCAGAAAATGTAAAGCTGCATTTTAAGGTAGCATTCAAAAAGACATCTGAATAATTCTACAGTGGAAGATTAAAGGTACTAAAAAAATCCGGGCTTTTAAAAAAGCCAGAAGGTAAAAGCTGACAATATAATTTATGAAGCTATGTATGAAACCTCTAAGTAATACTACTGATTTCAGCTATTCAACAGGAACTGGTCACCAGCAGCAGAGCACAAGCAGGACGTCAACTGGAGTACAGGGAATGCACTGGAAAATATTTTGGAGTCCCTTCTTCATGCTGCTGCAAGGTGACTTTTGACTTCATGTGCAGGATAAACAGGTTGATGGAAAGAATGTTTCAGAGCATGAACCTATCACAGTTCAAGAAATCCCAGAGAATAAGGCATGAAGATATGTATTAACATGTCATGTACATCAAGGTTATTGGAAATTAAGGTAAAGGAACAGCGGAACATACTAATGGAGTCTGGTTATAGCCATGAGACAACAGAATCATTTCCTTCTAATAGTTCGAATCAGAGAGTTTGTAATTGAAGAGCAACCAGCAAAGCCTGCATCGTGAGCTTGTCACCAGTCTTTTTAGAGGACTGAAGAACAGGTTCATTAATAGATCTGGGATGATCCAGATAAAATAAAATAATTCTGTCAAGTTAGAGGTTAAAACTTTGCTCTCAGTACAATGGCATTACATCTACTACAGACATAATATAATTTGCCATTATTTCAATGCTTTTCCATTAATATGTTGGAAAATTTTTAGATAGACTAAGTTAAAATGGAAAATTAACTGGATGTAATTGTGTCTAGGCTCCCAGATGGTCAGGATAATACCTTCAAGTTAAAGAGCTCGTGGTACTGTCACCTGCCAAAATAAGAAAATAAATACAAGAAAACCATAAAAAAACCCCTAAACCCAGTTCAACATGGAGAATCCACAGGAATAGAAAATGTAACATAAAGATGACCATGCGGGGACACAGCAAAAATTTCTTTAGCCACTTCTTGTCCAGGACAGTGGCCAGTGCAAATGCTCAGGGGCAGAACTCGCTGCCTGATCGATACCCTGGGGTGCCCGAGGCAGCAGCAGCAGCTCCAGAGCAGGACCTGCTCCAGCTCCCAGGTGGTCGGTCCTTCTCCCAGGAGCCTGCCCAGCAGCACTGGGAACCATGCTGAGCCCTGGTGAACGTTACACCTTCTGGCAACAAGCAGCACCCATTGCTCATGTGCTGCAGGAAACAAACCTCCTGCGTTCAGGCTCCAGCCCCAACGTGCAATCCTTTAGTCTGCGCTCCTCGGTTCCTGTGGTTTGGAAAAAGGTGATTGTTCCTTACTCCTCTTTGATTTCCCGTCACACTGACAGCTCTGCCGTCCTTTCGGTTACCTGCGGGTGAGCAGCACCATGCACGCAGCGCCGGGGCTCACCCCGCAGCACCCAGCACCCTTGCAGTCAGCGTTTCCAGCGCTGGGCTCAACACCGCAGCGCCCAGCACAACTGCAGTCAGCATTTCCCTGGCATTTTGCCTGCTGTTGCGACAGCGGATCAGGATCGAGCTGTCATTTGATGGAGCATCCGCAGTGACACCGAGACGTCTTTCATGAGCGGCCACAGCCAAGCCACAACCTGACACCACATGCATACGTTGCCTCTTGACTCCTATCACACATTAGTCCTCATGTAAGTCCTGCCCGCCTTTTTGCACACTTTTACCAGTAATTTTTTTATTTTGACTACCTATACTACCATGTCATGGTCAGCAGCTAGTGGCACCACCTCACTCTTCACTCTTTTGCAGGATTTTTTCCATTTGCCTTTTTTTTTTTTAACACTAGCCCTCTTTTCTCACTGTGAAACTGGCAGCTTAATTCATCTACAAGCATTGGCTGGAGGACCACTAAGAAGCTGTTTGAAATCTAAGTGCTACAGGCTTGGGGATGAGTGGCTAGAAAGCTGCCTGGCAGAGAAGGACCTGGGGGTGCTGGTTGACGGCCAGATGAAGATGATCCAGCAGGGTGCCCAGGTGGCCAAGAAGGCCAATGGCATCCTGGCCTGCATCAGAAATAGTGTGGCCAGCAGGAGCAGGGAGGTG
>JANXJC010000108.1:0-28877 GCA_027564655.1 Leptodon cayanensis
CCGTTCACACAACTCCAGCGCTTTTACAGAGGCCGTCTTCTTCCACCAAAGTTCTTTAACGGATGTTTGAGACATTGGCTATAATTTGCCAGACCATCACACAGCTGTGGAGAAATTCCTTCCTGGGTTTACGGTTTGACATGCAACTCTTTTGGCAACAGTGCCGGTGATAAAGTTGTGCCACCTTAGCTGTTGAAATGTTCAGTCATGGCCTACAAGAATGTAGCATTGCTAAATGACAAATAAGACTTGTTTGTGTTCCCGTTTTTTGGTTGGGCAGGGGGTTATCTTCCTTCTGATGACTTCTGGAAAGACAATCTTTAAAAGTCAATGACTATGACAGGAGCAACTCTACTGTCCCATCACAACAGAGTTGTAGATCATTGATGATACCCTGGTACCTATGTTTCAGCTTCCGAGGCATATTCTCCTCTTGCTTTAAAATAAAGGGGTAATTGTTAATTACATTTGTGATGAGGAACAGTATTTTACAAACAAAAAAAGAATACATAAGGTGGCAGAAATATTCCTCTAATTATTATGAGCTGAGATGCACACCTGTGGTTGTTGGTCCCATCCAGTCTCTCTCTCTCATAAATACCCCAACAGGGTGGCCATTGCTGGAGGGACCTGCGGTATCCCAACCAACTCCTTCAGTACCAACAGGCTAAAGATGGATTAGCCATAAGATCAGAGGCCTGTGGTTCACATGGATCAATGGATGATGACTGAGTTAGAGTGTTACGTGACTTTGGGGCAGGCCATTCTCTTTCCCTCTGGCAGATTTGAGAGGAAAGTTTACATGCTAAAATTTTTACTTTCTGCTCCTTTACACTGGTGTAGTCAACTGTAGGACTTGAGGTTTGCATAGTCCAAAATACTGCATGCTGGTGTACAGGCAAAATTGAAGAGGTTAAGACTGATACCGGCTTTTGTATCTGTTGACTTGCTTTATTTAAAATGTATAATATTAATAGAAGAGTCAAAATGAGGCTTCAGCTGCGTTGGTATGAACCTTCAGAAGTGCTGGTAAGGAGACAAAACCAGCCATATATCAGGATTCAGTTATATTTCCTATGAAACCATGCAAGCGCTGTTACACCTCTTAGAAATGTTGCTACCAAATGCTGTCATATTCTGCCCCTCTTAGATTAGTACCTTAGTGCATACTTTTGTTTCTATTTGGGGCAGTGTCAGCACTGTGCAGCCACCTAATACTGTGACAAAACTTGCTCCTTCACTCACGTGTATTTCCATCCTAAATCAAACCTGAGTAAAGCAGGCAGAGTTTGACCCTAAATTGGAGAGCTTTATAAGCAGAAGCTATGTATTACAGTCAGAGAAATCCGACCTCCAGATCTGTGGAGCTGCATATTTATAATTTTCCAATGTTTGAATAGATTTTAAAATAAACCAGTCTGTAAATACAAGGGAAGATCTAACTGCAGCATTATGAAGTTGTGCAATGCAGCACTCCAGATTTGTTTTCTTCACAACTCTGTAGAACTGTAGGCAATTTGTAACTAACTAAATGCCTAATTTATTTCTTTTACTTCTTCTCAAACAAGCCATACGCCAAAGGAATATCTTTGTGATCTACAGTATCGTGAATTTTAATGTATTTTTTTAAGGTATCATTTGGCTTTTCAGCAAGGATCAAGGGTGATGGTTCATCTGTTAGAGACTTACTCTGGGATTAAAGACAACTGGATTGACTTTTTATGTATATATATATATCACATACTTCCCTGAGAAAATTACTGAGTCTATAGCTCTGTTTGAATTTGCACAAAAATTGCATTTTCCTGTCCCACAGGCATGTTGTGAGGGACCTCGAAGACTGAGATGTTTCACAGATTGTTGTAATTGGAAGTCATATAAAATGTGCATCAGGCAGATATCCTAAATGTTAAAATGAAGTTTGAACTCGGAAGTAATTTCTAATTTTTCATTATTGTCCTCCAGTAACAGATTAAAATAAGGAGAATATTGCAAATTGTTTCTTGGTTTCAAGTCATAATTGGGTGCATTTTTGTCTTGGGAGACAACTCACAGCTAATGACATAATTTTCATTTCAGATATTGACCAAAACAAAGTTATTCCAAGTTATTAGTCTTACAGAGATTATACTGCATTAAAAAGAACGTAACAAGGATACTGAGCAAGATTATCAGCAAATATGGTTCAGCATAACTCCACTGAAGTAGCTACAACTAGCCCAAATTGGACTTCCTGATAGTCTGTCCTGGTGTCCCTATTCACAGTTTCGCAGTGACTGAAATCTTAGTTCATCTTTACAAAATACATAGTTTTATTTCTTAGCTTCTGCTTGATTAAACACAGGTGAGTGACAAACTGAGAAGGATTAATGTAAAACTGGACATGAATAGTATCAGTATCAAGCAATGAACAAGACAATGCTTTTTCCCTTAAGAAAATTAAACAACCAAAATAGGAGTGGTTAAAAAAAAATGTACATTAGCTTAAAAAACCGCACCATTTTCTGGTAAAAGGAGATAGCTATGATAAAACTACATAACAGCATAGTAAGTTGTCCACTGAATTGTAGAAGACAAGATAGAAGTTGCTTTAAATTATTTATGGTTATACAATAGGCCAGTGCAGAATTTTTCTGTTCTGTAATTTTCTACAGATTTGCCCCGATACGAATGCTAAATAGCTCAAGTTAACGATTCCCACTTTTGCCACTGGAATATGATGCCACAGTCCAACACGTTTCACAATTTCAGGTGCATTTTTTCCTGCCTCATTTTTCCTACATACACTCTTTTCTATCAAAAAAAGAAAAAATAAGTACATCATCTCTTCTCATTGTCAGTATCTCCATTTCCAGTATCTGCAGACAGTAGGAGTCTTCACCCTCCAATATTTTTTTCCCGAATTTATTTACAGTTAATATTCCCTTCCATTTCAGTCTTTCCATTCCTTTGCTCACATTTTGCCACAGTTGACTGCCTTCTTTCCAATTTTGCTGCATTTCTGTTGCAGCCTTTACTTTTTCCCGGCAGCACTGTGCCAGCTCCGTGCTGACTGCAATATAGCAATCACGTCCCAACAGCATCGCAGTGAGATTGTGTCAGATCAGAGTCATGCAGTAGTCATATCAGATATACCTCACTCTTCTTATACAATTACCTATAATGCACTGTAGCCGAGGCACAGGGTTATATTAAGAAAAACGCCTAAGGACTTTCAGAGGAAATATAGGGAGCTGAAGAAAACCAATGCTTCAAATAAAATGGAAGGGCCTCTTCCACTTCAACAAGGTAGAGGAAAAAAGAAACTCTGTTAGTGATATTGCAAGCCACTAAAAATTGGGTGAGTCAGACTTAGAAGCAACCAATGATTACCTCTCATATGTCGGTCTTGATAAAAGCAGTATTTCAGTCTTTCCTCCTTCAAGCTGCAGTCCTGTGGCCATCACCAGCTTGGCGGAGCCTGGAAATGCTGTAATTGGGCAGCATGAGGGAAACGAGGCAGATGTCCAGCCATGCTTTGGGTACCGTAAGAGCCAATGTGTTGGAACCTGAGAATACTGATAACTATTGGGCTCGCTCTGTAATCTGTGCAGCCAAGGACGTTGCTGTATGTCGGGTTACAAGTCCTTCCTCTTGGGTTGCATGGGGAGCGTGGTTTAGCTCAATAGGAAGAGGAGGAAAAGAAAATAATAACCCAGGTAGAAACATCTCAGTCTGTTTGGCCAGACCAGGAGCCTGGAAATCAAAAAGGTTGGACAGATTTCAAGTATATTGCCCTGAAATGGGGGAAAGAACTTCTTTATGGCTTAAGGTCATAGGCTGTTTTGCCCAGATTCTAACGTTTAACACAAATTGGGGAGAAGGCAAAAAAAAAAAAGAAAAGAAAAGCCTTATTTGACCAACCCTTAATTCTTTTCCAGTGGACTTACAACATTTCGGTGAAAAGAGGTATCCTCTGGCTAGCCTTCCATAGCCTGAACATGGAAATAAATATAATTTTCCTATAGTGGTTCACTCCAGCACATCCTTAAACAGCTGATTTCTCTGTTTTACTTGTTAATAAATATATAAAATTACAAAAAATAAAACAAAGACACAATAAAATCTGCACACAAGACTATATAGCAGGAGGGAAGAACAAACCATGTTGATTGGATAATATGGAGTAATTGGAGAGTAAGTTGTTTCCATAATTTTCTTACTTGCAATCATATGGCGAAACCTTTCAAAGACGGAAGATACTCTGTCTGTTAGATTTTGTTCCAGAGCTTGTCATTACAGACAGTTTCCCAAATACCAAGTAAAAACAAGCTAAAAAAGGGGGGTTACTTCATGGTATCCATTCAAGAATTTTATTTAATACAGTGAGAGCAGGCTGCCATCCCCTTACACAAAAATATTACGTAAGCCAAGGAAAAAGAATGTCAGTAGACATAGTAGTCAATACACTGTTTATTGTTTTGATACTCACCAAGCATCCCATAGAAATTAAGTGCATTTCTATAAAGCCATCACAATTTCTTTTTCCATTCAGCTGCACTAGTGCTAACTGGCATGTTAGGGCAGGAGTTGATTATGCGGCTTAGGAGGTGAATTGGTTTGTATCCAGACATAAAATGAGTTGCCTTGCAGAATGATATAAGGGGATTCAACTTTGCTGAGTCAAATTTCAGTAAAATAAATAGACCCAGAGGGTCAAATGTATTAAAGGTACTGTGTCACTGTAACAAAACTATATTGCTAAACATGTTTTGGGATGGGGTTTGAGGTTCCAGATGCATAAATCTTAGCATTATTTATTCCCGTGGCAACATGAACCACACCAAATCTTTTAAACCCTTTATTAAAGATAGAAAAAATAAGCGGGGCGGAGGGGGGAATTTGCAATGCAGAAAAGTAAGGCTTTCATTTTAAAAATCTCCAATTTCCATTTGCTGCTAAGAATCATATGAGGAAAAACCACCATTGTTTAACAGGCTTAAAGAGACAGTAAGAAACACGATTTATTGTTGTTTTTATTTTAGAAAAGAGAGTTATTCAGTTCACTTAGATGGGCTGGATCTGCTACTGGAGCTGTTGTCAGAGCCCAGTCCTTCCCTGGAGAGACAGGCAATATGAACAAGGGACAAAGATGGCACAAGAGCTGCAGGGGAAGGGAACTCAGCCTCTCACTCTGGTGTTGGCTCTGAATAGCAAGTTCATTGCTAGGAAAACTCCAGCACAGCATATTGTTTGTTGGTCACACGGAAACATGGAAATGGCAGCAGTGCCCTGCTGTCTCCAGCACAGCTTTTTGGAAGCTGTCTATTAACAACGTCGTGGCAGCTCTGCAAAGGACGTAGCTTTAACATCTCAAGCAGATTCTTGTTAAGAAGAAAACAAAGGAAAACACACATGGAAAAGGGAAGAACAAGGGAGGGGAGGAAAAACACAAACCAGGGGGCTATGACAGTCTCATTCCAGGTGCTGTTCAGGATTTAGGCAATGCAAGTGGGGGTGCGAGGTCGCCTGGATTCCTCCTTCTGGCCCAGTCCTGTCTGTACACCTTCCATGTTGGTAATAAATGCCCAGTGCAAAGGAGCCGCGGTGGACTGGCTGCAGGGAATGGGGCAAATGACCGCAACGATGCCGGGCTGTACTCCTGCTGTCTATCTATCTTTCTGCAGTTTGGGTCAAATTAAGCATCCTTGCAGCTGATTCACAAAGTTAGGGGCACCAGAGAGGCAGAATAGCCCATCCACTCATGATTTTGTCCATCAGCGAGGCTTACTCTACAGTATATCGATTTTGTCCCACTGAGTCTAGTCTCGCGCTTTTCTTCTTTACTAGACATGCTTTCAGCATAGTCCTTGGGGCTTATCACTGGGTCTTTTTGTCTTGAAAAAACTGTCATTTTCTCTTTAATTTTTACTGACCTTTGCAAATTATTTTATGTAACAGGCTGAGCTGTACACTGGTCACCTTGAACTATTTAGAGCATAGGCCTTGGCACAGCAGGATCTAATTTTTCTTATTTGCAAGGGCATTCTTATCTTCTCTAAGGAATGAAAGTCTGTATAGTGGTCATTAAAGATATTAGAATGCTTTTTATGAGATTAAATGTATCAACCCTGTTGTCCTATCTAAACAATATGAAGTTGTATAATTCAGGAGTTTTTGCTTGACACACATTCTCAAGGGGAACTAGTGTAAAACAATCCAGACATGTCTGATGTGTCTGACAGGCTGTAGGGGAAAATGTGCTGTGCTTAAAAATTCTGGTGTCTTCTGTGACAAAGCCTACATCTCACAAGTTTGGTGCAAGGACTTAGAAGATAGTGTTTGTGTCAGGGACATGTTGTTTTTATCCTCATTGTCATGGTTTAACCCCAGCCAGCAGCTAAGCCCCACGCAGCCGCTCACTCACTCCACCCCACCCAGTGGGATGGGGGAGAATAGGGAGAAGAAGTAAAACTGATGGGTTGAGATAAAGACAGTTTAATAGGACAGAAAGGAAGAAAATAATAATGATAATGATAACACTAATAAAATTACAATAGTAATAATAAATGGATTGGAATATACGAGTGATGCACAATGCAATTGCTCACCACCCGCCAACCGATGCCCAGTTAGTCCCCAAGCGGTGATCTCCCCACCTCCCCCAGTTTATATACTAGACATGAGGTCCCATGGTCTGGAATACCCCGTTGGCCAGTTTGGGTCAGCTGCCCTGGCTGTGTCCCCTCCCAACTTCTTGTGCCCCTCCAGCCTTCTTGCTGGCTGGGCATGAGAGGCTGAAAAATCCTTGACTTCAGACTAAATACTACTTAGCAACAACTGAAAACATCAGTGTTGTCAACATTCTTCTCATACCAAACTCAAAAACATAGCACTATACCAGCTACTAGGAAGATGATCAACTCTACCCCAGCTGAAACTAGGACACTCATGAAATAAGCGTATGAAAAGTCATGGTGCAATTTTGATAAAGATGACTTTGATTTTGACAGCAAACTTTCCTAAGGTCCCATTTGCTATGGATAGGCATCTGCTACCATGAGCTGTAAGAGGTCTAGGCACCCAAATGGAAAGCAGGGGTCTGCCTTCCTCTGGTCCCAGCAGGCCTGTTGTTCAACTCAAGAGTGCGGAGGATGGAGTTGTTCAAATGCACCGTAGAGAAAATCTCAGACAGATATACTGGATCCCAGAGCTGTGCTAGGTGAGGAACGCGGTCAGGAGGAGTGGTTGGGGAGTTAGGGTGGTCCAGCCAAGTAGAATGGGAGCAAAGAATGTCGTGCTGGGAATGAGCAAAGAGGTAATCAGATTGGGAGATCAGGAGCTGGGATCCACAGTGACTTGCTGTAGGAGACTGAGTCTGGGATGAAGTGGGGAAGGCAAAGGACAAGGATGGTGAGCAGCCAAAGGAGACACAGCAGGTTAGCTTACATCTGGAGTATACATCTACCTGACTACTTGTCACCCCAGCCGAGAAGCAAATCCTCAGTTCATGTTTCTCATCAGTGCCCATCAGCAAGCCTCTTCTGGGAGTGCTTTACTCAGAGGATGACAACCCGTGACTGGTAGTGGCACTCCGTTAGCTCAAGTAGCACAAATCTGTGCTAATTCTGCAGTTCTCAGTCTTCTGAGGAAAATGAGATCTTGTGATGAAATTAATCTCTTTCAGCTTGTTTTCATTTTTCTATCTTTTTTTCTGTTTAAGAAAATAAACGAATAATTTGTTAAAGAACACTACCAAGATTGCTAAGTCAAGCAACGGAAACAGGAAATAGTAGAATCAAATAAATTATGTTTATTCTCTTTAATTAATTTTTCTTAATGTGATATTAGGAGCTTATCTCCCCCTCTTACCCCGGTGTGGCCTGCTAAGTAATTAGCCCAAACTCATTTAGAGCGGACTATGCTAATACAACATAAATATTTCTTCCAGTATGTCTTTTTTTGTATGTCTTTGCTACACGGGCTTATTTTGTGCTCTCTGTGAGTTAGTACAGTGGAAAAACAAGAATGCAACTATGCAGTCATCCTGATTTATCTGTTTTGTACATTGTGCCTGCTGCCCTCACATTTAATCTCAGTTGTTTCTAGGCTGTGCGCTCTGGTCACAGACTGTCTTTCCATCCCTGTGTGGTATCTAGAATATTTTGAAAGTGACTTATGGAACAATAATGCCAAGGTAATTTCCCTAAATATTTACAAAATATAAAGGACCCTTTGCTCACTCAGGGGAGTAGCCTAATGCTGCCTAAGAGGGAAACGACAAGTTAATCATACTTTCCAAAGGAAAATAGGGGCCCATGTTTGTACCTTGGCTCACATTCCCTCTCTCTTTGAAACAAGCCTTAATGTTCCAGCTTATGTGAGCTATGGCTGAACCTGCCAGATCAGCCTAGAGAGACAAGGTCTCATATCAAAAGTCATTGTTGTCATAGAGATGAAATTAATCCAATATTAATCCAAGAAAATTACTGACCTTGTTGACGAGTCTTAGCTGTTCTTAAGGCTTGCGGCTGCTCCACCCAACCGATAGCCTGCACGAGAGCAGAGATGCAGCAGGAATGCAAAGGAGAAATCGTTTATTAGCAGATAATAACAAAAAGCGTACGTCGCCCCGTTGTTCTCAGTGCGGAGCCAGATGTCATGGCCGTAAGACCAGGGCACAGGAGCTGGCAGGGCAGGGCAGGGCAGGCAAGCATGCCAGCCACTTGTTTAATTTTGTCCCTAGTCAGTGCTGGGAGCTTATCTCCCCCTCTTACCGCTGCCTGGCCTGGTAGGGAATTAACCCAACCTCATTTACAGCAGAGAATATTCTAATACGGTGTAAGTATGTCTTCCAGTCTATAATTGAATGCTCTAATTATATAACAAAATTGAATGTCATAACGTAGATATTGCTTCGTCATGGCTGTGTTCTGGGACCCATGGCCTTCATCTTGATGCTTCCGCTGCATAAAGGCAGGATACTTTACAGCGTGATCTCACCCGAGGAACTGTTGTATGATTACATACAATGTGTACAATGCATGCTTATATTATGGGTGAGGCAAGCGTGAGCTATGGTTTGTATCCCCTTGCTGCTGTCAGCCTTGCAAGCAGCAAGTGATCCAGGCAGTGACATTTCAGTCAAGGTTTTGATTACGGAAAACAAACCTGTTCTTCAGTGCACCCCCATTCAGAAAAGTGTGTAAACGCATACCAAACTTATCTTCAGTAGGTGCTTAAAAAGAAGGCACACATTTAAGAGCCTGTCCTGAATAAGGCTCTTAACTTCAACTGCTATATACATATAAATACATATGGGCTTTGGTAGGCAGACTCCCAAATTTAAAAAAAATAAAATACATACACACACATATATAAATATATTTAGTTGTTTTACTTGGAGAATAAGAACAATCTCATTTTGGAAATAAGGTTAAACCTCGGTGATCTGTACTCAAGACACAGACACATGCTGCTGCTCAGGACACAGCAATATATGTAGCAGGAGAAGGTGGAAAAATTTCACCAGATACCATTGAGGAATCTGGGCTATGTGTGGGTCTGATTTGATGAGAAAAGTAGAAGAAAGCTGAGAACAGACTGCAGAGTTTTACTTTTTAAAAAAGTATAGAAATAGTGGTTTTGCGTTAAAACTTGGCTAAGAAAATGGCTGGGAATTGTAGCAGAGACAATATATTCTGAATGTACGCAATTTAACAGGAGTCTGTGTGCCCTCTTACATCAACGGCATCACCTCAAAAAGCATGCTCAGATCTAAGCTCAAACTTAACAAGCTGAAGCTGAAACAACTTTGTAGATCAATCAAATAAAAAAGGACTACTTATTTTATAGATATTAGTAACCTTGCAGATCAACACCAGATTGCACACCCAAATATTTATGGTTAAACAGCAGAACTGTCTCTAATGCAACACAGTTTGATTAAAGATCTCTCATTCAGTCTAGGTAATAAAAAATAAACCATCGTTGCTTATGACGCCAGTAGGCTCCAGATACCTTTGAAGATACGTGAAAGGCAAACCCCCTTTAATCAGGGATCATGTAATTTCCACTGTGGCATGACTACCTGCATCCCACACCTGCCAACTCTTCTTGGCATGGACTTTCTCCCCCGTCTATCGTGACTGCAGCAATCACACGGCAGTGCCCTGGCAACAGGCCACTGGCTCCTTGAAGCATTTGGCAGAGTGCTGTAGTCTGGACATCAGCTACTCTCTGCAACTCTGGAGCAAGAGCTTTGTTTTCCTCCCCTTCGTAAGGTTCACAGCTATTACCTCCAGTGGCAGCTAATAAAGTAAGCTAGCTAACACAAGTTTTGCTTTACAGAGAAAACAAAGCAATTATGGGGAACGTATTTGATTCTCTAGTAGCCCTTACGTTATTCTTACTGTCTCCTTCCAATAGCAAGGCTGGGACATGAAGTGGAAGCTGGTGTCTTCCATTCCTCTCTGTCATTCATTGGTGTTTCTAGTGGACACGGTTGAGATTGATCACTGTCATTCCTGTGAGGTGCGTCTTCTTAAGATCTCTAATGAGCATCCTCTTCTTCACACACGCTGGTCTCCGCTGAATCATTTTGTGGAGGATTCTTGGGGCTGCCATTCAGCGAATGCACACCAAACGCACCCTGTGCTCCCTGCTAGCTCTAGTGAAAGATGAGCTGGTGAGATCTTCAACCCTATGCTGAGGATAGAGCCCAAAGTTCAGACTTTTTCATAGGCACTTTTTCTTTCAGGGCATCTAGTTTTCTAGCACCTTTGATGTCTCTACTTTCCAGGGTCTATTTTAGCATTGTAATTACATGGTTATAATAATTAAAAAAAAAAAAATCTTGTTTTTTGTTCTGGGACTGAATATCTTGGATTTCCATATGCTGATATGAGTATGAATGGCAGAAGACTCTCCCAACCTTGCTGTCATTTCCTTCCTAATTACTCAGAAGTAGGATATGGACAGGACAGGCAAGCTGTTCTACTTTCCCAGAATTTGTGTTTTCTAACATGACTTTGATGCTTGCTATTAAGCTTTCAAGGATGTTTGCTTTGATAGCTGATTTTGAATCCTGTTTGGCTTACTTTTTTTGCTAGGTTATGTATCTTCACAGCTTTTTTCAGGTCTATGGCTCAGTAACACAATGTTACTAGCACAATTTACGCTTCCAAGATACGTGTAATCCACCCCATGGTATGCTGCTACTTTTGTTGCCTACACAGTAGCTGTGTATGATAATCCAAAACAGCAACAGAAAGCAAGCGTACCCTTGTTTTACACCAGGGTTCGAAGTGAACCAGTCTATTACTTAGATGCACTCCCAGATGCAGCCGTCCACCCCTCTCTGCAAGGCCGTAATGATGGAGGATGAGCTGAGTGCTGTAGTTCCACAAGGCATTCCCGAGGCCGCTGTCAAGTAACCTTAAAAAAAATTAATGAAACCGATGATAAGCAAAGCATGTCATTGCATGTGTTCTTTCAGGATGCTCTTTTGTGTGAATATCCAGTTTTCTGGGCCTGAGTCCAGAGGCTGTTCTCCTCCAATCCTACATCCATCATCTGTGTCATCCTGTGCGGCATTCCACTGCAAATGTAATCCCCTATAGCATAGGGCAGAGAGACACTTTTGCAGTCTCATTTTTAAATATTTTAACAACTCCATGCTCCCCCTCATCAAAAGTTGTATTTTTCCCAGATTTTATTCAACAACTTATTAAATTTTACTTCTGCAGTGACATTGTGGGCTCTTAGCATTTCTGCTACTATCAAATCGTCTTTCATTGCATTGTTGCTGCTACCTACTGGACTACAACTTGCTTTTCTGATATCATTACTGAGCCAGTGGCAATCTCCTGTTGTTTGAAGTCACATCATCTGGTGTCACAGAATCTAATGTCAAGGTAGGGCTGAGTTTTTGCCACTGAGTTCTTTAAAATGCTTTGCCCATCTATTTTATCTCTGTTGTATGCATTTCTCTATCTTTGCTCCTGATCAGCCCATTTCCTGTTTAAACTAGCCACACAGGATTTTTGTAACTCTGTAAACAAGATCTGTGGTTTCCTACCATGGCAGCAGCTTCAGTTTCAAGTTTTAGGTCTTTAATATATCTCTCTTCATCTTTCGTTGAACATTATTTTTCACTGATTTGTCAGCTTTCGTGTTCCTTTTGTAATTCCACACTTTTCATCAGTCTTAACATTGAAGAATTTTTATTTCTGAGTTTTTATTTTCTTTATGATGCCTCCTTTTTGGGCTTACCCAATTTGTTGTCATGCCCCTATTGAAGCTGCTGCAGATATATCACATTGTTTCATGAGGCAGCAAGGCAAATCTAATGGCTCACTCCCGCTGAGAAGGCCCTGCCCAACCTTAACTCCTTCCAATCTTAACCACATGTTCCCACCCCCTCCTCCTCATGCTGTGGTGCTCATCTGTCTCTTCGTGAAATGGTTCAGCTAATTAAATCAGCAGAAAGACAACCAGTTTAAAAAAACTAATCAGCTTCTGCCAGGTCGGTGAGCTGAAACAGCTCACCGAGATGTTGGACAAGGGCCAGCACTAGCTCAAGAGAGAGGCTAGGAACACCAGGACAGGACCTGGAGGGAGACGGGATCACCTTCCACAGATGGCAGCAACTAAATTTTACAGAGACTCAGTCATACTGGGAAATGCCATGCTGAGCATTCTCCCTTTGTAACACCGTTTCTCCACCTCACCTCCCCTTGGCTCTGACAGTAGCTTAAATCACAGAATCATCAAATGATCAAAGCTGGAAGGGGGTTCAGAAGTTCTCTAGTCCATCCACCTCACTCAATGCAGGGTCAACGCTGAGCTCAGCCCAGGCTGCTCAGGGTTTTATCCAGTCATGTCTGGGAAAACTCCAAGGATGGAGACTGCCAAGCCTCTCTGAGCAACCTGTGCCAGTGATTAATTACCCTCACAGTGATGGGTTTTTTTCCTTATAAATCTGTGCATGGTTAAAGTCAGAATATCATGCAGCACTGTTTCATTTTCAGCTTCATATCACTGACTTCTAAGTCATTTTCCCTTTGAAAGTCCATCCTTCCCAGACTTTTCTTCCCGACATTACAAATACCATCACTGATACCACCAGTTATGTAGCACATCTGGCCCCAGGTGGTGTTCGTGTCAGTATCTATTTCTCGGAGTCTTTTTGCCATCTGGCAAGATCCACATTTTTAAGCCAGCAAGGTGCTTAGAAGTATGTCAGACAACAGGCACAGATCAGTCTCTCTACCACGTTTTGGTAGATCTTTCACACACTCTTACTATTTTAAGACAAGGCCTAGGTCGGCCATATGACCCCAGCTCAGCTTTACAAATAAAAAAAAGGTTGCTAAGCTATGAGTGACAGCGCATAAACTTAAGCCAAGCAAGATACATTAAAAAAAGCAGAAATGAGGACAGAAGTGAAACTGTTGAGTCGGTAGCAGTCACTCAAGAACTGAAGGAAAAAACATTGACTGAAAAAAGCTCTTAAAACCCTGAGAAAAAAAATCAAAATAGAAGATAGCAACTCAGCAAAACTGAGGATTAGCTATTGCAAGGAGCAATGGAAACTGGCACTTCCCCATGTGATTACCATCTGCCTGACCAGCAGAAACCCAGTGGGTACCTGCATCAGAGGCGGTGAGGACATTAGTGCTTAGACTAATAGCACGTTAGCCCCAGCTATTTATTGTGCGTACAATCCAACAAATAGCATAATTGTTGCATACTCATAAATTGTTTGTGACCCTGCTTTTAAGCCTACGTGCACAGGAAAAGACACCCAAATAAAAGTGACCAAAAATGCTGAAAGCATTATACAATACCACTGCTCTATCCATTTCTTGACTGTTATATTCACCTTCAGTATTAAAGTGGTCCATGAAAGAAACAGGCTGAGTTTTGATATTTCTTTAATTCCTACTTTGAAGGCCATTTTGGAAATGCATGCTTGTGCTCTTCTCCACATTTCTCTGTCATAGCACAGCATTGTGCAATATCCATTTTGGCATGTGGGGTGCAATGCATTGCTCAGCTCACCTGTTTTGCTGGCACGCTTCCTTCTTCTCCATCCTAATTGCCAGATGACGGTCTATCTTCCTGGAGTGACTCAGCCTGCAGGCTGGTTGGCTCACCCGTCATTCCCCGCGTCATCTGCACACGGATGTGTGTCAAGGCAGGATATGGGTGGAGATGGAAGCGCAGCCCAATTACAGAATCAAGAATGCAAGAGGGAATGCGTGAAATTAATATTGGTAGAGTGCAAACACTGGCTTTCTTCCTAAGATCTTAAACTCTACCCACTTCTTAGGATAGCTTCCAGCAGAGCCAAAGAATTGGGCTGGTGTTACAGTCTAGGGAAATGGTATTCACAGACATGCCATAGATTCAGGCGATTCACTGTATCATCCATTGGTCAAAGAAGCTAGCTGTCAAAGCTGAAAAAAAGGAAAAAGAAAAAAAAAAGAAGAACTGGGAACAAATGTAAAGAAAAGTAATTTTTTAAAGTTGAAATAAAGTATCAGTTTATTTCTGATAAACAAGATTATTAAAAAAAATTAAACAGTGGTGGGAATGTCAAGGTTTGGGAGAAGACACTGAAGATGATGGAGGGATGAGAAAAAGTGGCAATTTGTCTTATGAAGCCCCATGCTGTCCTGTAGTGAGGTCAGCTATAATCCTACGGACTCATCAGTTGTCTTGAGTTTGGAGAAGGAAGGAAGGGTGAGTCTGGTGTCCTGTACGTTTTTGCTGCGTAAGCAGCTGGTAATGGGAGCAGTAGCCATCAGTCACGGGCCAACACCTGGTGATCCTCCCAGCAACAGGACCCCGGCAGCTTGCCAGCACTTGGTGATTTAGTCCAACAGCAGCTCCAAAAAGCTTTTTTTTCTACTGATGGATCAGTACAGGTGTGTGGCCTCAGTAGGCTCCATGCAGTCAATGAATTTTTTTTGGTGTCTGTGCCGTTGTTTATCAATGCATGCAAACATGCAGCGCTGCTATCACCTCAAATCAGCAGGGTTAATGTTAACATACACTGAAGTTTCCTGGAAGCCAAAGGGAATCGAGTTCCAACTGAAAACTGGGCATATGCATAAATGTCTGCCGAACTGCAGCCTGTATACATGACCCGATGCCTGGTGTTATATGTTTTCTGGTTTACAAATGTTAAAAAAAATCCTTCAGATCTGAAACTACCCGAACTCTCTTGTAACACAAAAAGGACCTTTTTCTTCTCAGATGTAAAGAAAAATATTTGAAAGAAAATGCACAAGTTATGAATAGGTGACTACACATAGCTTTTCAGAATTCAAAAAAAGATGACTTTTCCATGCTCATCATTAACCTTAATTAACCTTATTAATTCCCATCATTAATCATTGATGCAAATGAGCAGCTGCCTAGAGGAGAGCGGGTCCCAAACCACTGTCAGAGCTGAGGGAATGGCAGGTGCATCTCACATTCATCTCCAGCCTGAGAGCACTGACCACAAAGCCCACGGACAGCCCAGACAACCTGCCCTTTCCCCTGCCAAACTGGCTGGAGCTTGAGAAGGAGCTGGGGCTACCGGGAGGATGTTGTAGACATAAGGCGTGAACCCAAGGAAACCATGCTGCAATGGTTCTGATACTCCACTACGAATAAATCTGTTAACTACCACTGGTGTCACCTTATGGGAGCATATCAAATCAATATTTAAGAAACAGAAATAATTCAATCACAAGCTAGTGAATCCTACTGCCATCATATGTAGAGTTTTAGAACACATTTTGAAGGAAGTAATAATTAATAGCTGGATAAAAGGAAAAAGGGATTAAAATGCATTGATGACTTGAAAAGAATAGATCATGGTAGAAATAGTTCTCTTCAATAAAAATGGAGACAGACGTGCTTTCAAGCTGCTGGAAAAAAAATAGCATTCGATATAAATCAAGCCTCAACAAAACTGTTAAGTGATGCTTGTATAAATACGCCACATTGAACATGCTGTGCACGCAATACACACTATGGTGATATGCAACATCATTTAGGAATGCATAACATAGATAATCGGCAAAAAATAGAGCAGTGAGTAAGGCTGACCATGATCCCTCTTTCTGCTTACACCCTCAAGTCTTTAGAACACATTGTTTGAGTATGATAAGTTTTACAGTTACGTTTCGCAGCTAAATTGTGATTAGAGTGTGTCATATGCACAAAGTCGCGTGTGGTGGGACTTCATAAGCCTGTGAAAAATATGGGGCCAGTTAAGCTGAGGACTCTGGAGAGAGAACACCTGAGAAGTTATGATATGACCTCAGGAGTGAGTGAAGGATATGAAAGAGAAGAGCAGAATGTTCCTACTAAAGGAACTTGAAAAGGAATTCAAACATGAGAAAAACGCAATGATGTAGGCCTGAGCGGATCCTTAGCAGCAAGGACTTCACATCCAGCTCAAGTGCTCTAGTACATCATCACTGCAGCCCTCGTTATTAACATCGCAGTTCAAAGTGAATTGTCAGTAAATGGTGACAATTGTCACTCAATTGAGCTGCCACTCAGTTGCACACCACTGTTTTGTATGTAAGGGGGAGAGGGTGTTACATCCTTTGGTAAGAACAGAACAACTTGTGGTTTGTGCAGCACACCCCAAATGCAGAGGGGTTGAGTGAACACTGAAAACAAAGTCCTTTCAGCCCTAAAAGATTACCAAGTGTCATGGTTTAACCCCAGCCAGCAACTAAGCACCACACAGCCACTCGCTCACCTCCCTCACCTCCCTCACAGTGGGATGGGGGAGAAAATCAGAAGGGTAAAAGCAAGAAAACTCGTGAGCTGAGATAAAGACAGTTTATAGGTAAAGAAAAAGCCGCGCACACAAGCAAAGCAAACCAAGGAATCCATTCCCCACTTCCCATGGGCAGGCAGGAGTTCAGCCATCTCCAGGACAGCAGGGCTCCAGCACCCGTAACGGTGACTGGGGAAGACAAACGCCATCGCTCCGAACGTGTCCCCCCCCTCCTTCTTCCCCAGCTTCATGTGCTGAGCATGACGTCCTACGGTCTGGGATATCCCTTGGGTCAGTGGGGGTCAGCTGTCCTGGCTGTGTCCCCTCCCAACTCCTTGTGCCCCCCAAGCCCCCTCGCTGGTGGGGAGGGGTGAGGAGCAGAACAGCCCTTGGCTCTGGGTGAGCACTGCTCAGCAGGAATGAAAACATCCCTGAATTACCAACACTGTTTTCAGCACAAATCCAAAACACAGCCTTATACAAACTACTATGAAGAAAATTAAGTCTACCCCAGCCAAAACCAGGACAGAGACACACTGCTTCATTGTAGTTCCATGAAAAAGTAATGAATCCTTTAGAGCTTGGATAACCTTACAATTTTTCCAAAAAAAGCCTCAAATAAATTTTTCTGTCCTATCTGGTAGCATTAGGTTAAGGTTATTCTCTATCGCAAGAGATTAGATTTGATTCTCTTTTAGTGCTGCTGACACAAGGAAGCTGACGCAGGCTAACATGGACACAGGCAGCCAGAAGTCTGGAAACATTCCAGATATACTGGAATATATCAACTTGTATCTGCCTATTGTGGATAACCGTGCATTAATTTTGCAAATAAGCACTCCCTTGCAATGCAATAAAGATGATGACCTATTTCAAGCCAGAGGCAAGTCAGACACAGTAGAAGCCTAAATCCATTCTATTCAGGGAAGGCTATGGCTCCACAAATGCAAGGCTATTAGCCACAAAGTTATTTTCGCATCCTTTGCTGCTTCTCAAAATACACAGTGCTTGAGACAGCACAAAGCAAGCTATCTTTCATACTTTTCGCACCTGGCATCAGTACTCAAATCTTGCAGCTCATCCCAACTCTAAGCTGTATGATTTACATTTGGTAGAAGACACCTGAGAGTTCAAATCTATTCTGTAAAGAAAAAAAAGCCATTATTTGTCCAGGCACAGTATTTCCTGCATTTGGATTATCACACTTGGTGATGATGGAGAATATTTTGATAGAACCAACTAGGTAATTTGAAAAAAAATATTATAATATATATATATAAAATTCAGCATTTGACTTGGAAACTGTTTTATAAGTAGGACAAAATCATCAATACCTATCCAATACTATTCTAATCAGTCCCTTCAGGCTTCTTTCGTACACAACCACTTCAGTTGTTTGGTCCACTGAGCTAGGATACACTTTGTCAGAAAATGCTTCAGAAAGCTGTCATGTATGAGATTGTTCTCAGCCGGATTTATGTCTTAACTTGAAAGTGAAATGTTAGAGTGAATGAGAGGCAAGAGGACATATGAGTAACTCTGCACCCCACCTCAGCATTCGCATGTCAAGATGCAGAGTTTGCACCTTCCGTTTTCTTTGCTGAAAATCAGTTACCTCTTCCTCACATTTGGTATCTTTTCTTGAGATTCTCTCCCCCACCATCAACCTTGAATGGTGTTAGTCCTCTTGCCTCCTACAAAGCTTGCTTTTCATTTTCTGCAGTCATCCATTGGAACATGTGCATACAGTGGGAAGGATAGTCCTTTCCTTCTTCCTATACTTGAGGCTCTAGCTCTTCTCTGTCTCTAAGTGGAAGCTTCTCTCAACTCGCACACCCACTGTGTTAATTTTTGCATTTTTCCTACTCTCTGCTGGCTCTTCATGCTTACCACATTTTCAACAGTGTAGTTAAAGTTTTTAATAAACATGTATGAAAAATACTAACAGCTGAAAAACTTTACTGAATTGAAAACCAGCTTGCAATGGATTTCACATAAGAGTTTACAAAAGTGACATGACCTTTGACATTACATGACATTACAAATGTGATCAGCAGGCATCTGCTGTAAGCACAGCAGTTAGTAAAAAATTAAAAAGGCTTTAAGATAAAAACTATTTTCCATTTAACAGGTAACATTTTTTTAGGACAGAAAGGCCAATTCTTAACCTCCTGTAACCAGTAATGCAGGTTTTCAACTGTCTGTTGTGACACTGCTCCCATTAAGCAAAAAAAAAACCCACCAAAACCAAACATCCAGCAACTTCCTCACTGTGCCAAAAAACTAGGAAACATCTGACCAAGTTAAGGCTCAAGTATCAGAGTATCATCTCCGAGGAGTTAGCAGCAGAAATTCTATTAAAAAAAAAAAAGTGGAAGACTAAGTCTGCGATTCTAAGACAAACACATTCAATAAAGACTTGCTTTCTTTACCAGAGGACTTCCACCACACAAAATCCTTGTATTACTAACACTTAGTTTTTACTTAATATTCTTGCATCTTTCATTTATTTGCAAACCATCAGTTGCAGCTGAGAGTAATCTATTTATTTTCTTTTGTTTAATTCTAAATGCAGATTGAATTACTCATCATTCAGCTCCACTCTTAAAGCAGAATATCCTTTCAGTCTGTCAGACCTTTGCCTCTTAGGCTGCCTCCTCTTTAACAAAAGGAGTTCAGACTTCAAATGTTCCTTACTTCTTACAAGTGTTTAAAAATATTTTTTTAAATACAATGATAATTTATATAAGGATAAAGCTTAATAAAGTCTACCCGTGTAACATAACCAAGCAGTTTCTCTCTAAGAAGAAAGTCACCAAGAGTATTAGGCAGTGGTTGCTTTGCAGCTGACACCACCCTAGAAGGTGAGTACAATTATCATATTGTCCTTGGCTGTTTACCCCTGTTCCCTTCCTTACTCTTTCTCCAGAACTTAAACCTTCGGCTGAAATATTTCAGTACACTAAACAAGCAGAAAATTGTTCTCTTTGTCAAGGTTAGTTTTCTGCCAGTCCAATGTGCTGAAACAGCTTGGCAAAGGACCCAGTGACCACCTGAGCTGGTGCAAAAAGTCACCTTTCTTCTCTACAGCCCCCAGTTAGATGGATTCAGGCTACCACGAAGAAGCAGCAGCCTTCCAGTTTAAGTTTCAATTCTCTTTCACTCCCTGTCTTTTTCCATCACCTGCCATCTTTGCTGCTTGCTGGTAAGTAGAATTTGCCTCCAAGCACTATAAAAAGGAAAGTTAACAAATGTTTTCTACCACAGTAGAACAGCAGAATGTGAAAAATAAAAGGTGTCTGTATCCTTCATTTAAATCGTTAACCACCAGTTGCACAGCTTTCTTTGATCTAACTAAATCTTTAATTCCACATTCCTCAAGGCTTTTGTGCTGTGTTACTACTAGTCTCTTCTATTCACTTCGGTACTAATTCAGTAGTCATGAGGATCATGCACAGATCAAGTTCTTGTACAATTCACTGTATTTATATTTATAAATTTAACAATTTCTTCCTAGACTGTCGCATGTTAAAAAAAAAAAAAAAAAAAAAGGAAAAACACCCCTATCCAGATTTCCTAACTTATTTAAGAATGCACTTTTGCTTTAGAGAGGTAACTACCACAGACTCTTGATGTGTTAAATCCATACAGCAGTGAAATTTGAAAAAAGACTATCGTGCATACACACCAGACTATTTCTCCACACACCTTAAGCTGAAGACAAGTCATATTTGTGATGGAAAGCAAGCAGCCAACCAGCTAATTAAAATAATTGCCTATAAGAAGCAAACACTAGTTGAGCAGAGCTCTTACACAGCTTGGGTCACGTTAATTAAAATGACAAAACAAATAAACTCAGTCTCGGCTGAACTACAGAACTTATTCTGCTCTCTCCTTGCCAGAGCACACAATTAATTAGACTATCCAGAAAAGATAATCAGCACCTATTTAAAAGTTCATGTTATCAATCCATAAAATAATTTGTTATACACTTAGCAATATTCCACCACTAAACTATTACTACACTGTGCATGTGTTTTCCACCAACCGGTTAGAAAATGCAAGAGACAGCTGGAATTGTTAGTCAAGTATAAATATATTCTGTTTGTTCAGAAATATCTGTGATCCACTAAAGTAACTAAGGTATCCCATTTTTATCACAAACAGGTCTCAAAACCTGAAATACAGCAAACGTGTTTTACAAATAAAAAAAAAAAGAGTACAAGTAATTTGCTCCCAATCACAGAAAACAGTCACAAATAGAAACTGCCACAAAACCCACATTCTCCTAAATGGCATTCCATGTTCTACTCAGCAGACCATGCTGCCTTAGTAACCCTAGTACCAACATGAAAAATGAAATCATTTAAAAGGTAGAATTAGCTCCCTTCCACTCATTGTCGAGTTCGAGAGTTTAAAAAAAAAAATCCAAACCAAGATACAACAGCTACCATGGAAGGATGTTGAAAACATTCTGGTTTAGAAAACTGAAAAAAACCCAAATCCCACTGAAAAAGCTATTTTCATTTGACTCAGTCAAACTTCAGCTGATCAAATTGGAGAACTATTTAGTACATAAAACCTGCTGCAAGACTTATAACCTATAACTGCTGAATCAAGAGACTGGAAAAAATTACATCAATTTTCAACGATGTACATAAGCTTAAAAACGTCATAAGAGACTTTACTAGCACTTACAAATTGTATTCTAGCAAAATTAACGAGACTGCTTAAAGAAATCCTTTCTGAAAGCTACCTCAGACAATGCTAAAGACTCACATTTAAATCTACATTACTTACAACTAATTAGAGAGAATGTTTGACCTATGAAGATTTAATGAATAATTTCACAAAACCAGTTCAAAGACTGAGGCACCAATATACAACCATGCAGTTTCAAACATCTAGATACCACCAACTTCTTAAAGTCATAATGATGTATTTTATTTCATGTTGATCTTATAGTGCTTTTCAAACACCATTAGTGAATAACTAGTACTAGAGAGATTAAAAAAACTAGACACACTACTCAGACTTCAGAAATGCCTATCCTCAAAACAATCCCTTTATCTGAAATAAAGTAAAAAAAAAAAAGTTACCAAGTCTGTGCTCCAAATGTCAGAAAATGTTGACTGAACACAGTGTAACTGCATTTGAAAAGTATTTACTACTTATCAGTGTATTTAGCAACAGCTTTACTAATGACTATACTGTTTAAGGAGCCTCACTAAGTAACAGATGAAGATATTAGAGCTGGTATCCCCCTTTTTGCAGTAAAAAAAATTCCTAGCCATTTAGTTATGCAACACATTCTCAAACAGTAAGTACATTTTGTTCATTAACAACCTTACTTCCTTGCGTCCTGGAAGAAAGATTTTAAAGAAAGTTGGTACCCTTCATGTAGAAATTGAACTGCCTCTTCATACTAAATTTTTTGCAGGTATACTGGAAGAACCCACAAAAATATTTCACTTGATCAAAACCTTAGAAAACAAAAAGCTTCCTTCAGTGCCCAAACATATTCCTACGATCTCCTGAATTCAATATCGATAGTGTGGAGAATTCATTTGATACCGAGCACTATACCCGCACTGCACAAGCTCCATTTTGAAAAGAGCACAGGTTCTGTTTTCTGATTTTTAATGTTCACCTTAGTTGGGGAGTATCATGGTGTGATGACAGCTGGCAGCACTGTTCCCTGAAAACTCCTGCCTGAATGGTTAAAAATTAGACCTTTGCCTGTTTCACCTTTTTTTGCTAGGGTCCACATTCATAAAATGTCATCAGAAACAGGATAAAGAAAGGCACTGTTGCCCCTCCTTCAAAACGCACAAATGCTAAAAAGGTGGTGTAACAAGCCAAAAACTTGCAGCAAGGGGTTCAAACAGGAAAAAAAGAAGAAAAGGCATGTAATTTTGCATCAGGCAGCCTTGTTTAACTTTAGTACTGGCCACAGAAGAGGAAATCAGTTGCACAAATATGTATTCTATCATTTTGGAAAGAAGCTGTGCGCAGAAGGGAAGATTAGGAGGATTCCATTGTATGCCCAAAAAGCTCAAGAGCAACCGGAATAAAAAAGCTGAAGCAAAGAAACACGTATATTGCATACTGACTTGTGTCCTGCGCTAGCTATGAGAAAGTAGCTGCGTTCACCCACATCGATGTGTGAACAGTTGAAAATTATGA
Organism: Leptodon cayanensis; assembly: GCA_027564655.1. Taxonomy (NCBI): domain Eukaryota; kingdom Metazoa; phylum Chordata; class Aves; order Accipitriformes; family Accipitridae; genus Leptodon; species Leptodon cayanensis. The sequence continues at coordinate 22,958 of JANXJC010000108.1, forward strand.
AAACCATCTCACACTTCAAAAAACTAAATACTGTACCTAGAACTCTCACGTGGTCAAAGCTGTTGAATAACTATACTTACTGTACAAGAACCTCATAGAGGACCTCCACATCCCTGGCACACTGGAAAAACTATGGCATGTAATCACATTTCTGTGAAAAGTATGCTCAGAAGCAATCCAGAGAGACCAAGTAAGATTGTTACAACCTAGTACAGGAAGCTCAAGACCATAAAGACCTAAGGTGTCAGGATCTAAACCTGGCAAATCCAGCTAAGGAAGCCTCACCTGAACAAGACTTCTCATTCAAATATAAAAAAATGAAATGAAGGCCAGTGCAGTTTCATGGGACAAATATGATCTTTTTTTTTTTACAAAAAAAAAAAAAAAAAAAAAAAAAAGAAGGGGGGGAAACCCCACCATACTACCACTACTCCCCCTAACCACATTCCTTTTTGCCTCCTACTTCGCGAGAGTTTTGGAGCTCATTGGGTGCCATGTTGAGGAGATTCAGTTCGCTAAGCTTGTGGAAAACTAACCCAGCAAAAGCAATGCCAATTTTCTTCAGCGTTAGTGAGTTGAATCCGCATAGGAAAGGACCTATGTGGTACTAACTTGGCACAAGGGAGTAGATCTGGGGGAGCGGCCCGACGCAGGCACAGGAAACGGCAAAACCTCCCGCTCTGGGTGGCTGAGCACCATTTGACTGACTTCAGTGTAACTGCAGGGATAGGGAGCAGCAGCAGCCGTTAGCGACTACGGTTATGACAGAGCATTTCTACTACATTGTACATTACACCACCCTTCAAAAGTGAGGGGTTCAAACTGAAAATAAAACTGACATAAAACTTACACTTGGCCAAAAAGTATCTCCAAAAAAACCTCTTAAACCTGCAGCAGCTTCTGTGCAAGGCTGGATTGGAAAAGAATTAGCAATTTCGTGATCATTTGAAACCTTCTTTTGTTTGCCTTGGAAGTACAAATAAAATTATATTTCCTTCTAATTGAAATTCCCTCCAAAATGTTTAATGCAGTCAAGTTTTCTATAGATAGAAAAATAAAACTGAACTATAGATTTGTTACAAACTAACAAAACATAGTGGAATATTGGAGCTTTAAGGAAATCTGGGTTTTTTTCAGTTTGTTTTAAAAAACAGCTACCATCAAAAGATATCTCCATTAAAAAAAACAAATCTTATTCGGCCTACAGTATTTTTAACTGCATACAACAAAAGAACTGCCTTTCCTGGCTAAACAAGTGTCAAGAAGGCTATTATTAGAACAGCTTTAAAAATAAGAGGTCTTTGAGTTTAACAACTACAACAAAATAAAAATGGGAATAGCACTACTGGCTTAAGTAACAACATAAATTAAGAAGAAACTCAGTACCAAACGCTGTATCCAGCCAGTTTGCAGATATCCACAGAGACAAGAAACAAGTCTCCCAAGACATCAAAACTTCTCAGAAGGAGCCACTAGTCTATTAAGCAAGTTCTGTGTAATCAAAGAAGCTACCACAGGACAGAGCTGTTAATCCTATTGCCTTTTGGGAAAAACATCATAAGCAGAAATCTCTTTAATATCCCTGCTAAACTCAAGTATTTCAAGGTTGTGTTCTAACGTTCGATCTTTCTTGCCACAAATAAATCATAAAAAGCCTAAGGAAAAAAAGACAAGAGGTTATCAAAGCCATCATCTTTTCTACACTTGGATCAACTTTCCCCCATCACTCCTGACATATGTTTGCCTGTGGAGGTGATGGAATCTATTAACAGACATTCTACAAATGAGTTAAGAGAGCCTATTTTCACGCTTCACTATGAAGAAAAAGGTCTAACAGTAATGTGCAACCATCTCCTCTGTTACCATTTAAACTCGGTACTTCTGGTAGTAATTGCCACAAGCCTCGAGAACAAGTAACTTGAGTTCTTCTTTGCATCAGATTTGACAACTTCCACTTCTTTTTTAAATAACCACAATTTTTTTCAGTCTTTCCTCAAAGCTCTGATACTTGAGACTTCAGATCACCCCTATTCTTCTTCTCTAGGCTCTCCTCTACTAGACCATGTATTTCCAGAAGCTGTGACCTGAAGTCAGACATAGTATTCAGCTAAGGCCTTTCCTCCGCTGTGCAAAATGAAAGAATTATTGCACTTATCTTTTGAGATATACTCCTGCAGAATATTAGCTGGTTATGAAGCATCTTGTAGCTAAAGTTTAACTTGTCCTCACAATTAAATAGGATGTCACTCACAGACTATAAAGTTAGCTCAATCACTGAACACAAATGCAGTGAAACATAATTGAGATTCAACATAAAATGTATTCCCAAAACTACAAAAGCAATGAAGTAAAAAAAACGCTTATATTGTTTCAACTTTCCAAGTAAGTAGCACGTTTAATTGTAAACTCTTCAGAGAAATAGAAACTTAAAAGGAAAGTTATTCTAATTCCCAGCATGACAGGTTCCCTAAATGTTACTGCAACAAAAATAACGCCAGCTTTTCCTCAGTGTACCTATGTTACTTTATGAGAACCCACCACTTACTTCATATCATAAGGTTAGAGGCACGTTTTCATCCTGTGCATTTTATTCTTCTTCTTAAACCTGTTTTATAAGATTAAGGTTTCTAAATATTCAACTAATATTCATGCAGGACAAATTCCAGCATTGCCGTCTAGAAAACTATCGACTGTCCAACAGCTCAGGTCCTCACTTCACAGCCTTCAAAGTAATTTTTGTCTTCCAAAGAGCAGTTCAGGGCACAAAGCTCCAAGTACAGAAAATCCCATTTGAATTATTTAATATTGGTGTAAATAATCTCTAGCAACAAGAACAGAGCCTTTCCTCCCAGCTGTCACACAACTCCTTACTATATCAACAACCCTGTAACACTCTGAAAGCCTTCCATCCAAACAATCTCTTGTCCTGAGAATTCATCCTGGGGAAGAAGCCAACCTACGTGCCTCTGGACACCAGCACTTATCCTAGGCTTCCCAACACCAGCAACTGAACAGTGAGCAGCAGAGGAAAATTTCTGCTAAATTCACTTGCCCCTACCCTTTTCAAATCCTTATGCCTCCAAGAAGTACCTATTTCCTAAATGTACTATATGAGTTCATGTGCAGCTACTCTTACTAATCTTGAATTGTAATACAGAAAAAAATGCTTTAGCAATTATTATGCTCTTATGCAATGACTTTGTTACGGGAAGAAGACTTTTAGCATCAGCAGTTAGGGTACTGAGGCAACTTCTGAAGAACTAAATCCATTATTTGATTAAAAACAGGCCATGAGTTGAATGACATGGCTTAAACTTGTTTTTAAAAACCCCAACCCTTGAATTCGTAAGCAATGTTGGGGTTGTTTTAACCAACACAGAAGCATTTGATTACGATCTTGATACAGAATACCTCCTTTACCAAAGGGCTCCAACTTACAAGTTTGTGTGAGACTACTTCAAGGTCTGTCAGAGATTCTCGTTGTCCACCTCTCTTTTAAGACTAGACACTGAGTATAGAACTGAAGGTTTTCCTTCTGGATATCGGGACGGCAGTTCCCAAAAGATTATAGGGAACTAAATCTTTCCAGGTATCGCCTCGAAATAAGTGAGGTTATGCTCCTTGACAGGCTTCCACAGCCAGGTTCCTTTTAAAGCTTAGATTTACCTTGTCTTGAAGGAATGAAACAAAACACTAGAACATGTACTTTCATTAGAGCCATGAGTCAATCAGAAGCACTTCAGTATTTTTCTGACTTACGTCACTTTGCATTTGCATTACACTTTAGGTTGGCTTGTTTCAGTATTAAGGATAGTTTCCATTTTAACTGTATCAGCAATTTTTTGGTCTTGAACTTTATTAAAACTACAGGTTTAGATGAAGTAATAGGTATACTTATACAGTAAACAAGATTTAATTACTTACGACTTGAGGAAGAACTAACTAACTAAAGAACAAAACCACATCAGAAAATAAAAATTCTAGCACCAGCTCTGCCTTAGACCTCTGTGTTTCAGTACTTCCAATGTATAAGAAGTTCGCTTTTAAATAATACAAGAATACCCCTACACGCTTCCTAACCTTGAATATACGCACCCATACTTGCAATGTACCAACCTCTCTGGTTGGCAGGTGTTCCAGATACCAGGCTGCCTCTCTCTCCAGCTCTCAAGTAGGGATGCAGGATATTCAGGGCAGGGCGAGAAGAATTTAGCATTTGGCGTCAAATCTAATAACTGACACAGGCTAAAATATTTCTAAAGTTCAAGTGACTTATGGCAGTTTCACAAACATCCCCCTTGGTATGAAAATCGTTTTTTTAAAAAATTCTTGCCTCCTGCCACTGCTTTCCCCTCTCCTCTCTCCTGCACTGCAGTTTATTTACCCAGCTCAGCTGTATTGATACTACTGTTTCTAGGGCCACAGTATAAACCAGTTATTGAAATAATTCCACGGAGATTTGGTTTTTTATGGCAGAAATAACTGAGAAATTCAGTTCCATGCACAGCTGCAGCAGCACAATCTGGGCGATAAAAGTCAGCAAGAAGCTTTTTAACCTCATCTTGCTGCTGAAAGAAAGCATTTGCTAAACCCCACTCTTGAGGTATTCAGGCTTCTCAACCAGTTGAGAGTTTTTCCTTACTCAGGAAATTTAAGACTGGACTTGCATTACTCAAAGCATTTAATCACCCTGCTGGTTATATGTAAAATACATATATACTGCTGAGTTTGGCCTGCCTTCAGCAAGTAAGCCACTAGCTCCTTAAGATGCGGGAATCAATCTCGCCTCTCACTAGCATCGATAGGGGCAGGCTCCTTGCCTATTCCTCCTTTCTGGCCATCTACCCAGCATGAGCTCTAGTACTTGTCAAACTCCTCAATTCATTAATTCCCCTATAATCCACTATGCTATTATAAACAAAATGGATAAAAAGATAAGTCTTTTTCTAGTGAGCTGGGAGTCAAACTGGGCCCCTCTGTGAGCTGATGACTGAAGCCAGCTGATTTTCCCTGCTGGAGGCTCTCCCCCCAGAGCAGCAAGGAGCCGTTACCTGGTGGGCTCAGCACCTCACAGGGCCATGAGACTCTGCTCACGGATGAGAGGTCCTGTATCAATTACACAGGCATGCTCGGGAAAGCTGAGCTGAAATAATCTTCAGCAACTAATGCTCGGAACAAGAAGGCAGAGCTTCTGGCATCTGTATTTACCTCCAGAACAGACTTGATGCATGGCATTTGGCAATTCATTCCGACTTCAATGCCTACAGTACTTGAACCTGCACAATACCTTGCGCTGTTACGGCACGGCACGTTTTATTTCACCTTCCGAAAAGGGTTCAGAAGCGTTAGCAACTTACACTTTAACCCTAGCAAAACAGGTAGTACTGCCTGCTCTCCGTGGGACTGGGAAGTTAAGTAATATGCCCCAAAACACAGGAAGTATGTAAGAGAGAGACACACAGACACACACCAGAGGCACCCTCAGTGCCTGCAGAGTGCCCCGTCCCTTAGCGTTTCCTCGTCCAGAAACGGTGAGCCAGGCCAGCACCCACAAAAGGAACCAACTGTGCCCGACCCCGGTTTTAAAATCTGTTCCGAGTATTTCAAAGCCGTCGGGGGACACCGACTACAACACCCCCACCCCCAAAACCCTTGCCGGCCACAGCCGCCAGGTACCGGCCAGCCTGGCAGCAGGGCCGCGCAGGTGGGCTCGTCTCAAACCAGACGGTGACCGCCGCCGCCAGCCCTCCCCGGCCGGAGCGCGGCGGGACGGGGCAAGCCCCGGCGCCCAGGGGTCCCCCGCTCCGGGCCCGGGCGCGCCGCCTCCTCACGGCGGCACGGCACGGCACGGCACGGGCCGCCCCCGGGACAGCGCGGGCCCGGGCCCCGGGCGCTGCCTGCGGGCGCCGGCGGGGGCGGC
>JANXJC010000109.1:0-28048 GCA_027564655.1 Leptodon cayanensis
GCCCCATCATCCAGATCATTAATGAAGATGTTAAACAGGACTGGACCCAGTATTGACCCCTGGGGTACACTGCTAGTCACTGGCCTCCAAATAGACTGCGTCGCTGATCAACTCCCTCTGAGCCCAGCCGTTCAGCCAGTTTTCAGTCCACCTCCATGTCTGCTTATCCAGCCTGTACATCAACAGCTTCTCCGTGAGGATCTTACGGAGACAGTATCAAAGGCCCTACTGAAGTCCCGGTAGATAATGTGCACTGCTCTCCCCTTGTCCACCGGGCCAGTTGTTTCACCATAGAAGTTTATTAAGTTGGTCAAGCATGACTTGCCCTTGGTGAATCCATGCTGGCTACTCCTGATGACTTTCTTGTCTTTCATGTGCTTGGAAATGGTTCCCAGGATTAGCTGGTCCATCACAAAAAATTTCTGCTCTTCAAAAATTTTTGAGCAGTCTGGTCTCTTGATATCACACTTCTCTTGATTTTTCTTGCTTGCTGTGTAAATCATAGAATCATAGAATCATCTAGGTTGGAAAAGACCTTCAAGATCATCGAGTCCAACCATCATCCATGCCCACTAAACCATGTTATGGAGTACCTCGTCTATGCGCTTTTTGAAATGTGGCTTAATTTCATAAAGTGTTTCCAAGGGTGCTGTTCTTGACTTTCTTGTCATTCTCATAGCCTCTTTTCCTTCAACTGAACTCACTTGTAGGAGTTAGATGTTTTAATTTCCTGCAACTGTGAAAATCTGATGATTTGCTATGACTGTGAGCTGTTGGTGGAGTTAAATTTTGATTTACTGAAGTGTGTGTTTGTGGTGTTATATCATATGGGTTCTTTCTTGAAGTATCTCATACAATCAACTCTCTTCTCCCAGTTGACAGGGAGGAAATGGCAGGAAAACCCTGGCTGATACTGGATGTCAGGGGAGGAGGATGTGAAGGTACTCAGTGGGCTTTGCACATGGTCAGCGTAGCTCTGGCAGGACTGATTGACATGAGCTCTGCAAAAAGCCCTGCAAAGAGCCCTCGTGCAGCCTCCGTGTGAAACCACTTTAGTGTGTCTGTATTACTCCCCTGGTTCTGATGTAGTATTGTAGCTGGGCCTTGTGCTCCACCTGGATTAACAAACCTTTCTGGAACCTAAACCAAGATACAGTAAATTTGAATGGCTCTGCAGAAACTAGCGCCAGACAAGCAGGATTGGGGCTGAGCCAGAACTAATAAATGCTGCTCATCTGAATTGGCTCTGAGGAGACTGAGCTCTAGGTTACTACTCAACTCAAGGCTGAATTAGGACTAAAAGTGGTGTATAACTTTGTCTTTTTTTTCCATGTAATTTTTTAGCTATACAAGAAGAGTATCATTACCTACTATTTCATTCGTAATTCATTTTGAAATAAATGTTGTAATTTTAAAAACAAGGATAGTCATGTTTTGCAGCTTGGAGGGGTGTACGTGGAGAAATCATGCTTCACATTATAGTAAACTTCTATTGAGACAATACTTTCGTAGTGAACTTTTCATTTATAGTCAGTCCTTAGTTAAAGAAGCAATTGTTTGAATTACAAATGGGAAACTCAGTTTAGTATTCATAGTAGTGTGTAGGATGATGGTATAAGATTTTAAAGTGATGTGACAAAAAACAGTCCTAAACTATTACGGAGGTTGTTATGACTTGCTGCTAAAAGGTGTTATTTCTCCTTTTAATAAAAGGATCATTTTAACAGGTCTTGTAGTCTGTATTCAGGAAAAGCTTCAGAGCAGAATCAGGAGGACTGAAGCAGTTAGTGGTGGGTTTAAGTTTTCACGGTAACAATCTGAGCAGAAGGTGATCACAGGGTGATACTATAAAAATCTGGAGACATCTGAGACTTACCTACTACAGCTTTCCAAAGCGTGCAAATGTTGAGGGAGCTGCAGTTCTTGGGAATTACTGACTTAAAAATCTGAGGATATTCAACACATACGCTGTAATTCTGTACTTCTGGGGGGCTCCGGGTGTAAAACAGTGTCTTTTGTACTCCAAATTTCTGTGGCTTATTACATGGAAATTGACTCATCTCTTCTGCTTTCTTTTAGAGACTTGCTTCCAATCTTTTTATCTAACTTGATCTAAAGTGATTTATGTCACACTTATTTTTGTCTTTCGTGTAAAGACTTTTTGAGTAAGAAAGAGAATATGTGTCTTGCAGCACACAGAGTGTGAATTTAAGTGTTGCTACGCATCTTGAAGAAGTTATGTCAGTATGGTAGAGGCAAAATCTGCTTTATTTTCTATGTTATAGTATAATTAAAATTAGAATGAAATACATTGGCTTTAGCTTCTTGCATTTGTAGTGTGAAAATAAGCAAAATCCTGTAATTGAGCGTATGTGTATTTTTGACATGTTGCTATGGTATTTGCAAAATGCTGCTAGAGTATGTGGTAAAGGTAATATAAAGGATACTAGAAAAATAAACAAAATACATTGACATATTCAAGAATGAGTGCCGTGGCTTAGAGAAGTAACCCTACCCTGCTGTGCATCGCCGTCCAGCGGGACCAGGTAGTGGATTGTAGCTGCAGTTGTAAGCAGCATATTGGCAATTGGCAAACGCAGTATTCCCAGTGGAGTTCCGTTTTTTTTTTTTTTTTTTTTTATTTTGTGTGTGTGTGTGTGTGTGTGTGTGAGTAGGAAGGGTAGGTAAGTGGATAGGGGCTAGCTGAGTCTTTCACAGCTGGTCTCTAACTAAGCCTTTTGATCATAGGTCTTAACATAGCACGGCTCTCATCTTTGGTGTTCAGCTATTGTAGTGTAGCTGATGCGTGTTTAAATTTCAGTGACTAGCTACCGTGTCATTAAGAAGCAAAAGCACAAGAGCATGAAAGAAGAAAGAAGATAGAAGGGAGAGATTGTGATGCTCTAGAGTTAAACAGTCTACTCTGAGACCACAGAAAATGGTATAGATAACTTAACCCTTGGACTTTGTATGTGAAATGAGGGAGCAAGAACATTTTTGCCATTTGGGATGCACACACAACTATAAGCAGATTCTAGTTCTGATTTTGCCGTCATCTCCAAAGAGTTGTGTGGCCCTGAGCAGCTTGTGGAAGGTGTGTTTGCAAAGCATTTGTTTGCTTGATACACTTGTAGTTTGTTTGCTTTTTAGGGTCAGAGTCTCAGGAATTTTGAGCCCAAGTATAGGCTGCATGCCTCTCTGAACTACTTTTATAATTGCTTTTTGTTCATTCTCAGTTTATGTGTGTCCGTGCAGATGCATGCTGTCTTCCTTCCCACATGTGTCTTCTGTGCTGCAGTGTCTTGAACATGCTTGTTTGATATTAGGCTCGGGAAGCTTGGCCATGTTTGAACTCCACGTCACATACTAAAATCTTTACGTGGCTCAAAGCTGTAAGATACTTTCCACATGGTTCAGAGCTTGAGGTGTGATTCATGCACGGGAGGTGATTGTGTTGTCTTGGTGTTTCTATCGCTCCAGCAAAAGGCCAAGACTGCAGTGTCAGCAGTACTTACTGGTTGGTTTCCTGCCCTAGCTGAGGATTTGGCTTACACCACAGCCGAAGCTGGCTCCGTTTTCTGATCAGTCACACAGTGCAGCCTTGGCATGGGAATGGCACTTGAGTGCCAGTGGCCTCTTGTGGATCAAAAGCCACAGCCTGGCCACTCATGGTGTTGCCATAGTCTGTTTGAGCTACATGTTCGCCACATCTCTGAAAATCATAGTTAACATCTGCAGAATTTGGTATCCAAATTTGAATATAAGAAAAATTGAGTTCCTGTGAAGCACTGTGCCATAACTAGTCTATGACTTAGTTTCACTATTTGAAAAATAAAGCCAAACATGCTCAGTAATGGCCTTGAGGCTCATCTGGTATATTTTGTCACATCCTGTGTCTTGGAGGTGAAGGCTGTAGTTTATGTAGCTCAACTAACTGACTGGTTTGGGATTCTTGTATTTCCTTAGGTACAACATTGATCCTGGCTTGTACTGTCCATTTTTCTCTCTTGGGGCATGCATGGAAGGTTTGAACTCTTTGTTCAGTCAGCTCCTAGGAATCTCCCTTTATGCTGAACAGACACAGAGAGGAGAGGTTTGGTCTGAAGATGTTCGAAAATTGGTAAGTATTCTTGTTCCCAGTATCTGAAATGACAAAGGGAAGTTAGACCAGATGGTGTGTTCCTCTGAGCCATGAATCGGATTTTGGTTTTAAATTACTTGTGTACCTATCAAAAGCACACACTAGTTGTCTAATTTTAGTTGAATTTAGACCTCAAGGGCTTTATACTCTAAGTGCCTTTTGTATGCTTGGTATTTTATGACCTTTATAGGATGTCTCTGTGCGAAGGGTGCCTGAATCAGAAGCAGTTTCTCTGTTCGGAGATTATTGTTGTACCTTTCAAGCCATACTTCTGTATGGGCTCTGCTAGTTTTTTTTGTTTTGATTTGTAGATGACTGTAGATGACTAGAATGCTGTAGGTGCATATTCTAGCAGTCATGTGTCTTTGCCTCATTTTTTTATTCTGTATGTCACCTTTACTTTGAGATTGGTTTTTACGTCTTTATTTTTGTGCCCTCTTTTTAGGGGAGGGTGGAAATAAAAACTTGGGCAATAATTTACTCATCATGTGCCCAGGTTCCTCTGTTGTCTTCCCTCCATGTACTCACTGCCAGATCTTCTTCGCTGCTCTTCCACCTCCAGCAAGAGCTGCTGTTCTTTATATCCTGTGGGTCAATTTATAATTACTCCTTACTCTATTTTTATTTACATTGTAAATCAGCTTCTGTTACCACTGTTACTTCTCAGAAGTCATTTAGGGGCTACAGACAGTGTTACTTGTAATACTAATCTGTGACTAATTATTTTTGCGTGAAATGCAGAAATGGCTGTAGTTTGAGGGACAAGTTGTGAATCTTGTATATATTTTTTTTCCCAGCTAAATTTGCCAACAGATTTTACATTAATTATTCCCAGTTTATTTGTCATTTATTCATTAGAAATCTTTGGAGTAGATTACTATGTCTTCAATTTACACATCTTATCAGTACTTCCACTGTGGAAATGATACTTTTTTTTTCTTCAGGCTGTTGTTCACGAAACTGAAGGTTTGCTGGGATACATCTATTGTGACTTCTTTCAGCGACCTGATAAACCACATCAGGTAACATTTATGATCTGATTGCAGCGTGGGTTTTGTTTGAGTGATGACTGTAGCGTTAGGGCCATTTGTGTTCAATGTAAATTTAGTAAAAGTTATCTCAATTTAAAATAAATTAAATTTAAACAGGGAAAGTCTGTAACTTCAAATGTGGTTTCAGGTAAATATTTTTGTGAGTAACCTTTCATTTAAAAAATGTCACCTGACAGGTTGAACTCTGACTCTGTTCTACAGAATGACAGGCACTATGAAGTGTTGTAGAACTCTGTTTAGAGAAATGGTAGATTTTTAAACACCTATATTCTGGCCTACTATTTACAACTAAAAACAATATGAAATTTGAATACTCTTTCAAGGTGAAAGCTCATAATGACAACCAATTTTTATTCAAAATTCTATTTAAAACTGTAGATGGTTCCAACTGTTGTGGCTCACTCACTCATGCTGCCTAGTGCCAGTATATTAACTATACAATGCAGTACAATAGACACTTCACTCTAGAAGCATCTGCAAATTACCACCTTTAGTGAGGTGGTAAGTGGACAAATTTTAAATTTATATTAGTTTAATATATTACTCTGTTTTGCTAATATTTCACAATATACTAGGAGTGCAGTATATTTTATGAAGAAGTTACTGCTGAAGAATGAGGAGAGAACTTAACGTATAAATTATGGATTTGGCACATGTCCTGGTTTCGGCTGGGATAGAGTTAACTTTCTTTCTAGTAGCTGGTACAGTGTTATGTTTTGGATTGAGTATGAGAATAATGTTGGTAACACACTGATATTTTTAGTTGTTACTAAGCAGTGTTTATACTAAGTTCAGGATTTTTCTGCTTCTTATGCCCAACCAGCAACAAGGCTGGAGGGGCACAAGCAGTTGGGAGGGGACGAAGCCAGGTCAGCTGACCCAAAGTGGCCAAAGGAATATTCCATACCATATGATGTCATGTCCAGTATATAAACTGGGGGGAGTTGTCTGGGGTGGACAGATCGCTGCTCGGGGACTAACTGGGCATTGGTCAGCGAGTGGTGAGCAATTGTGTTGTGCATCACTTGTTTTGTATATTCCAATTATTTTACTATTATTATTGTCATATTATTATCAACATTATTATTTTCTTCCTTTCTGTTCTATTAAACTGTCTTTATCTCAGCCCACAAGTTTAGGTTTTTTTGATTCTCTCCCCCATCCCTCTGGATATGGGGGAGTGAGCAAGCGACTGCGTGGTGCTTGGTTGCTGGCTAGGGTTAAACCATGACAGCATATCAGTAAATTTCTTTGAGCTAGTGATATTTTTTTAGAAAAATGGAGAGGTTTTCATAATTCTAAACAACAACAAAAAAAATTTATTTTCTGAAAGCAACAGTCTTTTCTTTATGGAATAAGGTAGTTTCCTTATGAATATGAAGCAAAAAATAAAAATGGAGAAAGTGTGCTGCTATTGAACAACACTGTCAATGATTGTTGAATTCAACTTGTGTAACTGAGTATATGTATGTTTATGTTTGATTTAATAGTTTAAGTTTAATTTAATAATTTTACCATTGTTTTATATCATTGATACAATGACATTGGCTGTCCATATGTTTGCTTTTATCTTGAAAAGGATTGTCACTTTACAGTTCGTGGAGGTAGGCGAAAGGAAAATGGAGAGTACCAGCTGCCTGTAGTTGTTCTTATGCTTAGCCTGCCCCATTCAACCAGGGGTGCACCAACGCTACTAAGTCCTGGCATGATGGAGAATCTCTTCCATGAAATGGGACATGCTATGCATTCTATGCTGGGAAGAACTCGGTACCAGCATGTCACTGGTAAGAAAGTTAGAATAGTGATTATTTTGTTTTAGTTAAATGCTTAATTTCTAGAAGAAGGGAATAGATTAAAAAAAAAAGAAAGAAAGAAACCAAAACAAGGAAAAAAAAAAAAAGAGGATGAACCAGAAATGGTTGAGTCATGTTGATACTTCTACAACTTTGACTTGAAAATACAGTATCAGATCCCCAGATATTATCTAAAACCCAACCAAACAACACTTGAATATTCTTCTAATAAGAATTAGGCATTAGTATGTCTTCTTTCTGTACTGCTGATCGTTGTTCTAGTGGCGATATCCACTCTTGCAAGTTTGCCTTATATGGAGTTTGTAGTAATGGAATAGTTGGAGGATTGAAAATAAATTAAGCTTAAACTTGTACCTAGTGTAAAAACACAATGAATCCTGGATTGGAAATGGTTTAGGAAATTGAATGAAGGAGAATTAGTAAATTAGTTCTTGCAAAAAGCATACCCTGGCAATATGGAAAATCTGTAAAGCCAGGCCTTTTCTAGTTGATTCTGATTAAAGCAAAGTTGATAAATTAAAATTGTATTGTATTTGCAAGCATGTTTAACTGGTAGGCCTTTCTATCATACTTAAATGAACATGCGATCACAGCTTAGTGGATGCACAGAAAAGGAATATTGCCTTTTTTCATTTAGTCCCTCTTCTCAAGCAGTGGCAATGAGTGTATTGGCCGACAGCTCACAGGCTGCTGTGGCCTTCTGCAGTTGTGGCAAATGGGTCAAAGACATGTTCTGGCTAAAGCTGCTTCGCATGCTACTTTTCTTACCTGCGGACAGCTTGGCATATCCTCTTCTATAATAGTGTGCTGGAAATCCCATTTGCACTAGACATTTACTTATTAAAAAAACCCCTACAACCAAACAGATGAAATTGTAGCTCCCTTGTCTGAAGGATTTATTTTCTGTTTTACCATTTTTGTATTATGCTAATGATACACAGGGGAGTCCATGGTAGAGTTACGTGTTATCAACAGATACTTTGCACCCAGCGACACAATATTCTTTCCTAAGTCTTCCAGTTAAAATTAAAATACACTGAGCTGTTTGTAAGTATGTCACTACAGGACATTGTTAAAACAAATGAACACCGTATATGCTCTTTTCAGTATAAGCTCTGTATACTCCTTGGGATGGTTAACTGCGCTCCCCCACCTTTTCCACTCACATGGCCTTGCTCATCTTGACCTCCAGGTGTACTTACATGTCCAAAGTAACTGCTTTGGTGGGGTTCTCCTCTTGTGGCGAATTGTATGCATCTGCATCTCAAAGTCTTGAAGGGCCAGGAAATGGCTAATTTTGAGGCTCAGATTTTCCATGAGCCGCTGTGTATGGTTTCAGTGTTGCCTTAGCTCCAGGCAGGGCTGTGTCCCAGGGGATTTCACTCCAGATCTAGCATCGCAAAAGCAGCATTGGAGGTCAGTCGCGTTGTTTCTGCAGAGGACCTTTTTTTTAAGGTTTGTGATGTGTGACAATCAAATGGCTTATCCCAGGGATATCAGTTAGGGGCCATCGGCTCTCATGAGACACTAGGGTGGCGAAGTGTGGAAACAAGATGACTACAGGCTATTGTGAGAACAAAAAATTTGACATTCTAGTTGTCAAATACTCAGTGCATCTCATCTTTCCTACTCTCCGTGCCTCCCTTTTCTGAATAACATTCCCAAATATTCAGGAACCCATTCTGCTGCAAATGGGCCCAAAACTTGTATAATACTGTACGGTTTTGACTTAAGATGTGCTTCTTTTTAAGTTAATCTGTCATTTTATTATATGCATTTATTGATTAATGCATATGTGTGTGTATATGATTTTTAAAAACCTAGCTTGTATTCCATTTTAGTTTATCATGCAGTAGAGAAAGCCTACATTTGTTTTACAGGAGGACTAACTTATCCCAGATAACTGCCCAACCTTTTACGTTTCTGACTTTCAGATGATGTAATTTTTCAGGAGTCTCTTTAATGGTTATTAAAATAATTGTTACTTTATTAAGGAGCACTGAGAAAGCATAAATGGCTAGGGGAACATTAGTGTAGTTCTGCAGGCATTTTTCTTGGGACCTGCCTTGTTTTAGGCTTTTTAAAAATTATTTTCAAACAACAAGAAAAAAAGACTACTAACGAAATGTGATGGCACAAAAGAAGGATTGGGGTATTGTATAAGAATTGAATGACTGGATACTGCAGTGTTAGAAGTAAAATGCAATTCAGAACTACACAGTGTAGATCATGCATTTAAAGAGTACAAAGAGAATTTACGCTATCAAATGGATATTTCAACAGTGGTGGAGGAACAAAAGAACAGTTTTATGTGTTAATGCAGAACTACAAATAGCTAGTGTGTCTGAAAGGGGCGAATGTGATCTGAAATTAAATGAGAGGTGTATCTAACAGCAATAAGTGTTAGAATGATTAAGAAGATACTGGTGACACCTCATGCAATGTTTGGGCATGGTTTTGTGTCTCTGGTCTGAAGGTGAATTCAAACTGAAGCAGATGCAGAGAAGGGCTACAAGGGGTAGTGTTTTAGACTTTATCTTGCCTTCAGATAGTGATGGCTGAGAGACAATATAGTTTCTCAATTTACGAGGTAAAAAAATGTGGGGAATGCTATTCACACTAAAGAGCAGTATTGGTCTGAAAACACTGAATATAAACAGATTATGAATTCAGATTAAAAATTAGAGAAAGATTTATAAAGATCAAAGGAGTGATTTTAAAAAATACAGTTCAAAAAAGAATAGTTGAAGCAAAAACCGTACTTAATTTAAGACTAGTTTTGAATGTTGACGTTGTCTCTAGCAGACAGAGGTAGAGGTGATGACCTGGTGGCTCCATTATTAAAGCAACAACTTTTTGCATCCTTAACTTTAATATAGAAATTAGAAACACAGCTTTGATTTGGTGATGTGATATACTTCTTAATAACTTCCGTTGTGTAAGGTGCTGATAAAGATTAGAGTAAATAAGGGGTTTGGGAAAGTGCTTTTTGAAAATACTAACTGCTAAGATATTACCTCATTGCACTTAGAACTTAGCAGGAGTGTTCCTTGGATGAATGACTTGGTATTATAAAGCAAGGTTAATATAAAGCATAAGTAAGCTCAGCAAACAGATGGAAGCTAAAAATTTTAACTGTGAATGGGATTAAGGCAAAGTTTTATTTACATTTTAGTTTGATTTAGGTTTAGGACACTTAAATAGATTTGGTGTTTCATGTAGGGCCAGTTTGGCTGCAGTCTGGTTTGGTTTAAAAAGGGTGTGATCCAGGGCTTTATAAGGTGCCTCACCCAGCTGTTCAAATATTTTGTTTTACTTTGTGATTTATAGTAAAATGTGTAGGATTATAATGAAGCTTTTCTGGCAATATGTACAATAATGCTATGGAAATAAAATATTGACTTAATAAACGAAAGAACATTAAAGTTCACCAAAAGTCCAAACTGAAAGTTTCAAAACCTTTTGGGAAGAGTTAACTATTTGTGTTAATGAAAACAGCAAATGCTAATGCATACAATTATTCTACCTCTAGGAACCAGATGTCCTACTGATTTTGCTGAAGTTCCCTCAATTCTGATGGAGTACTTTGCAAATGATTATCGGGTGGTTAACCAGTTTGCAAGGCATTATAAAACAGGACAGGTAGGGAAAACTAATCTGTAAAATATTGAAAATAAGAATAAATGTATTCAGGAAAGGAATCACATTTTCATGTGTTATTTGTTAATAATGTTTAAAGTAGAAACAATGGATATAAATTATTTTAATAGTATAATTTCAGTTATTCAGAAAAAATGTTAATATTCTCATTGCAGAAAAGATAAATGTAATCTGTAAAAGAATACCAGATCCTTATATCCGAGTTTCCAGTTACATAGTTAAAACTTCCAACCTTTTTTTCCTACAAAGGTTGTATAGTTTCTACTCTACACAAATTTAGTGTAGTACATGAACAACTTCTGTGTGAATCAAGTTATGTGGAATGTTTTAATTTAATTACAGGTAAGTTATTACAAAAATAGTGATTCATCATTGAACTGTCTAAAGTCTGTCTTAAAATAAAGCTCGGGTACTAAGTCATGGAAGTAAATGGAAATTATCTGCAGTGTTTAAAAATTCCCATTTTTAGCACAGTGTAGGGTAGCGATTGAAATATTTTGTGATGAAAAGTATACTGCATTAAAACTCTGATTCCTTTTTTACATAAGCTATTCTATGCCAGTCTACTGCAAGGATCTACTTTCTATGGGAAATTTAGAAAACAGTGCTCTTTGGAACAAGGTGACTTTTGGTGGTTGCTTTAACGCATGGCAGCAGAACATGATTTATATTTGTACAGCTATTTCAAAAATACAAGCTGGTAAACAATAACCAGAGGTCTTTTTCTAGTGCTTTTAATTGAGGCAGGTTTCAGTGTACTCAAATGTGATAGTTGAAGAATAGACTACCCATCAATGCAAAACCAAGAAAGCCTCTTAAGTTGTGTAGTGTTACACTTAATTGAAGCTTTTTGTCCAATATTAAGCATTCAGTGTATTTCAGAATTATGTTTGCCTCCATTGAATAGTTAGAAAAATACGTTGCTTAACTTCTATTTTAATAGGTACTTTAACTTCTATTTTAATAGGTAGTCTGAGAAATTTGCTCTGTAAATCTGCTTGCCTTTTTTTTTTAACAGAGCAATCATTTCTGCAGAATTGATTGCACTGAGAAAGTCTCCTTGAAACCTGGGAGTTAAAAGTACTTGGTTCAGGAGTGTTAATCACTTATATGTTTGAGTCCACATACCGAAATACTGCTTTCTAGTGTTCTCCGTAAAGTTCATGTAGTGTTTAAACATAATGGAGTTAATCTGATTGCATATGAGTTCAGAGAATGAGCTTGACTAAAACATCTGAAAGAGATTTGTGGAACATTATTTATGGCTTTGTATTTTCAAAATGGCTTAACAAATCTAAACCATGTTTAGTTGCAGTGCAAAAGCTAAGAACCAGATGCTGTGTCCCATTTGGCATTTCCATAAACTTCTTCTGTTTATTGGTGGTGAAATCTTGCCCTTTCGGAGAGCAATTGAGAAGAGGTTTAATGTAGAAATTCAGTCCTGAAGGGGGCAAGAATGGATTATACTGGAAGATGAGAAAAAGAGCCTGAAGCTGCTGTGTGGCTTTTGAGGGCTTTAGACTGCTTCCTTTTAATTGCTTTTTTTTAAATTTAGAATGTGTTTTTAAGCCATTATCCAACATATATAAATCTGCTTTTGCTTATGTTGGTTCATCTAAGCTAGTTTTAGGAATCTGATATCGGATTTCTGTATCTGTCATTTAAATGCAAATAGATTGAAGTAATCTTTTTGGTTCTTGAAATTTAGTTGTTGTTACAGCAATTACTTTTATCTGTTGTGTATAAGTTACGAAGTAGTTTAAATAGAAAATCCCAGCTCTCTTACACTTACAACTTCACAAAATCCTTTGGGGGCTTACTTTCTGTGTTTGTTCCCTGACTAATTTTTTTGGTGTGCAAATAGAAGTTAGAATCAACATTTTCTTCTCCAGTGTTTTAGTTATTTGAAAGAAAAATGAGTCCACTTTGCGCCCTTTTCAAGGGGAAGTAAGGAAGGTGGGTGAAACAGTTAAAATGTGAAATCTGTAAAACCGTTTCATCCAAATGTTGTTCCATATGAGAACTTCCATTAAGTTTCTTCTTATGAATAAAGAGACTGAGCTTTTCTGTGTGAGAAGGATCTTTCCTGCAACAACTATACCAACATAGCTCTCTGCTGGATGTCGACAGAAGGAGGGTTTTTTACTGACCTAGCTTGTGGAGCAGGTAGTGCAGATAATTTGACAAAGCATCCTTCTTCTGGCATTGCTACATCTATGCTATAGGTTTTGCACGTAAATTTCACATGGTGTCATTTTTAACACTCCTACTGAACATAATTACATCAGAAAAACTTGGTAGCATAGTCTCAGCTTATGATTGCCCTTGCCATAAAAGCCAATTGTAGAAGGACTGGTCCTGAGGATCCTCACTTAGGATCAGTGCTTACGCTTATGGGAAGAGGAGGAGGAAGAGGTGGTGTTTTGATTGTTAAAACATGAACTGTTGAAAACTGTTTTTTTGTAGCATTGCAGAAAAAAGATTTGGTGGGCAGGCTTTCAAAGATGAGAATGCATTATTCATATAGATGTGGATCGTGAGGATCTGGTCCAAAATAGAAGTTTATAGAAAGGTTGTCTCTGCTTTCTGTGCATTTTAGGTGGTTGTGCTGTTGAGTACTGAGGAGTGAAAAGTCTTGCAAGCTCTTCTGGCAAAAGGAGAAGTCTTGTGAATTTAGTTCAAAAAACTGGCCAGCACAAAAATACTTGTTCCAAGAAAGTAGCAAGCCTAGTTTTCCTTTCATCTTAAAGATAACTCAAACCAGAAAATCCTTGAGGGGAAAAAAAAAAGGAATAGAGAAGACTGTGTTAATTAGTTACTAAAGTTGAATTACTCAGGTAAGCTTATGAAGTACCAAAATGAGGCTGTAACAGTGCTTAAGCAGACAATCTGGTGCATGCGTACCATTCTGTATCACTGTATTTGTTTGTTTAATTTCATTTGTTAAGTGCACAGATATGTGGTAGGTCCGTCGAGCTAAATTATTTTAAGCTTGTGTGTCTTTGGAGGCTCTCTTGAACAAAGGCCAGTATTTCAGCTGTTCAAATTTGAACTGACTTCATTTTTCACAGAGATGGAATTACAAAGGCAGTATTGTATTAGCATGATTACAAGAATAAGCCCACAGATAGTAAACAGTCATAATGTGTTGCGGTTACTACGCAGCAGTAAGGAGTTAAATGTGCTTGGGCACACAGGGAATTCTATTCTTTTAGCCACCATGGCAAACATGCTGAAAAATTCATGCCAGTATCTTAAAGTTACTTAATATAGAAGGATGGAAAAGTGGAACCCAAAGTAAAGCACGTAGTGTTTAAATTTAAAAAATGGAATGGTTATTCAATTACCATAGTTTTAACCAAAGCTCTGTGAAGTCTTTCTTTTAGAAGGAGGATGACAGTTTGATTCTGGTTTTATCGGAGAGCTCATATTCTAGGATAAGTAAAAAAATCATGCTGATGCTTTTTTTTTCTTCACTCAGCTGCTTATTAAGGGGCTGTATGAGATCGTAATGGAGCAAGGAGAAATAGTTTCTATTGCCCGAAACAGTACATCTTCCTTATACATTTGAGACCTCAGCGTATCTGTATGCCTGACATTCACAGAAACAAACTTTGGAGAGGAGTGGTAATCTTTGAAAAACTCTCTGGAGTCTAATTTTAGTTCCCTGAAATCTTAAATTTTAAAATCTCAAAGGTGCTTTGGGAAAAATAAGTGATCTCCTTTTTAGCATTCTTTGAATTTAACCTAATTTTTGCAATGTTTTTCTGGTGCCAAATTCTGCTTGGCTTGTGAGTTATGATCAGAACACAATCTTTGAGCCAGATCAGTAGCACTGATAGATTTAAATAAAAAACCATTTATGTCTTTTTCCTGTGCCTTTTTGTCAATAGGTATTGTCATAAGAATGATTTGTCATTTCCTGTTGATTTTAATCTGCTTAAACAGTAAAGCTAGATCTTCAGAGCAGAGTAGATGTACATTGTTTGTTTGATATTTATATGGCTGCAAAAAAAGCTAAAAGTATTTTCTTGGAAGCTCTTGGTATTACCTACATTTTACTTGGTCTCTAGAAGGTGGTGCTAAGCCATTTCCTGTGCAAAGAGATTTTAGTACATTATCAATGATCATTCTGTGTCTTCCCTCAGGACTTCGATTTAGAATAGGGTAGATACTTGTAGCGGAACATAAGGAAGAAACAAATAAATGCAGAGGCTACATGTTCAGCAGTCTTCTCTGGCTTGAGGTCAGCTATTGGTGGTACAGTGAAAAAAAGGCAAGGCTCTCTTGGGTGAAGAGTCTGTAAGAAATGCTTAGCTCTGAACTGAGAATTAGACCTGCTTCAGTTGTTTCTTGAGCAGGGCTGGATGTGACCAGCTGCCCCAGGGAATGTACAAAGTCTGTCTGCATCGCCGAACCTTGCTGCTCAGCGCCCCAGTGAACTGCAAACTTGGATTTCCCAATTCGGTTGAAGATAGGTGGGACTGTGGTTTACCAAAATGCCAATTAGAAAAGTCTTAGTGCCTTTTGTTCTATTTATTTTGTGTACTAGCTCAAAGCCTGTGTTCTTAACTTCCTCTTACCATCATTTAGTATAGCTGAAATATAAAATTGTAAATCCATTATGTTGAAAGAGCTGGCTTGACCTTACTGGTAGGAGTGCTCTTGGCTTTAACACTCTTAAATTATAACTGCGTAAAATATACATATTTGCTGTTGCCAAGCTTTTGGATTCTCAGCTTTTTTAACACTGACAAATTAAAATTTAAGAATTGCCATCCAGTTTTCTCATACTTTACTGTATCCAAAATACAGGTGCCCCTGGAAGAAATCAGTTTTGTTTAATTCCATACTGCACTACTTCACTAGGAAATGAAAACCTCCAAAAAGCTGCCAAAATTTGCTGATAGGTTTGGTGCTTAATAACAAAATCTGTTCAAAATTCTATAGGTTTCCTACACAAGGGTTTCTTGCACAACAACTGAAACTGTGTTATTGCAAACCCATATGTTACTTAGTTCCAGGATGAAAAGTCATTGAAGTGCATGCCTCCCTCTGTGTAAGAGGATAAGACAAGAGATGTTCATAGAACCAGCAGAAAAATTGTCCAACCAAAATACGTCTTACCGTTTGTAATTTTTTTCTGCTTTGCTTCTTGCCTTAATAACTTTTCTACATAATTATGTAGTATTTTGAACAATACTAAATCCAGTGTGGAACCTCAGGTTAGTCAGCTACTAACATCTTTGTTACTATGGATAACTGCCCATTTATTCTGACTCTAGTAGTCCAAAATCATCATGTAATTTGAAACAGAATTTTTGTATTTGGGAAGGGTAAATACTGGCCTGACAAGGATATACTGTAAAACAGACTTCATGTTCATTGGTTCATTTTTCTGTGTTGAAATTTAACAGCTGTGCACATTTATGACAGGCAAAATAGTGGATGTTGTTCTATCCCATTCCTGACCCAGCTAACATTTGTCTTGGAGAAGAGGTTACAAGCCTTGTCAAGCTACTGCATAAAACAGCTGTGCAACTTGAGAGTTTTTCTTATCTGCTTTAACTTCCAGATTCCACAGAGTTAATTGATAACATTTTCCTCACTTATGTGTAACTTTTCTGGAGTTGGATTTTTATTCTGTGAACATTAACGTTGTTTGCCTTGAAGTCATCTCATTTGCACAGAATCTAAACATATGTCTCTACCATCAGGATCTGTAGACTTTCATCTGTTATTTTTTAAACACTTCAACACACTGTAGAAGTGTAGGTATGCTTTTAGAGTTCAGTGTAATACCAAACATCTGTATTACATTGTACAACTTGTAGTAACTTTCTTAATATTTTAGCAAGAACCCAGTTATTTTAACTATATTTAATATGTTTGGTTAATAGAACTGCTAGCAAAAAAAAAAATATGCTTACTAAGAAAAACATCTATTGAAAAGCTTCAGGAAGCAGCAGAAGTATGAGGTCAAGCATTCATACACAGATATTCTTAAAAATCTGGCATTAAAAAGTCTTTGGATGTACTTGTAGATGTCTGGATAGAAAGTCAAAAAGGGTTTGGTTAATGACTTTCAGCCTGTGGTGGCATGGATAATTTTATTGCCATAGATGTGGAATAAATTCAACTTGTTAAAAATTCAAAGGGTAGATATTTACTGCTTAGTATGACCAAACATTTATGTGGGTTACGGTAGAAGGCCTGATGCTGTCCCAGCTGAAGTTATGAAAACCCCACCAGCTCAATGGGAGTTATGTGGCCCTCCATGTAAATCTAAGTGAACTATGCTAAAAGACCAACAGGAGAATCTATTATAATATCTGCTTTTGAAGATTAGTCAGGATGACCCGGAGGACTTTAACTGTCCCGTCTGTTCTTTATCTCTAAAGATAGTCATAATATTTTTAACAGGCATATAAGGGAACATAGGATCAATTTATAGAAAAACAAACACCGAGAGACAGTGATTTCTTGATTGCTATGTAAATTATTGCCGATATCTTAATTGCCAATTTAATGCTTTGTTTAGCAGATGAGATTTCCTTCCTCAATGCAAAGCACTTCAGACACGTTTTTATTACCACCAGCAGTCTTTTTTTTTTTTTTTGCATCTTCAACCTTTTCTAGTAGTAAGCATACTATTTACAAATATACATCAATTCTAAATATGTTCTGACCTTTTTTTTTTTTTTTTTTTTAAATTTAAGCCACTACCAAAAAACATGGTGTCAAGACTATGTGAGTCCAAAAAGGTGTGTGCTGCAGCTGATATGCAACTCCAGGTATGTTCTTTGCATTCTAGTCTCTACTCTCTATCCAGAACTTACAGAACATATTTTAATTCTTAAAATTTTACCAAATTTTTATTTTAATGTAGACACATTATCTAACTATATGCACATTAGTGAAAAATAATTCATTTTATATTAATTTTTGTGTTTGTGTATGTGAACGTATTCTGTGCTGTCTGCTTAAAGCTAAATGTCTAAATCTGCACGAAAATATCATGAAAACCACAGCTTTTGAAAATGGTTGGATTATCAGAATTCCCAAATGTGGTTTAAGACCGAGTTCTTAAATTAACAGAATCATTTAAGGAGACCTTTCAGTAGAGGAAGTACTGTGTACCTTTGGATCATTAAAGTGTAGCAAGACTGAGAGATACAGGCCACCTTAGTAAAATCAAACCAGCTCATTTATTTACAAGAATGTGATTTGAGCTCCTTGTCTTCCGCAGCTCCAGTATGAAAGTGGCAACTTCTAACTGCCATCAAAATTGGTGGCTGAGCTATAAGGCTGTAAGACTTCTCTCTCACTGTCTTGGGAGCAGTAATTAAATCCATAAACCTTTATTTTCTGTGGGTAGATGTGATTGATCAGTCATTCCCATAAACAAACTATCAGTGTTGCTTTTGTTCAAAGGAACTAAAGGAAATTAGGGTTCTGTCTAAAATGGGTATTTATTTTTTTTCAGTCCTGCAATAGCAGTTCTCAGATGTGAACAGTAGCATTAGCATCCAGCCAAGTTTTTTTACAGTGGGAGTTTGGCTGCATTTAGTATGCTACAAGCTTCTGCTGTATGATTTTTGTGATTTTGTTTTCTTCTTTGTTTTGCCTTAAGCCAGAAGCATATAATTTTTCTTTCTACAGTTGATCTAGTGTTTAGGTGAGATAACTCTGCTACTACCTTAATAAAGGGTAGTCATTATTTTTGAGATGGGGAAGGAAACAAATTTAAAGATCAGATCTTTGTAATTCTTCACTTTGAAAAGTGCCCAAATGATTGCAACCCTGTCTACAAACATGAGTTGCACTGGTTAACTGAAGTCGATTTAAAAGAAAAACTTAGTTAAATATTTGCAGTTTGCTCTGTGCAGTTATTTACAGTGATTTAAAACTAATCAGAATGCTGGAGTGTGGTCCTGTAAACGTATATGTGTCAGTTACACTAATCAAAACCAGACTTAACACTGTTTTCAGTGTCTACATGCATTTTTCATTGGTTAAACTTAACACATTTTTTAATTATGCTTTCAGTGCAGCACTGGCTGTCAGTGGCCAGTGTTGGCTGTGCAGGTGTGAATGAGGAGGGTGCTACCTGTGGCTATACCACTGTGGCATGAAAATAACTGCACCCTTGCTGCAGGTCTGATTTTGAAATGCACACTCCTGGCTTTGAAAGGTTCTCATATAGAGATAGCTGAGAATCCAGATGGAATGTGGGCAAGAATATAATTAATTCATATAGGAGGGTTTTTTGGGGGGAAAAAAACAATTCTGGATTGAAATAAAATCTCAATATACTGAAAATGCTTAGTGGTGGACCTCTGTTCATGAAGTTCACCAGAACAGAATAACTTGTCAACGTACAGACTAGTAACCACCAAAGTGATGATCAGGTACTTTCACATGCACCCATTCTTTTCTGGTGTCTCCATAACAGCTATATAAAGATCTGACAGATTTCCTTTCAACTTTTAATATGTATTTGCTATAATCTTTCAAAGTTTGAGACCAAATTGACAGTGGGGGGGCTAAATGGGCTTGGATACCAAGAACAATTTAAGTCACAGATATATTAACAAGGGACATGGCCTCCCTGTCCTGTGGCAGGAAAGATAGTGTGCTCCAGAAGTAAGTCAAGGAGGGGTCATTGCATCGGTCCCACAGGATGGGCTGTGCAATCCCCCTGCTGCTGTTGGCCCTCAGCTGCTCCTGGGATCTCTGTAGGGTTTGTCCCGGAGTGACTCCAGACCCCATAGCTTTAGAACTGGGGAGAGAACACCCACTTCTGGTGGGCTCAAATTCCTGCGGGCGCCTCATGATTGACTGGTGCTGGCAACGATGCAGTGATTAAGCAGGCTGCTTGCCCTCAAATTACTCTTGTGTAACTAATGTTCAACCAGTCTCAACCCATGCCAAATGACCACAATGCCACACTGAATAGTATTATTCATTTCCTGCTTTCAGTACCATGTTTCTGGAGATTCCAAATGTAATACCCGCAGAAGTATGCACTCATTCCAGAGACAGACTGGCAGAGACATTCTGTTCATTAATTCAGAAAAAACATCCCAGAGAAGTTGACTGCATGGCAAACAAAAAGTACATACATTCCTTTTGTACAAGTGTGTATTGTTACTCATGCAGATTTAAAAGTATAGTAATTCCTTGAAGAAAAGCATGTATTTCAATCTGCAGATGCCAAAATATGTATGTACTACTAATGTATACACCTGAAAAAACTGTGAATGATGACTCTAATACCTTTCCTGAAGACTTTGCAAAGAGTATATTCTAAATTGACAACTAGGTGCTATGTAAGCCTTATTTGACCTTTAAAAGAAAGAAAAATGCTTACAAATTTTCCAGCAGTGGGGAAAATGCCTAAAGGTTCGTCTGTGGTCTGTTCACTAAATAAGTCTATTGGCATGTGAAAATAAGAAATGGTGATGGTTTTTCATCATAACTATCATACCTCTGCATTTTCTTCCAGCTCATGTAATCAGGTACTCAGGAGGACAGATAGGAGGATCCATGCATCTTCTCATGAGGCTTTTGCCATGCAGATTGAGTCCCAGAGTCTTTCGGACAGTAGTAACTTCACTGGAAAATGCATAACTGTTTACATATTAATGCTATTAACCAGATAAGGGGCTAGAAAGAAGTGGAATCAAGTGAAACTAATAAATATCAATGTCAGTGCAAAACAGAGAGGTAGTATGAAGATAGATAACTATTTGATGGCCTTTTTATATTTCTAGGTCTTTTGGGAAATGTGTTTTACTGAAATTAGAAGTCATCTTCTAGCTACTGCTTAATATTAAGTGTCAGCATGCTCCTCAGCAGTATTGCCTAAAATCCTGTGGTCCTGGGATGTGTCTCCCCTTCCCATTTCAAAGGCCTATGTAAACACAAAGAACTGTGGTTTGTAGATAGGAATGCTTATGGCTATAAAGTTAATCCAAGTTTATTTTCAGGGATGGATTTTTTTTTTTTTTTTTAAACTATGCTGTCCAGGTGGCTTGGCTCATAGCTTTCTTCCCACACTTCACATGTGCCAAGATCAGGGGAAAGCTTATAGGTGGCTTCAGTGACTCATTTCCCTATCACCTCCTTGTTCTTTAGACAGTCCATTTCACTGGCCTTCAGCTGACATTTCCCCACTGCCTACCTGTGAGCTGAGCTTTTGCTCAGCTGACAGTGGTCCTGACCACAAACTACTTGACTCCGAATTTTACTTTAGAAGAAGGTCCACTGCAGTGCGGTCTGCTCCATCTTGTGAGGAACACTGAAGAGCAGCTTCAAACAGGCCCTAACAAAGCTGGGAGACAGAAAAAAGAGAATCAAGGCTGGCCTGAAGCAGGGTGCTAAAGTCTATTGTCAGATGCGGAAGTTCCTCATGTTTGGTTTCGGTTTTTGGGAGAGGAGAGGAAAGTCAGTGTGAAATTACTCCTGCAGAGTCACAAAGGCCTAGGGTGACAGGAGAAAGTGAGTTTTCTAGGACTGTTACATCAGGTAATTTTCAAATCTATTCATGGTACTTACTGTTGGTCATATTCTCAGTCACCCTTGCTACCACAAATGCTGTAGCTTCTGTTAAACTTTGTTAAAAAATGAACTGGGATTCTAGAGACCAGCTCTGAGGATGAAAAGCAAAGGCATTGTGAATAGCTTGTTTTGCTGTGTCCACTCAAATAACTTTAAGTCTTTTTATTAAATCTATTTAAAAATACTCTTTTTTATAAAAGGGGAATTGCTGGAGGGCTTTAGGGACAGATCTTAATTTTATTTAAAAATGCAGGTGATTTAATACTATCAGTGCTCCCAGTGACCTAAACACAGATTTATGATAGGTCATGATGGTGGTGGTTGGTGTGCTCCAAAAACCTGTTTCTCTCTCCTTGTATGTTTTACTAAAAATAGAAGATTTACAAAACCATATGTATTTAAACTCTTCCCTCTCCCTATTCTCTCCCCTTCTTTTCTATTTGTCTTTTTTGGTTGTCAAATGCAATTGCCATGTGCCAAACACAAACATGTATTTTATCTCTTCAGGTATTCTATGCTGCCTTGGACCAAATCTACCATGGGAAACATCCTTTAAAAAAGTCAACCACGGAAATTTTAAAGGAGACACAGGAGAGAGTTTACGGATTGCCATATGTGCCTAATACAGTGAGTAGAAATATACTGACTGTATAAGCTACACCTTTTCTTTGATAGCATATTAATACCCCTACTTCTCCCTGCCCCTTGCACTGCACACTCACATGCTTATTGTTGTATTGTTACGTTGAAAGAATTTTCTTTCTTTCAGCCACTTTATCCAGAGAGTAGGGTGTTAGAAATTTTCAGCTAAAAATAAAAATTTAATTAAGGTACCTATTTTTGTACAGGCATAGTGTTGTCATGCTGAACTTGATTACTTTTTCTTTTATTTTCTTATTAAGGAAGGCACTGGAAACAATACATTGGAAAGAGGGTTTATTCTAGCTTTGCAAAGGACTGTTTGTAAAAGGCAACAAAACACTGTGCTGCATGTTGGTGTTTGTATACTGTCAGTGTTGGCATATGAGAGGAAGTCAGTGTGAAGTAGTACTTGGAAGTGTGTTTTTCTCACTGTACTGCTGTGACCGTTGGCATGTCAGTTATTTATCCTTTCATGTGGTATCTGAAAGTGTTAAAGCCTTGAGTTCTACTGAGCTATGTAATTTTTATCTTCATCATGACTTAATTGTGCATTTGTTCCGTACTTCATGTGACATCCAAAGGTGCAGTCTGCATAGATGATAGTCATGGGACTTCCTGGGCTGGCTGGAGCTGAATTCCCAGCCAGAGCATGGCCTGAATCACTGTTTGACACTTTGGTCAGAATACCCAGATCCTTTCTATGCTTTCTGCTTCTCAGGAAATGTACTTTTCTCTTTAGCAAAAATGTGACTTTCGTTCTCTGAGAAGGGTATTAGGAGATCCATGCTTCAGCCCTTTCCTCATTGAGACTGTACTGCCTCTGCTGGCCTGGCAAAGCCAGAGAAGTGGAAAAGCAAGATGTTTTCAGAGTATGATGTCTGACTTCTTAGCATTTTTATAAGTGTTCCTCTGCAGACGTTGGTTATCCAGTGAACAGAACAATTCCCTGCTTTGAAAGTTAGCCTGTGTCTTTTGTTCCACTTAAAATTTTTTTTATTTAGCTGTTACCTTCAAAAGAGTGTAACATCTTGTAATGAGCGTAGCCTCAATATGAAGAGAGACAGCAAGTTTTGGCCTGGAACTTTATCCCAGCAAAATGTACTGTGAACTTGTAAATTGTCAGAAAGTCTATGTTCTTTACATTTACCAAATGTAGAATTAGTGTGTCTAGTGAAGAACTGTAATACAATTTAAATTTCAGTAAAACTTTGTGAAAAATTACATTAGAAGAACGTTAGCGCTCTGTAGAGTAATTAATATCTGTGATTTGGCTTGCTGTCCTTTGCTGCTCTTTCTTCGAAACTTAAGATATGTGTTCAGTTTAATTTGTAATCCAGATAAAAAAATAAATGTCTTGAAAGTAAAAGTTTTTAAGTGAAGAGAGTATATTCCTTCCATTCATTTAATTTCGGAGCTAGACACTGAAATATAGTAAGAGAGACCAGCTTTTATTGTCATCTGGCATTTGGCTAGGTACACGTATGGCTGACAGAGAAAACAAAGTATTTTGATAATTCAAATTTTTTCTGCTGTCTGTAGGTTTAGATGCAGGCTTGGATATCTTACGTTAGTGGTGTTGGGTAAAAGTAATTCTTCCTTAGTGAAGATCTTAAATGCACTAATGTGATTTTCTGTAGTAGCATTGTCTGTTAGGCTGCACAAGCATCCATTATCTCCTCCTGATAAACCTTAATTCCCTCTTACTGCTCTTAACAGGCAAGTAAACTTAGTAAATATCCTCTGAATGTACTTGAGCTTCAATCTCATTGTGCAGACTCATTTTCTGAAGTAGAGCCACATCATATATCTTCAGCAGATGAATTTCTGTCTTTCTGAGGCACAGCTCAGATAATAGGACAATTCGTATGCATCTTTTTGTTACAGTACTTTCAAAATAAGGCATATAAACTACACCTAATAAGTAAATGCCACTGTAGCTATGTGATGATACCTATTTTAAAGTAAACTAAAGCATCATCCTCAGCAAACACCGTGTCTTATGTGCCAACAGTAGGAGGGTTAGTGGGAAGAAAATCCTGTCGAAGTCTGTATTTGCCATTCAAATAGGTTTTACAGGCATTGGAGCAGTTCGGCACTGCATGTAGTAGTATTTACATTGGCTGCATTGACACAGATGGTCCCAGAAGCTAGTGCCACATGCAAGACAGAAAGGAAGAATGGAGCAGACTGTAGACAGACAGAAGCACAGAGAAACAGCACTCCACGAGACTTTGTTTTTCTGAAGAATGCAAATCTTGATTTCTGGCTGGCCATTGCTTATCTGTTCAAAAGTACACAGGGTTTGCTGCTGGGTCCTGGAGGATGAAATTCCACTGGGATTTCTTTGCGCTGTTACTGAATCCAGAAGCTGACGACTGCCAGGCAGGGGGCAAGGAAATGTATCTGCCTGTTTTTGTAGCATCTGGCAGTTTTGTTGCCAGAGGAGATTTGTGTTACAGAGTTTGGAAAATGAACAGAAATTTTGCGCAGACTGGATTCTTGAGTCCTTGTGATGCCTTTAAAAATCAGTCTTCCTTTTGACTCTTCTAAGAAAGCAAGATAAACCAAATAATATTGACCACATGCTTTTCTGCCATTTCTTCCTGAATGTAATTGGTGTCAAAATCTGTGCACTCTGGGGAATTCAGTATTCTGCTTCTGCTCCAAAGTTTTCTTCAAATCACAAATTTCTCATCTCTTGTGAAGCCATGGCCTTCACAAGAGGCCTCTTATGGCCTGCCTGGCAACTGATAACACTGTCTGCTTTTAGAGTATCTCCCCTGGTCTCTTCTACCTTTGTCTCCAAGATGCCCAGAGAGACTTTAAAAAGTATCAGATGACCCTTTGATCAACCTGAGACGTGATCAAAGTTTCTCCCCATGATCTGTTGCTTAGTCCCCTGCCTGTCCCCCAAGTTCAGACTTGAAAACTACTTTCCTTTGAGACAGTCATCAAAACTTAATGATATGCCATTGTTAGTCCTGCGCCAAGCATAATAATTCCTATCTCCTGCTGTGGGTTTCAGTTCAATATCGTAACAAAAAATGAGGCACGGGGTAAACGGGTTTTGCAGTGGTAGTGGAGATTGCAGCCTCCTGCAGTTACAGGAAAGAGCTCCCAATAATGAAGTGGTTTTACAATAAACAGCAGCTGCCCAAATCATCATACCTGAATTTTCTTTGTGAAATATTGAATTAGTTTGAATTATTGATTCTTATTTTCAAAAACTTATTATGGACTTACATATTGATTGTCTCTCTATCATAGTAACCTTTCTTCATTCTAATCTGGAAGTTTGGAGGGAGATGCTGGTTTCACTTGTGACTGTGAGGAAAAATGGTTTTGAAGAGTGAGGCACAGTGAATCTGGGTTATTTTTTAGATTGCTGCCAAATACTCCCTTTTGTATTTTTTTTTCAATTACATGGCCTTCCAATAAGCTTTTCTTCCAGAAGCAGAATAATTTCTTGTGTGGTACTTGAATACAAAGTGCCATGTTGGAGTTAACCCACACACATAATTATAATTACATTTGATAGGAGGAAACATGTTGGTATGTAGGGAGCCTTTTGATATTTTTTGGAACACTAAATAATTTGCTATTTACCCTTTTGCTCTAGTACGTTAAGAACGTATTAGTTCAGCAGGACCACCTCTATTGGTGGCCTAAAATATACATCAGGTTACAGGTTTAATTATGCTTATATACTTTTGTCCAGAATGCAGGTTACTTTGGCAGCATGAGGACTTCTTAATGGCCTATGGTTGCTAGTGATCGGAGAGACCAAAACACCTGTGAGACCAAATATGTTAGCCAGCCAAGTTTGCCAACAGAAAACAAGGCAGGTATTGTTATAGATGCCCTAGAGGGAAGAAGTGTATGAAAAATGGTGTATCACCAAAGTGGTTGTTAGTCTTTCTTCTTCCTGCAGCTGGGGGAACTCTGCCCAGACAGGGATCCTGACCTTGGAAGGCTCCACCTAGGTCTTTGTCTTAACTTGCTAGGATTGTGTCTGTCATGTTCCTGACAAAGGAGATCAATGGATGAGGTGCAGCCTAACATTTGGAGTGCTCAAGGAGGCTGTTAGGCACTACAGGAAGACGTGGCTTGCCATGGGTGCTGAGAACACAAGGATTTCATTAACAGGGCACATATAAAGGCATCTGGGAGGCTGGTCAGCTGAAGAGGAGTTGGCGTCACTAGACAGAGAGAACTAGCTTCTCTGCAGAGAGAAAATACTTTCTTCAACACACATTGTCATCAAGTGCCCAAGGCCCCTTTTTATTTTGTTGAAGAACACCTGAGGGCAAAAGAGCAGCTGTATGCCCCTTTTTCCTTCTTAGCAGTCTTTTCTTAGGAGTTTGAAGGTGACTTGACCTCATGCTTAGTTGTGTTAGGTAAGCCAGAAGGAAAAATGGAAACAGTGTGGTTTCTGAAGTTCTCTATTGCCATCTTGAACTGATGATGGTTGCTGTCAGTAGTGGTGCCGCAGTGAAGAGGAGAGTATCGTTTGTAACAGGCCTGTTCCCTCAGCCGACTGAGGGCTGCCTGGCAGTTTGAGTGAAGTATCTTGGTTTTGAATCTGCCATCTGCATCATTGTGGCTTGTGTTGTCTTAGGATTTCTTGTTAGGTCTTTGGAGTGACTAATGTGTAGTTATATAACTCCGGTCCTGCGTAACATTTTATGTGAATATCAGTAACACCATATAAAAAGAATAAATAGTCAGACTGGGCAAGCAATGAGGCAGCTGCCTTAAAATAAATAAGCGATAACCCTTAACCTCTGAAGGTAAAAGTGGTTTTGAATTCTGAGAACTTTACTCAAGTGGTGAACATAAATCTTGAAATTATTGGTAGGGAAGGCTAAGTAGTGGCTGCCTATTAAATTTTGAACTGTGATTTCACTTCATATTTATTTTATCTAAAATTTTCCCAAATTTGTCTTAGATTTATTAGGTTAAACTAATGTAACCTTAGAACCTAAGCAAAACTGAAAGCTAGGTTAAAGGAAATGAAAAAGAACAGCTAAAAGGTAGAATTGGTACTGTTGGCAAAGAGCTTTTAAATGGCCAATACTGGGTTGAGGATGAGGGAATAAAATTTATGTTGCTAATCAATAAGATGCTGAAAAGAACTGAGTGGGAGAAAAAGCCTGTACATTTGAATATGTGAGAAAAGGAGGTTATTAGAAAAGTAGAAGCCATATAAAAGTGTGAAAAATAGAAGACAGGATAAGCTCTAATGAGCCAAAAGTAAAATTGTGGAAGTTTCAAACAGCTTAAAAACCAAAAATGTCAGTAATGATTAAAAACAATGCATTAGAAAGAGGAAGGCTGCCAGATATTTGCTGGAACTGGAAAATAGCTAAGTATGATGATTCAAAAGACATTATGTAGTTACCAGAGAGACTGAACCAAAGACACAAACTATCCTGATGCAAAAAAGATTTGGTAATAAGGGACCAAGCCCTTTAAAGACTTTATTAAGGTCATAAAAATAGAAATCATGGTATGACCAGAGATAATTACTAAAAATACAAGAATTTAGAACAAAAAAGGCTAGAAATGCTGAGTTGCAAAATGCAAGTAGTGAAGGTAATAAAGTTCCATAACTACTGAAGAAATAAGAGGTGGGGGCTGGGAAGAACAACAACAAATGTCTGAGAAAGCAGAAATGTTCCATACGTCTGCCTCAGTGTTTTTTAAAAAAATAAGTGAATTTTGATTAGGTAGGTAATGCATACAATTTTTGAGATGGATAGAGACACAACTGAGGTTAAGGAATGAAAGAGAATAATTAGATTAGAAGTAGTCAGGTTGTCAGAATATTTAAGTTTGTCCAAGTAGTCACTGACCTGGAGGAATTATCACTCACAAACTCATGAAAAAGTTGTAGTGCTATTATGATAACTACTCTTATGTAGGGAGGAGAAATTGGGAACTGTAGACTAATCATTCAGACTTTGTCACTCAAGAAGTAGTAGAACCAATTATTAAGCAGCTCATAGGCACTGTCATGGTTTAACCCCAGCCAGCAACTAAGCACCACGCAGTCGCTCACTCACTCCCCCACACCCAGTGGGATGGGGGAGAAAGTCGGGGAAAAGAAGTAAAACTCGTGGGTTGAGATAAGAATGGTTTAATAGAACAGAAAAGAAGAAACTAATAATGATAAT
>JANXJC010000110.1:0-27569 GCA_027564655.1 Leptodon cayanensis
GGAATATCCACGGCTATTTCACTCTTAGCTCATTATTTAGGAATTATTTTAATTTAATTAAAATTATTTTAATTAAAATTATTTTAATTTAATTTTTAATTATTTTGCCACTTTTTCATAATCTGTATGTAGTTTATTCTCATTAACACCCTCAAGGTAGAGTATACATTGAGGAAGAGAAGAAGGAAGTTTGCATTTATTTTAAATATGTTCAAAAAAGAGTTGTCATACTCAGTCATGCCGCTCGAGTCAGAAGAATCAATTTCTGAGAACAGGTAGAAAAGTGGAAAAGCTGAAAAATTCTTCTAATTCTAGCAAAACAGCTGGGGCATTGAGGAAGTGCAAGGACATCGGGTCATGGTAACAGTGTTGAGCTGTTGGGTGGAAGCAGAGTGGAACCACAATGTAGGGCCATGAAAGCACCAACTCAAGGAACAGTTCTGGCAAGACACAGATTGGATGTGTGGTCTCCAAGACGGGTAGGAAATTGGCTCACAGGCCACACTCAGAGGGTGGTGATCAATGACTTTAATTCATGCTGGCGGCCTGTCACAAGTGGGGTCCTCCAGGGATCGATAGCAGGCCCCACTCTGTTTGAACATCTTCACAAATGTCTTGGAAGATGAGACTGAAAGCACTCTCACCAAGTTTGCTAATGAGACTAAACCGGGTGGTGATGTGGGCAGAAGGGAGAGTCATCTTAAAGAGAGACATGGACAGGCTGAAAGAGGGGGCAAGCAAGAACTCCATGGAGTTTAATATGGACACATCCAAAGGCCTGCACTCTGGGTCACAATAACCAAAGAGTCCAGTACAGGCTAGGAGCTGTGTGGCTAAGGGGCAACCTTGCTGAAAGGGAGCTAGGGGTCCTGGTGGACAACAAGCTCAACATAAGTCAGCAGAGCACTGCTGCTGCAAGGAAGGCGAATCGGATCCTGGGCTGCATCCGCAGGGGCATTACTAGCAGAGATAGAGACGTGATCATCCCAATCTACTCAGTGCTTATAAGGCCACATCTGGAGTATTGTGTCCAGTTCTGGTCCCCAAAATTCAAAAATAACACAGAAAGATGAGAGTGTCCAAAGGAGGGCCACGAAGACAACCAAAAGGCTGGAGAAACCTGCCCTATGAGGAAAGACTTGAAGGAGTTAGGTCTCTTCTCCCTGGAGAAGAGAAGGCTCAGGGGGGACCTCATCACAGTTTTCCAGTACTTAAAAGGCATCTACAAAGAGGATGGAGACTCTCTTCACAAGGAGCCACATGGAGTAGACAAGGGGTAACAGGTACAGTTTGCATCAGGAGAGGTTTCATCTCAATAAAAGAGAGAAATTTTTTGCAGTAAGATGGATGTCATTCACTGGAAAATGACCTCCCCAGAGATGTGGTAGAGTCCTCATCACTGGAGGTTTTCAAGGTGTGATTGGATGGGGTGCTAGATGATCTTGTCTAGGCTCCCTTTACCAAAAAAGGTTGGACCAGATGATCTTCTGAGGTCCCTCCAAACCTGGGCTGTTCTGTGGTTCTATGGGTCTATGATTCAGCAATCATGGGGGCAGCCTGAATGTGCTCACACAAAGCAGGCAAAATAGATGGTTTAAGGTCTTTTTTGAGAAGAAGCTGGGCCACTTCAAGCACGGAGCCAGCACAGAGGTACAATCATCTGGCTCAGAGATGCTCCTGATTCCTAAGAAGTGAAAGAGGCGGAAAAGATGCTTTCTGTAAAGGTGGGGCTAGTTCAAGTGCTGTAAGTTGACAGCCAGAGAGTATGGTTCTTCTACCTTTTCAACATACTTTTGTCCTTAACACAGAAGTATATGAAAGGTCTATATTGTCCTTGTGCCATTGGTCAGCTTATAGCTTGCTCAAACTCTTACCACTATTTCAGTTTTCCAGAGCTGGGTTGAGTCTTCACTTGAGGTTGGATATTCACTTCACATGGATATTACATTCAAATAATTTGGATGAAAGCAGATACTAAATTTACTTATTAGGACCAACAAATGTAATGAACTCAATTAAATCCACGTTAGACCTTTCTCTTTTACCAATTAAACCGGAGTTACTGTAGGAAGTAATCTGGTCCATAGCTTTTAAGCAATCCAAAATATTTCATATGAATTTATGAATCAGATCCTATTAATAACTAGAAAAAAACTATTACCACCAAAAGCAATGCCAAAGATTTATGGATGAATTCAGACCTAGTGTGATTAGATACACTTCCCCTGAAGTCAGTGTAACTGAATCCATTTCCTGCAGGTCAGAATTTGGCTTTAGTTCATTATTTCTCCTGCCAATTTTACAGGCATTTTCTGCAGTGTTTTATATTACCCTCTTATTACAAATCAAGTAATAAATCCTTTAGCCTACTGAACTTTGAAACACTTGTGTTTTCTTCAAAGTTCTGCAGAGCAGTTTAGGAGCAGTAGGGCAACTTGCTGCCTACCCACTGCCTCTGTCTGTATCCTGAAGTGTGCACTCTCTATTTGTTAGTTTCATTTCCTCTTTGAGAAATGATGCTGAAGGCCGGTGTTTATACACTTAACTGAATATGAAGTAATTGTACGGCAGAGCGGGCAGCCATTTGTTGTACTGCTCTGTTATTTGGTGTCCACTTTAGATAACCCATAATTGCAAATCTTTCAAACAAAGTGGAAAATTTAACCAACCATGCTCTTAAGAATGTTCTCCTTATTTGATTTCTGTGGTGATAATCAGCAGTTACTTTTTGTGATGCACGTCAAACCACAAACACTGTGTAGATGCCAGTTTGATGCAGTGGTCTGGGGAAAAAACAAACTGTTTCCCAGGATAAATTGGGACCTCAACAATGTGCAAAGCAATTTTTTTTTCCAATATAGTTCTCTTTCTCTCTTAATAAATATTCCTTTGGACAGGTATGGAGGAAAATGCAATGTGAAAGCACTAGAATGTGTATTTAACTTGTGTCATATATTTTGTGTTATGCATCAGTCATCTAGAATTCTTTAAAACTTGAACAGATTTATTAATCTGTTTTGATACTGACATACCTTTGAAACAAAGAACAAAAAGTCTCTAAAATATTTGGGGCTTGCTATGTATAAACAGCATTACTAAACTTGTAAATGTATTATAAACAATTATATTTCATTTGGGATATGGATATCAAACAGGATTTTTTAAAAATCTGAGTATAATGGCCAGCAATTTTCTGTGCTACGCTGTTGTTATATACTATTCTCTATACTCTGGCTTTGTTCCAAGGGTCACTGAAATGAAGGGAAATGCTTCCTTTGCCTTCAGTGGTCTTTGGCTTGTCCTGAAGTACTCCAAAAGGAAAAGCTATTTATCTGATGGCTATTTCTGCATTTGCTGTAGGCAAAGATGCTCTAAATTAAATTTCTCTTTTACTATGGTTTCTAACATAGTATCCAACCAATACTAATATTTATTTTGCTTGAACAGAGTAAAAACTGTTCTGTCAAGAAGCTATGAGAGGATAATTCAAGTTAATCTATATATTATGTTATACTATCATACTCTATGTACCCTATGAATAAAGTAGCTTAGGGAAATGACTGACCTGAATTCTGGCAAAACTCTTCCATATTTTGAAATGCCTTTGTTATGTTGCCAGTACTTCATCATTTTAAATGGAATAAATATGATATAAATATATCAAACAGATCACACAGCAAATCAAAATTAAGATGACAGGTCTATTTTGTGAGTTTTGGCAAGAATATAAAAATAAACTTTTCCTGTACGTGTCAAATCATTGTCAAGATACACACAAGACTAGATACTAAGCTAAAAACATAAAGGGTGCAACTATCACTGAGACCTCACATGCATTTTTTTTTTTTTTAGTTTTATTTATATTACTCTGGCACTTAGACATCCAAGTTATTGGCTCAAACTGTATGTGCTATTCTTGGCATAAACACAATATAAAACGATTGCTCTGCTTCTGTTATTTTAAGATATTAGCTGTCATTTTGAAGTTCATTCTAAAAAAAAAATTTAAACCTCTTTAGTTACCTTAGATCAAGTTAATTCTGGCTTAGCTGATTTCCATTCAAGTTTTGGTTTCTATTAATTTTTTGTTGTTGTTGCTTCTTTTTCCCTATATGATTTTAAAAATAATTATGCATTCATAATTTTCAGACCAGCTTCGTGATGGCCTCCATGAATAGCAATTATTAAAAATTTGCAACTCTTATCTCAGAACTTCTAAATCATTTATGAATACTGAAGTCTCATGAGGTGGGAAGATAACATCAACCTTATTTCCCAAATGCAGAAACTAAGGCAAGGAGAGTTTAAGTGACTTCCCAAATTCACACATGAATTAAGTGGTAATATGTATGATACTATACTGAGTTTCACATCTTTCTGTGTTCCTGAGATAATGAGGATATGAGATAATGAGACAAACATCCATTTTCATGCAACCGTTGGTTCCCTTTTCCTTCTGCATTACATAATGGAAACAAACACTGAACGTCCAATTTCTGAGAAAAAGAAAGGAAAATTTGGGTCATAAATTGCTAGATACCTAAGATAAAACAATCTCTTCAGAACAAGTAGTAAAAATTGCATATATATTTTATCACTTTTTAGAGTACATATTTCTTGGTAAGACATGCAAATGTATTTATATAACTTTAGATTCAGCAGTCAAAAAAGCCCATAAACCCATCTGTTTGGTATTACAGAACACACCACAACTTATAGCAATGTTGGCTTTAGGTACTCAAAATTTAAAATCAGCTGTTTAAAAAAAAGGCAAATGCTTTTTGTCTGCATAACTGCATACAATTTAGAACATTTTCAGATTCATGGTATAAAACTTTCCAATGTTCAAAACCACTAGAAATATAAATGTTATGATTTGTTTAAAAAGCAATGTGGGATTTTTTTTCCCTCAGTCCCTTGCTTTTTCTTTTTTTCTCCCTCCCCACCCTTTTTCATTTTTGTCTTCAAATTAACTCTTTGTTCATTTTTTTAGCTATAAATACAAGAACATAGTCTCTCTCACCCCAACTCTTTCAAATGACAAGCTTTTGCAATGGCATTTTAAGACTAACATAATCTTATATCCAACCGAAGATGTTTTGGGGAAAACATTTTGAGTAATTAATCTAATGATATTTCTATTAGACACAAATTAATAATTTTCTATAATAAGACATAATTTTTCACCTAGGAAGCATACTTTAGCTTATGGAATGGCTGATTATTAACAAAGAATGACTTGAGGAAGACAACAGTGTTCCCAAATTTACTGTGTTATGAATATAGTAATAAGTATAAAGTGTTCACAGAATTGACAGGTAATCTATAAAGAAGGTCAAAGAGTTGCAGAGTGTTCTGGGCTTATGAAAGAACTGAATGCTATCATAAGAGAAAACAAACATGAAAGTTGCTGAAATTCAAAGCCTTTCTTTGTAGAGGTGTGTATAGCAACACTGCTGTAAATACAAGAGTTTAGGCGATGTGGATCACACCATCACACCTTAGTGAGTGGTGGGAGTCCAATAAAGTGGCTCTTTCCACAAGTAAATTAGGACTGGAAATATACTGAGAAACACCATCCTAATAAGGAGGGGAGATAGAAGTCTAAGACTCATGATTTCTTCCACAGATCATTTTCCTAAATACAAAGCAGTCTTCCCAATTCTTCACCCTTCTGCTTTATTTAACTGCAGTATGAAGATCAGCAACCCTCTGCTTTATTTAACTGCAGTATGAAGATCAGCAACCCTCAACATATTAGACACAGGTTAGGAAATGGAAGGGGTGTTGGCAGCTCTCCCAAAATATGCATGAGCAGTTAAGGAAACTACACTGTTACATACTGCCACATAGTATTTCCAGATGAACTGATACCTTTACAGACTAATTTAATCCCATTATTTGCACCCCATCTTCCATACTATTTGTGATCTCAATACACAGAAATGCAGCCAGAAGCATGTAAAATAAAGCGATTTGGATCACATGCACTTGAAATGGACTTCAGAACAGATTATAGCCAATTCAGGAATGATGGTGAATTAGCATTGAAATACTGCCACAATGTGCACATTGTCCCCAACACCGAAATCAGTGGGCTTAAGCTCTCTTATTAGCAGAAGGAAACCTATTTTTGAGCAGTATTTTCTCATACTTGAAGGACTGAAGATCTTACCTAGCCCAGGAAACCAATTCTGTGGGGTGGAATGGTTTTCTTTTCCTGTTTTCTGAACTCCCAGACGAGACTGTGAAGAGGCAGGTACCACCTGTCCTACGCTACTGTCCACTTAGAAGCAGATCTTTTGGGGGCATAACAGTGCAGTTAGGATGTGGACTGTTCTTTGGGTCACCAGTCATATAGATAAAAAGCCACCACTTTTAGAATACATACGAATGAATCCTGACAGGTTACCTTATGTCAAGTCAAAGCAACCAGGACAGTTCAGTCATAACTTGGATTTATCATATAGGTACCTCTTGAACCAGAATAAGTTCCCAGACAGACTTGTGCAGAAACCACAGTTAAAGTCAGAGGCTTGAGGCATCATGTCTCCGGGAGCAACCCAACTCACTCAGTGTTTCAGCTATTGCAGGTTGCCCTCACTCATGCATTTTTTAACTATTAAAGTGTATTGCTCTAGCATTCCCACCATGAGACATTATTTATTATGTAAGATTTTACTGACAGCTCATTTAGGCATGAAGAGTTTGTATTTTACCCTTTAATACCTTCCCCGGGCTTAAAAGCACAAAATTACAAGCAATGAGGCCCTTTGTGATGATGCACCAGCAGCTATCATCACCACAGAAAAACTTGGTTTTGGCTTGTACCACAACTGCATTTATTTGTGATTAACAGATATGTTCTTTTTCTACTCTGGGCTTCAGAAAGAAAAGCTCCTTGTTGGCCTTGTCTTGGCTGACCCGCTGCAGTGAGAAAGAGAGAGAGGGAACTTCTCTCCTTCCCCACCATGACCTCCTTCCCCAGCATCACTGGCAGGAAAAGCTGGCCGCGTGCAGGAAGGTGGGCAGAGAGCAGCACAAGACACAGCAGGCAGCGAGCCTGGGTGTTTCCAGAGAGGAGCATGGAGCTGACATTGTTCTGCCTCTTGAGCAGGGCAAAGAGACTTTTTAGGAACCAGAGAGTGTTTGTTGCAAAACAGAAAGACACCAAGAGGAGCTCGACTGAAACTGAGATGGCGGAAAGGATCACCTTTGCAAAGAGCCACTGGACTCGGAGGAGATTTGTGCTCAAATCTTGGTTGGTTTTTTTTTTTTTTAATTCCAAAACAGGCCTAAGTTCTTCTACAGCAAATGCTCACTGTTCTGGTCTGGTTTTCAGTGAAACATTGCTCAGAGGCAGTGGTCTTCTGGTGGTTCAGGTGCTGCTCACTTAAAGGAAACAGGGGAAGATAAATTCTCCTCAAAGCCCTGGCAGGGCCATGGTCCTATCCTGTCAACTATCAGAAGGCTAGCTTCACCTGTAGGAAGAGACCTGCAACTTTTCTAAAGTGCACATTCTTAAGAATACCTTGCTTAACCTGGTTACATCTTTGGAGGCAGAACCATTTTTCAGGAATTCTGGAGGATTTAGAGGAGATGGTGACCACTACACTTAGTACTTCTAAAGTGGCTTTAACTTTGGGCATTATTAAAGCCTATTTACTATTATTTTCTGGCCTGCTTTGGGTCTATTCTACAATCTGAAAAAATAGAGGTCATAAACAAATCAGAACAACCAAGCATTTCTCAAGGAAGGAAAGGAGGTCAGTGTGATGGAAGAAGCTGAAGGACTCTTTCTAATGGTCTCAATAGTATGCACGAACTGTGAAGCAGAACTGTCCAATGATTTTTTGAAACAAAAACTGATACCTTACTATGCTACAGAAACACACGGGTTAACACTCCAACCAAAGAAACAAAAAATTTCAACCAATGGATTTTTGCTTATTTGGAGAATTTTGTAGCCACAAAAATAAAAGGGGAGCAAAATGAGGCCATTTCCAGACCAGGCATGCTGGAAACTAACAACTGATTCTATACCAATGAGTCATACAAAAACAAGAGCCTCTTTTTTTTCTGAAGGAAATACAAAATCCTTATGATGTAGAAATGTTTGAGATGTGATTAATTACTTCCTTAGACAGGTATTGCCTGTGGCCCTGCAAAAAAAAGGAAATAACTGTAACTCCTTTCTCAGCAAGAATTTAACCAAGTAATGTCACATGAAAAAACATTTTCTTTTATGTCTGCACCCTTAAAAGCTCAGACATAACAGAAGACTAAAGTGGGACCACCGTGCCAAGCAAACAAGCCCATCAGATGCAAAGATTAAACATGGACCTTTTCTCATCAAAAGTAGTGGGTTTGTGAGTGTGGAGTGAATAAAACAACTGTAGTATACAGTGCTGCTGACAGGAATGACTGTTACTGAAATTTATTCCCATAACGGAGGACAAAGTTGAAACCTCTAAAATAATTTGGGAGCTTCAGGAAGTGGAAAAGGGTTGAGAAAAGGAATACATCAAGTCTTCCTCCCAAACGGGAGGGGGACAGTCCCACACTGATGATCAGTAGGAATGTGGTTAGAGAAACGAAAACATAAACATGTCTTTTTTTATCCAATAAAGGATAGAAATTAATGGAAGGTTATGAAAAAAGGCTTCTAGTAAACATAGTCAATGCAAGAAATCTAACTAACATTCAGGTG
This sequence comes from Leptodon cayanensis, assembly GCA_027564655.1. Lineage (NCBI taxonomy): Eukaryota > Metazoa > Chordata > Aves > Accipitriformes > Accipitridae > Leptodon > Leptodon cayanensis. Next base: position 8,711 of record JANXJC010000110.1, read on the forward strand.
AAGCACAATAAGGATTACATAACATTGGACATCTATGAGAACAGAGACTTTATGCCAAGGTACCCTCAAAATGTATGTTCCTCTGAAAGAGAAGCTCCAAGAAGAACATCTGACCAGCACCTCAGAGCTTCGTAGGCTTCAACATAAGCTCACCTTGCTGAGAACGCTAAGGCAGAAATCAGGCTTAGCTCTTCATGCTAACAAGGTTATCTGACATTTTTCTAAGCATAAGGGTTGACTTTACTACAGCAGTGCATTCATACAAAGAAAAAAATTTGTGCTACAAGTAAGAAAACGTGTTTCTTCAGATAGAACATTGAAAATGTCCTGCTTTAGGAAGTTGCACCAAATCGTACTTGAATCACGATTCTCAGTAAATATGTGCATTTTCAAATGCAAGAATAGTACTCGGATTTATAGTTTAAGTGATAAAGCATCAGAAAAATTTATGCTAACTAGCAACTTACTAGAACTTCTGCCATTACAGTCTATTAAAAAAAAATAATCACTAATGCCCAGAGCTATTTAAAAAGTAAGTATTCTTGTGTTGCCATGGGCTAGATTTAATTATCTCAAACCAAAAATATTTAGAGATACCAATACCTAAGATTTACCTATAGATGCCAAGTGTGGCACTGTGCAAAATTAAATCATTTTCATGGCACCAACGTGACAGAAAATATGCTAGGAAGGTAATAATAGCCCTCTGTGTCTGGGTCAAACATCTAATCCCTTAGTGTGGGTGGACTGAACATGCTTAAAAATTAATTTTTATAGACTCCTGTAACCTTGCTATCCCTGCTTAGAATCAGAAGTATTAAGTCACACAAGGCTGCCTTTCTTACAGACTTGTATTCACAGGTAAATCAAGTGAACATTAATAACAAGATTTTGCTGGTCCTTTCTAAAGTATGCGTATATTTGGGCAGGGGGATGAAAAAGTAACTAGAATTAATTTTACCTTTAGGTGTTGGAATTGGTCTCTCAAGTCCATCTGCATGACCTAAGGGGTCATTTGAATCTGGAACTTCCATTTCACCTAGGAAGAAAAAAAGATTTTGTTGAATTGAGGTTCTGAGTTAATCTTTCTCTTCAATAGCATTATGAGACTGAGTTCAGCAAACTCATTCAGACCAGATCCTGGTTCCAGAGTAGTACACAGGAAACACCTACTAACAAGGTCAGGATTTACCCATCGCAGATTAGAAAACTTAAAAATAATTTATGTTGTGGATTTACCTTGTATTTGGCAAACACGGGCAGCATTAAAAAGTACTTTCCAGTTCTTACCAGAATAAAATCCACATAGTTTACAAAGAACGCAAACATTTCCTGAAAGCAGTGCTGGTCCAGCAAATTAGCAGTACCTGAGGTTTACTGACAATCTCAGTTACAAAATAGCATAAATCTGCTTTTGAAGTTACATTACAGTAATTCAGATTTTATTTCCAGAGGTCAGACTCATCGTCTCTGCTGACTTTGTTATCCTATTCTCAGCCAGGTGCCTAAAAGATATCTCCCAGAAGTGAAAATGTAATAACGATTAGCCAGGTATTCCAAAGGGTGATGAAACAGATGGACATCTTTCTGTGTGCCCTCCTCATTTGTGTCTAATATATATCAGAATAAGATAGAAACAACATTTAGCCAGCAGTTGCTGCAGACAGCAGACAATATTTCCATGTTCCTTTGGTTTTACGTGTCTTACAAAACCCTCACCGTTATAAATGGGGGGTTCACCTGTCTGCCCTCCCTTCTGAAAACACGATGCTGTGAGGAAGAGCTGAACTTATAAATCAGATAAAGCTACGGGGGTGCTTTTACTAAAAACAACTTCTCAAATGACATCCCCAATATTTTTGTATTTCCTAATTTACATTCAGTCATCCAAATTCCTCATGACCTCGGCATAGCACCATGACAGCATGCAAATCTAAGGTCATCAGGATCTAAAGTGAAAGATCTGGGTTTTGTTGTAGATTTGTTAGGGGTGTACATGGTAATGTTTCAGGTAAAATGAAACTAGGGAAAAAGCTCTCCCTCTTCCTTTTGTCCCCATTCCCCTTTCTTCAGACTAAACCCTACAACACCACTCTGACTGCCAAGTCATAGTGATGAAAACACAAGTAAGTCCATCCCTATCTTCCACAACATTATGAAAGAAGAAAAGAATCAAGACTGACATTATTTTTTTTATTTTTGCTTTATGCTTTTAACCGTTATTTGAGAAGAGAAGATTTAGTTAACTTGCCTTTAAGTTTACCAGGCAAAAACAGAAATCAGAGACAACCTCTACCTTAGGCTGGGTCTGAAATTTTTTATTTTGTCACAGTACTGCCACCTTGTCACTTCATCTCTCCCTTCATCTCCCACTGTTCGAGGTTCCTAGCATGGCAGTACCCCTGATTCCACTTGAGTTGTGTGCTCATTCCCAGACACCCCAATTAGAGTGATGGGTGAAGACAGTGCTGTGCCCCTGGTAAGACACTCTCTTTCCAATTGGAACACCTAAGGCTTGGGCAGACATCAACTTCTGCCAGTCCCAGCACTGGCCAATGGAAGTGATATATAGTCTTCACCTGCAGACTGGAGGGAGAAATGGAAATGGGTGGCCAAGGTGGTGGCATCTTAAATTGCCATTGTAAACCCTGCCCCAGTGTGACTTCACACCCCTGAGGGCATGGTGCAGACTCAATGCCTGACTTTTTACTGTACCAAAGTTTTGTTGACTTGTTTGATTTAGTGTGAACTGATGAATGCATGATAGGGATGCAAGTTCACCTCTATTTCCTTGCTTCTGCTTGACCTCCTCTATGTCGCACAAGGAGTTTAGAATGGGACAGCAACATTTACTGGCCACAAGGAAAATAAATCCAAGATGAGATATTGAAGTAAAAAGAAGAGTACGAAAAGCAACTGTTCTTTTAGTCCTCAAGCACCTCCACTTGGCTTGTCCTGGTGATTATAATCCACCAGGATTCACCGAATGAAACATTATTTGTAGAAGCCCATTCTTAGGGACACTTGGTTGCTTAAGACTCAGACCCCCAGACTCCAAACTGTCCAAGATTTAATACAACATGTTCAACTTTAAAACAGTTGTTTCCCTTTCTTCAGTCATTTAGTGGGATTCACAACAAGAAAAAACATTGGAAGCTTAGATAAATGAGCACAGAAATGTAATCCTCTCTCTTCACTCCTTCCCAGACCCCTATCTCCTAATTTTTTTAAGCTTTTCAAAACAAAGATGGAAAGAAACAAAAGCATTTTGCTGATTTGAAAATATTTCAATAATAGTTTTGTGTGATTCACTTGTGCTTGATATGTTTATGTCTGGAAAAAACATCAATCTCCAGATGTGCTTTACCAGAGAACAAACACAAACCATAGACACTACCTACCAGCAAAGTCTCCATAACTAAGCAAAGTTAAAATTGAAAATCCTTTGTGTACTTTGTAAACTATAAATACAAAACAGATCTGTCACTTAAACTTGCTTTTATGAAAGAAACACATATATTTTCTGTAATCCACAAAATTCCATTTCAACCAAATTTGTTACGAATTCCAAGCTTTAACCCTAAAGTTTCTGTACCACAACTTAAAACACCAAAAAGTTATTATCAATATGAAAATTTAAGGTTTTTACACCATAAATGCTTCTGGATCAGATGACCAACAAGTCACTACAACCAAATAAAACTTTTTCCTCTTGAGTTAAAAAGAACTAAAAAATCCTGCAGTCAAGAACTTCAAGGAAAAGGCTGTGTATTCCTGTTGAATATTATTCTCAGTGCTTTCTGCTTTTGCATTAATAACTTAGTACATTTTTCCTGCTAGGAAGTGTTTTCTCAACAGATAATACTTCTTGCTGCCATTTTTTCTTCAGTTCCCCTCACTGTAGTGCAGACGCACCCCTAATCATGTGCCATCACCAACTCTCTGCAGTCTTATTCTTGTTTGAAGACCCCTACACAACTGTGCTCCTGTCCGCATCTGATTTTTAACTTATGTCCCTTTTCCCACTTTGTTTATTCAATATTTCTGTAAGGGTAAGCCATTCTGCTTTTCTTCTTCCTACTTTCTGTATCTTTTCCTGGCAGCATTTTTATGTGTTCTTCCACTGCCTGAAGGGGAGAAAAATCCATAAAGTAACTTTAGCTGTCCAAATTTCACTGTCAGTCTTGATCAGTGAGCAGCTACTGCTAGAAAAGATATAAATGTTCATTAAACTGATATTAGATGCAACAAAGATATTAGACAGTTGCATCTTTTTTCATATCTATTAGAAATACAGCATTGTCATACAGTACTAAGAAAAAAGGCAGATTTGCAAAATACAAAACTGGCAGAACAACAGCAACCCACAAAACAGTTGTTATTAAAAACTGGTAAGAAGAGAAATGCTCAATATTTGAACCTTACAGGTGATATTATCAACTCACACTGGCAAGAAGTATGCTAACTAGCATGCTACTACATATATATGTAGCTAACTGAAGACAAACCAATCACCGTGGTGTCTGGAAAGCGTCTCAATGAACATATCTACATTGGTGTATGAGGAACCCCCACAGCAGGCTGGACAACTGTGCCGGTATGCAGACAAAACAGCTGCACAGGCTTGTACAGTTCAAGCCTGAAACAGTTCCTGGCAGAGGGCTTTGGGTGGCCCAGATGTTCCTGGAATGGAGAAGACAAAAATGAATTGGCTAAAAGGTATACAGGCTATCAAACTCTCTTATCTAAGACTACTAAAGAAAGTGAAGCAGGTAGGGAATGGGCGTAAGGACAGACCTGACTGAGAACAATGGAGACGAATGGAAAGAGGTGCACATGGGGAAAGATATTCTTAATACAAGATTTGCTCAGAACTGACCGTGACTACTAAGGACCAAGATCTTGGGCTCAGAATAGTTAGTTCCATCAAAATTGAGCTCAGTTCTCAGAAGCAGTAAGAAAAGCAAATCCAGCCAGTATTGGGTACTTCTAGGAAAGGAATAAAGAGTAAAACTGAAAGCGTCATTATGCTGCTGTGTAAATCTATGGCCTGCTCTCATAAATTGAACACTGCACGCTGTTGAGGCCCTCTCATCTCGAAAAGGGTACAGAAGAGTTGGAAGAATTTCAGAGAAGAGCAGTGAGGATAATTAAATTTATAAGCCAGGCTTTGTACAGCTGCTAGGATTTGTTGCTCTGGGAGGAACATAGTGGAGGTAAATGACAGTAAAGGTCTACGGAGTCAGGAGAGTCTTAAAGAGGATGGGCCAATCTCTCAGTAAAAGAAATGGGAGTATGAGAGAAAAACAGCAAAAAGCAATTTCAAAACAAAGCTAAAACAAGGTAAAGTTTTCTCAAACAAGGTGTAGTTAAGCTGTGGGCAGAGTTCACATGGGTTACAGGTGAGACTGGATAAGTTCATGGAGCAAAATCCATTCAGACCTAACTAATTCATAGAACTCCTATGCAGGCAAAGAAGTCCCTGAGGTCAAAATGGCTGGAGGCTAGGTAAATACCCAGGACAGAGTAGTACTATGTACACCAGACTTCTTCTTACACTTTTACTTCAGCTTCTCCTTTTTGCTGCCATCAGAGTCAAGGCACAGGGTTGCACAGATCTCTCATGTGCTCCAGTATGGTTACCCTCACATTTTGCACTTGCATATGTTCTCTGCTCAGACATTAAATGTATCACAGCTTATTTCTGAACATGCACTTCTTCAGTTTACGTTTGCAGTGATAGTGTTAGGTAGAAAAGTTCACCAGTGTCTGTCCTCCTTGCACACTGCATGACCAGACAAGACTTCAGCGTAACCAGAACTCAGCCTGAATGCCAACTGCCAGCATGGGACAATGTATGTGCCAGATGCACCACATGTCAGATCCCCAGGAATACCCATCTCTTCAGGGACCACACAGTCAAGTAAAATGTAGATGCTGTTAAGAGTACCTCTTTTAAACTGCTCACCCACACAAAAAGGATTCTTAACTTTTCAGGGCAATAAAGGAAGCTATTTCAATTTAAGGAAAATCCCAACTCCGAAAGAGAAACCATATTTAAAGTCAGTGTTCCCTATTTCTGATGTACAAAATACATTCTGTTTCTTTGACTTACCATAGCAAACTGCAGTTAAGAAAACAAGCAGTATAGAAAATCCTTTTCCAAATTGAATATAAATAATTATCACTTCTTTTGTCAATTCCCTATTCCTGAAAATATGAGGAAGATTTGCTTACTGACAAGGTCCAGCACAGGCAGCTCCACTGCTCCATTTTAGGCACCAATGACCAAAAAAATACACAAGCAAACACCCCATATTATTGAGACAGGAATGCCCTTTCACACATTCAGAGACTAAATTGCCCAACTGATCACAATGTCAACTCACAGGGCATACACCATTCATCATAAAAGAACTAAATTTTTCCCTCTGAAATAGTTGAGTTCAGAGATCCTTCATTATTTGAGAGCTAACTGCAATAAACAGATTTCAAAATGCTTATGGTCATAAGCGGACATCAAAACAATGCATTAATCTTCATCAAAAAGCCAGTCACAAGGAGGCAGTTATCATAATTGATACCAGGGACAAACCAAGGCCTCAGCCTCACACAGGAAGAGAATAATGAAGTCAGGCATTTTCAACCAGAATGGGCCTGATTAATTTAGAACAGTTAAGGGCTGGCTGGTGCAATGCCATGCAATGTTAATAACTGTCTTCCAGTTCTTGCGGAGCACAGACGAGATCTTAAAAGATGGGGAATTGCACAAATACTTCCTATTATTTATTAAAAAGGGTAAAAGGCGTGCCAGAGAATTATAGACCCTTCAGCTTAACTTCAATTCTTGGAAAAATAATGGAGCAAAGAGATTATTTTTAAGCATTTGCAATAAAGCAGAGACATAAGTAATAACCAACACAGAAGCCAACATTGACTTGGCTTACATGGATTAGAGCTGAACATACGTCAATAATCTCAAGCTATGGCAAACCAGGCAAACATCATGCTGGGACGCATAAACAGTAGTAATCCTCCCAGTCTACTCAACGCTAGTAAGGCCCTGGAGTGTTTTCTCCAGCTTTTTGTATTCCCTTTCAAGATGGATGTGGGTAAAACTCAAATACTACAACTAGTGCCATGAGGATTGCCTACAAAACGGGACCAACAAAAAGAAAAAATGGATGACTACTACGCCAGCTTAGTCTGAAGGAGATTAGGCGTGGACTGAGAGCTAGCATTCTTCAAACACACAGGTGTCGGTGAATGAAGTTTTCCAGGGTGGCAGATTAGGCAAGCATCTATTGTGTATGATACTGCACAGATACAGCTAATGCTTCTTCTCCCAGAGTGAAACAGGACCTCCTAAGGTCTCTTCCAGTCTCATGATTCTATGAAGAAAACAACCATCCTTCTACCATTATATATTAAATCCCAAACCTTACAAATAAATCCTTCAACACTAACAATTGCACATAGCTGTAATTAGGAAAACTGCAGATTTTTGTTCGGCCATTCCTTCCACTCATCAATAATCCTGTTTCTGGAGCTGAAGCTATTTTCAGATTTAAACAGCAATATGCAACCTTTGCTTCCTGCGACTGTAACCTTTGACTCAGCTTCTAACTTTCTTCCAATAACATAAAACTCCCAAACTCTCTCTCTCCAGCCTAATACCCTCTAATATTCTGTTCTTTTCTTCATAAAACTTTGTTGACCTTCTGTCAATTACTAACCTCTGGAGCTCCCAAACAAAGAGCCCACTGTACCCTTTGATTCAGCTGCCAATCTGATTACTTTGGCTGGGGGAGGCAGGCTGCTTGGGTTGCTGAATCAGGGCCTTTCACTGAAATTTTTCTTTTCCAACATCTGCAGCCCCTGGCAACCAATTGCAGAGTGGGCTTGGCAGACCTGAAAAGGGTGGTGAATAGTCTACAAAAGATGCAGTTTGTAGCATAAGATCAGTGCGCCCCTTTCATAGTGATGGCAGATTAGAACCTCCACAGCACACGTTGCTTAACTGCTGCAGCTTCACACAAAAATAGCTGACGGTGGGGGAAATAACCTGCACTTTTTTTTGCAGTTGCTCTACTCAGAGAACTGTGAAGTCTGAAAACAGGTACTTCTTAGCTTGTTACGAGCTCGCAAAGCATACTATTCATAGGTTAGTATGTTAACTAGTTAAATTTATTCTTTAGCCATCCAAAATTCTTTAAAATTACTTTCAGCTAAATTTATAGTAATTAAAATCTCTCACTATGAGACCATTAGAAATGGGGTAAACTTTTCTAAGCCTGCTCGGTTATAACATCAAAATAACATTAAATAAGTATATTTAAAGTAAAACCAACACCAGCCTGCAAGTCACAGAACCTTCAGAAAGCTGGTAGAAAACACAGACAAGAAACCTTTTACAAGAGCCAAGGTTGAGTAATACAGAATAAATTCCCACAATTTATAAGCATTCCTTATTGAAGCAGATCTCTTGTTCCATTAGTGTGAATTTTCCCCTCTTTTGATTTTTTTCTATTTTACCTAATAGATATATTGAAATGGCTTCATTTCAGTAAGTATCAGGAAAAACAGTTTGTTGCAAAATGTGGCAACTGCACTAGGGGACAAAGGCAGATCTGAGGTTTATGATCTGTAGCAACGAAAAGGGCTTCATTATTTGTTTTGGACAGAAAATTTATCACTGATTTAAAATAAAATTCCAAACAAATACAAATGTTAAACCACCTTCATTCTGCACAGTGAGACCTCATTTCTCAAACACATTTTAACAGAGATTCAAAATCCTATATTTTGGCATCATTTTGTCAGTTATATGTGTAAAGAGGGAATCTACATATTGCATTAATCTCTGTTACTGTGAATTTTTGTGTTCACAGGCTGATCCAAGATAGACTAGTTGTCTGTTTTGGAAAACTAGCAGTCAAGTGCATGATGAAAAATCTGCTTTACAAATTTCACAAGGTTCCCACAGGAACTTCCTCATTTAATAAAACAATCCTTATTAACCTACCATCAAACCACTCTAAAACACAGCAAAAGAAATCAGCTGGCTATCAGCACAAAACTGCAGAGAATGAATGATTCGTGTTTTCTACACAGAGCTGTGAGGAACTTCCAAAGCAGAAAAAAGAATATCGAAGATGCAGTTTATCTTCTTAGCCATCAGCCAGGCGCCTCACCAAGTACTATGAAGTCAGCGTGAAAAGAACGAAATCAGATAAGTCATTTAAAATATTATTACCAGGGATTCAAACACACACTTCAATGAATACTTTTTATTTATTTTAATGCCTCATACTGTTAATGTGTATTTTACATTAACCACACAGCTGCATTTGCACCGTCAATCTTTACGCTTTCATTATACAACCCTCATCATTGAGCTTAGCTATTAAATAACCTAGATTCTTCCTCCTGCAACTCATACTTGCCACTTAAAATCAGAGTTCAGAAATGTGAGTCAAACCAAAGATAAAGACTTATTCAGACTTCATTCACAGAGGAACACTCATTAACAGCTGTCACAATGTTACAGTAAAACAAACAGCACCCATGGAAAAGAAGATACTAAGTTTAAGTCAGCATTTTCAGTGCACAATCAACTTCTGCAGATGAAAAGCTTTATATTACAAATGATTCTATAAATTCACAGCCAAACCACTCTTTCAATAAAGTTACAATAAAGTCCACTCCTCTTATTTTACAACACAGAGTGGAGATCATTAAACAGGAACCCAGTCTGCACGAAGGAATATCCAAATCCAATTTGCAGTTCTTAGGACTTCCTGCAAAGTCCTGGCCAAGTTACCTTAGGCCTGATTGGTAAAAGCATTTGATGCCAAAAGATGCAGACAGGTGTCTACCAGAATTTTCAAAAGCATGTGGGCACCCAAATCTCATGCCTGCAGTAAATATCCCTTCATCTTTTGTACCTCAGTTGCCCAGGGGCTAAGAGAGGGAAAGGTGGTTCCCAGTGCAGCTGCATGAGTGTCTGAGCCAGCACAAGGAAGGGAGAAGCATGGAAGGAAGAAGATGGGGCAGACAAAAGGCGGGAGGGAGTTTTTTGATGACTGTGGTGATTTATGCCACTTTCAGCTGATCACAGAATTCCAGACTTAAACCTTATTCCTGCACACTGTGGAGGAGAAACCTTATAGTCACTGCAGAGTGCTAGCTTTGCTCCTAGTAAAGAAAGGCAAAAATTAAAGCACTATTTGGAAACAAATTAAGATGTAATTATGCCAATGAAACTGTTCTGGATGTTTAATAAATAAAAATGAACTCCACAGTATTTACAGCATAAAATACTTGAGGTTTTTTAAACCACAAATGCATTTCAATGTCATTTCTAATTTAGCAACAATGGAACTAAGTCTACTAGCTATCATAAACATAGTTTTTCTGTACAACTCTATGTTGAGCAGCCCAAGTCAATATACCGAGGAGCATATAAAAGCCTTGAACCGTCAAAAAAACACAAGTCATTCTGGATTTCATAACAAATGTTCTTTGTTGGTAACGCATTATGCTAAAAAAAAAAAGGAAAAAGAAAAAGTAAAGCAATTGTGGGTACATTCCAAAGCTCTTCACCACCTCAGCTGTAAAACCACAGTTTAAACACAACCAATAGAGGCTCTGAACACACCTGCAGTAGCTCAAAGAACACCAAGCAACATGATAATTATCCATGGCATTATTACATGATTGATTATTTTACTGCTTCTGGCTGTGAAAACAAAATAGTCTCAACCAAAAGGTTGAAAATAATCATGATTTATGAGTATAACACTCCATCAACTGGGATAAACAACGATTTTCACAGTGCTCTTTTTTTCTGAAAAATAATTTAGAATCCAAAAATGCCAGTTCTGTTTGCAGCCTTAGGCTGAAATCTTTAAGACTCTAATTCAGAAAAAACAGTCCTGGTCAGACAGACACTTGAAAATGGGCTCATTCCTAAGCACGCTCTTAAAACACTTTTCTATATTTGAAACAAAAAACCAACATTAATCTCCTGCAGTCTAGGTGGCAATGTGAAAGCAGCACAGATCACAACTGCGTGTAACAGAATATAGTAGAAGCTGCTACTACCTATCCTAATGGTTATTCTGACTGAGTAGACAACTACAGGCAGTGGAATAACTGTAAGTGTAAAAAAACTTTCCTACAGTTTGTTTAGTTTTCACTCTCTAATTGTATTTCAAAAGCAGGTATTCCAGCACCAGTCTTGGAAGGTAGGGCTCTGCTTTCCAGAAAACAGAGTAAATAACATATTCGTATTAATCAGAGCACTTTTTGAATTATAAAAGTGTTTGTGGGTAAGTATTATAACCATCTTCCTGACAGCAAGGATACAGTGGAGACCAATGAATAATTAGTTCTCAAACCCCAGTGCCTAATACTAAATACTAATTTGAGAAACCTGAGCACCCAGTCTGGAGGCCAGGGTTATCAGTATTCTAAAGGCTGGCAAATGAGCCAATGATGGGGCAATATTTATCCTTAAATAAATTCATTAAATAGATGTTCCTGTTCTTTCCTATCACCAAGCATCACAATTTTTTAAAAGACCCAAGTAGATAGAAAAGTATGCTTCCGGTTATCTGGAGCTCTAGGTACCCACTTGGGATTTGTCTTCACTAAGTCATATTAGAACATGATTTTACAAAGTTACGCTGCTAATATGTAACACCAAATACTGTGTTCAAAGAGAACCAGCTGCTCATTAGTCAAAATTATTTCTTACTGTAGGTTTTGCTCATGACCAGTTGGCATAAAGTTAAATATGCCAGATTCAATTCTTAGAGAGGGCAAATTTCTTTTTAATGCAAAATATCTTGGTTTCTAGATCAAGAGCTCAAAATTCTTAATTTTCTACTGAAAGTTCTCTTTATAATGAGTAATTAGTTATGGTTTATATACATTAAAAAAAAAGAGTAATTCCTCTTCTCTACTGGCAGTTCAGCTTGTACTGACAGCCGTGGAGCAAGTCAGTGTGCAGGTATTGTGCCAGGCAAGTCACAAGTGAGCACTCCCAGCACTTGTGACAAGATCAAATATTGATGGTGGCTAAACATCATTGTGTGAGTGTGTGTGTGTGTGTGTGCGTGCATGCGTGTGTGCGTCCACATTTGCCTGTGTGTGTAGAAAATGGAGGTCAAAGATAAGAAAGCATGCCAGGATGTAATGGAAACCAACACCTGATCTATACTTTAGCCATTGAAAAATGCAAACCAGTTATTCTAATTGAAAGTTTAAAAGAGATGTTATTGATTTGTTTTAGTAGGCTTTTCTACATTTTCACAGTATGGAGTTACTTATTTAAATAACATTAATATAAACATAAAGTTTAAATAATACTGGTATGTCTTCATTTGAGAGTAAATATCTAAACCACACAATATTTCTGCTAACAAGCTGCTTGTCCAGTCTAGATAGGAAAAGACTTTTTCTTCCTACTGCAGAATCTGTTTGACGTCTTGGATTACAACTGAATGTGTACAGTGAAGTCATAGTGGTTGCCTGCTCTGAAAGGAACTCCCATTTCTCTTTCTTCTTAAACTATCTTTGCTGCTACGGGGAGGGGGGGGTGGGGAATAACTCAGATGCATAAGTGGACTTTGATACAGTTGGTTTTGTTATTTGTCTTTAATTAACAGAGCCAAGCAACACTTTTCTCCATGAAAAGAGATGGGATATTATTTGTTTATACTATTCCCAAAAACAATAATAAAAAAAGAGTAGAGCCCTGAGGTGGAAAACAGAGCGAGCAGAGTGCTTCCAGATGTGGATACAGGCCATTTTCAGTGGGTGGACAGTGAAAGACCTAAATGAAAACGTGGTCACAGTCCCACTGACACTAGCCAACACAGCCATTTCCAAATGACATAATGACGCACCAGAGCCCCTTTCCGCCATGCCTGCCTGCACACAGAGCAAGGAGCAGCTTCCCTAACCCAGGGGTGCAGAGGAGAGCCCAGGCATACACTCCCCGGCAGATGGGCTCAAAGCACTGGGCAGTTTCCACCCAACTGCTACCTATTTCCCCGAGCCCGGCAGGGATTTCCTGAGCTCCCAGTATCATTCCTCATTATCCAGTTTAGTGATTGTAACTGATGCTAACCACAAGATCAGCCTTAACCATTTTATTACGATTTCGCTTCAAGCAGCAACGTTGAAGCCTGTCGCACTGCCATTTTAACGAGTCCTGAAAGCAACACTTGTGCAGTGCTCTTTCACAGTTGTGTCTTCCCACCAAAGAGCTCTGAATCTTGCATATATAAACTCCTATTTTGTAAACTACAAACTTTCTCACCTGTTTGTTACTGTGACAGCAGGACTGACATTTTTTGATTATCGTATGGGTCAGTTTTGCTTCTACATCATCAAAAATACTGTGGCTGTAAAACACCTGTTTTCATGACATATAAGTGAGAAACAACACACACACACAACCTAATTTTAGATTGCAAGGTTAGCTCATAGTACTGAGCCATGACCTCAAATTCTTGCTCATATATTGAGCAAATCTTGGCTAAGTCACATGCAACCACAGCTGAGATTTCAGATGTGTTTTCAGAAAAGCATTCACTTGAAGCGATAGCCTCTTAACAAATGCCACAAAAAGCTCACATCTGTGAGTAAGCTATTGCGGTCATAATCATAGATGGGAGTGGAACAAGCTGTGTGGAACCAGCAGCATTTACTGCTGGAAAATTGGTTGGTTCCACCCCTGAAGTGCAATGCACACAAAAGCCAACAGCCACTCCAAGGAGCGGCCAAACATGCTGCTCTTCATTCCTAACACTTCTAAGCCATAACGCAGATACCTCAGCTTTGGGATTGGAAAAGATTGTGTTTTAAGGAAGAAGAATGTTCTTCACAATGCGAATTAAAATTGGGACATACTTGTATTCTGTTTTCACGCATTTTATTATGTTTCAACATTTAAAAATATATATAGCAGGTATTCTGCTCAGATACAAATGTTACTTTTATATTTGACACATTCCCTTTCAACCACTGTTTACTTAATCAAAGTGGACAGTTATGGTTTTCATTATTCTTAAGCAAATATTTGCACAGGTATTACTCACTTGTGTTATACATCACCATAAATTTTTGCAAGCAAAAGCCAACAATGCCAATCTAAATGTCCTCATATATGAACTTTTTGTAACAAGTGTGAGCAATTGCCAAAAAAATTGTTCCAAGTGTGTAAGCAGTTGCCTTCCTTCATGTTAGTTATAGACAGCTTTAAAACCGCATTAGCTCTGAAGTATAGAAAAAGACTGCTAACTCCAGTAAGCAGGAGAGGATGCTAGAACCAGAATACATCTCTATACACAGCAATCAAAGGAGCCATTACAGCAGAGAATACCATTAAGAAATTACATCATTTTATGCACTTGTAGGAATCTAAGACTTTCGTTGATAATAAAGCTTCAATGGAAGTGTCCCATGTTGCGTGATGTACGTGGAAGCAACCTATGCATAGTTGGCACTCACTATGCAGTGGAAAAACAAAAAAACTGCTAAGCTTAACAGGCAACTTTTAAACTGCAAATGCTCATTGTTTATTCTCAATAGCAGATATATTCTAAAATACTAACTGGGTTTCCTCTGTGTGCTGGATTTCGCTGGGCTAGAGTTAATTTTCTTCATAGTAGCTGGTATGGGGCTATGATTTTGATTTGTGCTGGAAACAGCGTTGATAATCCAGGGATGTTGCATTTACTGCTGAGCAGTGCTTACACAGAGTCAAGGCCTTTTCTGCCTCTCACACCACCCCACCAGCGAGTGGGCTGGGGGTGCACAAGAAGTTCGGGGGGGACACAGCTGGGACAGCTGACCCAACTGACCAAAGGGATATTCCAGACCATATGACGTCATTGCTCAGCATACAAAGCTGGGGGAAGAAGAAGGAAGCGGGGGACATTTGGAGTGATGGCGTTTGTCTTCCCAAGTAACCGCTCCACATGACGGAGCCCAGCTTTCCTGGAGATGTCTGAACACCTGCCTGCTGATGGGAAGTGGTGAATGAATTCCTTGTTTTGCTTTGCTTGCATGCACAGCTTTTGCTTTACCTTTTAAACTGCCTTTATCTCAGCCCATGAGTTTCCTCACTTTTACTCTTCCAATTCTCTCCCCCCTCCCACTGTGAGGGCAGTGAGCAAGCGGCTGTGTGGTGCTTAGTTGCTGGCTGGGGTTAAACCATGACAATGGTATTAAAAAAGAAGTAGAATCAAATCGTTCCATCCTTGACTGCACATGCAGTCAAACCACTTTCCCTGCACTATGTGAATTTCCCAGGTCTGTCTGGTACAGAGCCCATCAGATAATTACCAGCTCATTCTGCACTACTGCACAGGCTGTGATCTGCGTTATTTGGCACAGCAGCTGATTCAGAGAGTGAACTGCCAGAAATGGAGAAGATGGCAGTCTGAGCTCAGCACGGACAGGTCAGGGGCTCAGTCAAGACTGAAAGGAGCCAAGCTGTTGGAGTGACAGGAGCATGCCCAGTCAAGCAGGGTGGAAGTGGGAAACTCACAACAGCGTAAGACAGTTGGCTCGCAAGATAACTTCAAAGCAGAGTGCATTTCTTCTCACTCATCTGACCATTTTGCTGCCCACCCACGCTACTCAACATTAATACAAGCCCAACAGTTTGTTTCCTATCAAAAGGATAGATTTCCTGTTGTGAAATAAGCCCACTTGCTTGAGTTTAACCTGACAAAGCTTCACAGCAATAGAAATAGTTATCTGATAGTTGCCTGGGGGCTCAGCCTCATTTATAGTAAATAACATTTACATGACAAAAGACTACCATAAAAATTAGCAACCACTAGCTATCTTTGCTAGCAGTCACAGACATGCCATCATTAAAGCAGTCAGAGGTGATCTATCACGGTACCAAAGACCAAGAAAGTTTATTACATCTGCCACCAGTTTTGTGAAAACAGCTTTTTCTTCTCCAGTACTATCAGGCATTAATTTCTCAGCACTTACTTTTTTAAAATGTTTGTTATTTACAACATATTTTTTTGGTGAGCATCCAGCTGTTTCCTCCTCCTTCTTTGGGAGTATGTGAGAATCTACACCTTCCTACAACAAAATTCAACTACAGCCAAATCTTTAAATCTTGGCAGAGTACCTGCATTGACACAGTACTGCATGTAGCAATTACTGTGTTACTAAAGGTATGGGAGGTTATTTTTCCCAGTATGCATGTTTCCATGCTTTGGGAAAATACTTAGGGAATTCTGTCCAAAGCACCAAGTGTGATGCTAACCACAACTTAACCATTAGTCGTCTGCTGTGCCACTGAAGAAATGCATCTCTGAAAAGACTGGAGTGGTTATCTGCATGTGCTGCACTTTCTATTGCCAGACATGAAATTAAGAATACACTAGGAAAAAGTTTCTCTGGATCTTCCACTATGTCCACTACTTACTGACTCTTAGGTTTTCTACAAAGCAGCCAACATGAAAGAGACTTGGTGATTTACAGTCCAGCTCTATGAACGTAGATAAGATCTGGGCAAAGATCTAAAACAAAACAAAGAACTGTGTACTACTCTTGGAATGGCTTCTCAAATATTTAAAACTAGCATGACCCAGAAAGCCAACTGATTGATATATTGCCCTCCACCTTATCATTCTTGGCTAGTCTGTTTTTCTCTTGCTCTGTCTCTGTATTCTGTCTTGTATATATTAATCTGAAATACCTAACCTCACTCATTTGACAAAGTAAGCACTGTACAGATAATAGGTTATTAAGTGCTCTGCCCAGTTACTTGGCTGTCCATGAGCACCTCCTGTTATGCAATATGCAGAGACATAATTTTTGCTAGTATGACTCTTCAGAAGAAAAGCATCATTAGAAAAGCCTGTTAAGATGCCTCCTAGGATAATGAGTCATACCTGAAACATATTCTAAGAGTATTTATTTTCATTTTCTTTATTTATTAAATGAAATTATATATTATTTGCATTTTTTCCTACTTGGAAAAAAATAAATAGTAAATTATTCCTCAAAAAAAGAAAATTCTCTGTATATTTATAAACATATCTAACTCCAGTAAAACTAAAAGCCAGTCAAACTGCTAATGCAGGAAATCTTAGTAATGACACTAGGTAAATTAACTCCACTTCCTCCTTATACTTGCCTCACAAACACAACATATAGTAGTCTTTGTAACAGAGAGAAGCAGTGGTAAACTTGAACACACAAATATGACATGTCAATCTAAATATAAAAAATGAACAGAAAAAAAAATATTGTGCATATAAAGGAAACAAAACAGGCTGCACTACATATACATATTTCTCCCTCCTATTTTTCTCCTCTTCTGCACAAAAATAAGAATACAAACAATCCAAGCACTCCTTCCAAAACTTGTAAAAGAATCTAAATTTCACAGCTTATGCAGAAATTGAAAGACAAGTCAGAATTGAGTATCTGGCACTGCAATTCTCACATGCTTACAACTGCTAGTAGGCGTTTGAGAAAAGAACAGTAACACATGGAGTCCTAAATTGGCATAAAGCCCCTTCCAGCAAAAGGTCTACAAAATGGCAAAAGTGAAATTAAATGATAATGATGAAAGAGGAGATTCATAGACTGCAAAAGTCGGCTTTGAAGAACATGTATCCTTGCCACAGCACAGCAACTCAAGTAGTCACAGGACTGAATTCCCCTACCATAACCCATCTTTCTACCCATCACTTTCCACGAGACAAAGGCTACTGCAAACTTTCAGTCACTTGGTTTGCCAGGACTTTGTGAAACTGCTTCATAAACAAAAGAGGGAAGTTATATACTGTATTATGTTACTGTAACAAGGCTTTTAAGCAGATTTTAAGTGACCTTATTGGCCTGAGTCATAAAACAGTAATTCTTAGTGGACTTACAATTTATGGTCAAATTTTACTTGAGCAACAGCCCCTTGCTGTTTTATTTAGTACAAAAGGCTATATTCTGATATAAAAGGCTACATTCTGATATATATATATATATATAAATCAGAAAACATTCTGATTTATTGCATTCTGATTGCTATGCTTTTACTTTTTTAGAACAGATTTGTAACAATGCTATTAATAGAGCTCCAGTACAATGACAACAAGCAAGTCAATAACCAAACACTTTGGTATGCGTTTTGCTTTTCAGATAAAGAACCTAACAGTCAATACCAACCTCAAAGTGCTAGCATATCAACTACAACTATTATATCTGCTAGGTTAATATAAGATCCAATTATGTCAGTTCACTGCAACAGTGTGCCTAATGAGATATATTGAGCAAAATTGTTTATTACAAGATACAGGTATAACTGAATTTCTGTAGTTTTCCCAGATTCCAGTGACTAAGCATTCAAAAGCTGCTGCTTAGGCGCAATAATGCTTAACACAGAATAATAATCTAAGGTGAAGCCTTTACGTTGACATTTTCCTCCACACACTTTCTAGCTAAGGTTTGCCAGAGACAGAGCTCAGGGAGACTGAGCACGTATTGGCAAACAACAGTGGGAGCAAAGGCTGTAATTGCTACTCATCCCTCTTGAGTCAACTAGAGTATAAAAAAGGCTGACCAAAATTCAGACTTGCTTGGAGGACATTTGGAGACTAAACTATAATTCAGTACCAATAGGAATGAAATTCTCATGGAATCATAGAATGATAAAATAGTTCAGGTTGAAAGGGGCCTTAAATATCACCTAGTTCCAACTCCCCTACCATGGGCAGGGACACCTTCCACTAGACCACGTTGCTCAAAGCCCCATCCAACCTGGCCTGGAACACTTCCAGGGATGGGGCATCCACAACCTCTCTGGGCAACCTGG
>JANXJC010000111.1:0-27449 GCA_027564655.1 Leptodon cayanensis
CCCCCCCCCCTTTTTGGGTTTTTTTTGTTTTTTTTTTTTTAAGTTAGCCATTACCTGCATTCAAGGAACAAATTTTAAAAGAAGGACAAATTTTCTGGAAAAAAATCTCCAGGATGGTTAAGGAATTGAATGCAGATGTCAAATCAGAGGTAACACCTCTATTGTAATCATAGATCAGTGCTAGTTCTCCTAATTTTCTTACGAAAAGTATGTTTTGAATAACGCTACTCCTGACTCCTTTAAAAGGAGAGATTTATTTCTGACAGCTGCTTTCATTTTACATACAGAAATATTAAAGTCTGTGATTATTACTGAGAACGTATAATTACAAAAAATTTAACACTTACTTTCAGATGGTCCCCAGATTTCCCCCACCCATCGCCATCATCTCCACTACCATGTTATTTTCATGTAAGAGGCAAAGAAATACTACACCATATTATTTATAAGATAGTTTGAGTTTAAATTATACTAGCTTGAAAGCATATCTCTTTTAAAAAAACGTTATTTTAATCACTCTGCAATTCTATTTTTCTTTAGACTTAGAATTGATTAAAACAAAACAATGCTCTGTCCAAACCTGCGTTCTTTTCATGATTTTCCCATCCTTCCATTATCATCCTAAAATACTCTACTCTTACAGTATGAAATTCTTTAACCAGTTCTGACATGCATCTACTTTTTACTTGGCCCAGCCCCAGCAAACACAGTCGTGCTCTACTACACATCATTTCTCTCCATAACCTCTCTTTTCCTTTGGGTAACATACTTCATTTCAAAACATACCTTCCACTACAAAGCAAGACTCCCAGCTTCTGTAAGGATTAAATTAGAGGTTGAATAATTGATGCACAAGCAGAATTCTGGTTCAGTTCACAAATACTGCTCTCATTCAATCTGAGTTTTGGCCAAACCAGCTGTAAAACCAAGCTTTAGTCTGCCCGACCAATTGCCATAGCCTGTTACTGAAATCTTCATTGTTTTTTAAAAGAGCTAAACTTGAGAATATGTTCCAAGATCAATGATTTTTCAGGGTCATCAATTCTTATGTGGTATTTAACAAACATGATTACAAAATAAATTGGTAAAACATCAAGTCTAAATATTACTTCTGCTACAACTATCACTACTTGGGATCACAGCCCAACACCACCAGTATTATGGTAGAGAACAGGGAGAAAATTTTCCAGTACCACACCACTGGGAAAGCAAAAGACACACATACATTTTTCTAATAATAATGTACAAAGGCACATCCTTTCAGACAGCAAGGCTTCTGCCACCAAAAAAAAAAAAAAAAAAAAATTCCCTATTTCAGAGAATAGGAATACTTTATATATAGCTTTCCTATGCCAATGGGTTTGATCCAAAATCCATTAAAAAAGAGTTACTCTGCCTCTTACTTCAGATGAAGTGCCAGTAGCCTTAGCAACATATTAAATTACGTGCAATTTTTGGACTCTGTTTTTCATCCACTACGCTGAAACCCTAAAGATAAAACTTTAACTTCATGTTACAGCTCTCTTTTCTTGAGGAGAATATATTGGCTATACATCTGTTTTACATACAGAGTTCTCATCAGTAACAGAAATGTCTCCTTCAGCCATCTCCTCCTTTCTTTCTGGAAAGCTACTCCACTGCAGGAGAGACAGCATCCACTACCTGTAGTTTAAACATATTGTGCCGTTTCATATTCAGTTTAGACACAGTCATGTTGGTAAACGTACATCACAGTAGCTAGAAGAATCAGAGGATGACTCTAAAGAAAAGATTTTGAAAATACCTCATTCAAAGTCAGAACAGCTTGAGACAACTGCCTTGGTGGCAGGAGCAGCAGGGAAAAAAAAAAAAAAGAAAAAAACACAAAACCAAAAACAAACAAACAAACAAAACCTAAACCAACCACAAAGGAATTAAACTTATCAACTCTTTATGACCTTGTATAGGAACAGAATACGAGGTGATCCTGGGCATTACACCCCAAAAGCACTCCAGTTTGGAGCACATAAACAACCCATACCTTCAGCAGGTCACATGGTGGCAGCTCAAGAAGGAAAGAACTGGTTGCAGGGCTGCTTGAGACTGAAAGTTTTACAGAGCATTGTAAAACAATGAACACTCCCAGACGTGAACATAAAATGTGCTATTAATCCTTTCTTTCTCTACACCAGAATGTCTTTATGGTTATACTGGTGTCAAAATTACACAGGAGTTCTGATTTTTACAAACAATGCATCCATAATCTGCATAACAATAATTAAAAATACATATATTTGAAATAATTCATAAGGTCTCAATCCACCCGGGAAGCACTGCTTATGAACTAGTTTTGTGTTTACAAAAAAAGTGGTATCAAAGAGTCTAATCGTGCTAACTTACACAACGCTTTCCTCCTCTGATGCAGAGACAGGGAAGAAATTTAGTAGTTCCCTTGAAAATTTGTAGAAATCAATAAATCAGATGTCTCTTATACAACTGTATTTTGAGTGGTGTTTTTCCAACAAAAAATATGTGAATCACAAGAGAAAACTAAATCCCTTTTCCAAGGCTCCAGAGCCTCGAGTCCGTAAAGCATGTGGCTAATATGCTTAAGGCCCTGTGTTGTTACTGCAGCAAAAGATCATGTGCATCAGCCACAGGAACGAGCATGCACATTTTATGAATACAACAAACAGACAGGTAAAGCTGACACCACAAGCTGTTGACAGGTGAGGCAGAAACCCCCTCCAGGCAACAGGGAGTGAAACGAGGAACTCCTGGTTTTGAGCTGCGCGTATCTTTTCCGTAAGACTTCGTCCTCCTGGAGACAGGCTGGCAGCCACACGTCTTGTAAAGTTGGTACTTCATTTGCACATTAGACACAGTAGCTAGCTGAACAAACAAAGCAATGTTGAGTCAGCATGTCAGACAGCCTGGTCAGACTAGGTCCCATTCATGGCCTCCTGCCTGTTTTTTTAAGCAAATAAGATTTGCACAAGAATAGAAGACAGGGCTGTCACAATTCTTTACAAGGGCAGCGTTACTTGTAACATTTTCCAAGATAAAGTAACTTTGATATTTGGCAAGCCAAACTCTAGTCCTGTGTTTAATGGAAATTTCTTTTGATCACAGCCTTTCCACCAGTAACTGACACATTAGGGGTTCTCGTTAAGAAAATGAAAAGAATGGTAAGTGCTTTTTGCCTTGAGAAGTCAATAAAAACAATCTTATCATCAATATGGTTAAACAACTGTAAATACTTAGGAACCTAAGAAAAAAGGGATTCATTTTTTTTCATTCAATTATATAAACAGATCAAGGCACACTTCAATTCTTTTGTTTAGGAAAATCTTTAATACTTTGTTTGCTATGTTGTCAGAGATAACATTTTTTCACTCAGATTAAAGATAAACCTTATGGCTCTTGTACAGATAAATTATCAAAATTCTAAGCCTGATGCTTGACCTTAATCAGTAGGACCAGCCAAAAGACTTAGATGTATAATTTTCTTTTGCCAATTTATGTTAACTTTTGCTACAGGGTTTATATGAAAGCAAATGTCAACAAAGGCAAGAATGAAAGCTCCATTATATTTGCTCTGAACTACATGAAACTCACTAAAAATTCTGATTAAAACATCCTCAAAACAGAACAAGAAAACTTAATGCATCAAAATGTAAAATACAAAAGCAACTTGAGTTTACAATATAGCAGATTGTTATCGTGGATAAAAACACAGAAAAGCTACCTAAATTAAGTAAAAAAAAGTTTTGCTGTTCTGTTAAACACCTTTTGTACTACGGTCAGTAATGCAACATGCAGGTTATGCACCTAAGCAGGTCTTCCCTGTAACATATTTAAATCCCAGGAGGAGAGTCTGGCTTCTGGCAATCAGTGTGAATCATCACCAACTCCAAACATCTCTCTCGAAGATAAAACTTTGCTTCCATATTTTGACAGCAAGATTTCTTCCTTGTTTTGTAACCACCACAACTGAAATAAAAACTAGAGTGAAACAAACTCAAACTCATACTGTTCTTAAGTAAGTATGCACCTGATAAACTAATGACAAAGCTAGTTATTCTAGATGGAATGGTGCAATGAGTGCCACAAAGATTTTGCACGTTTCAAGGCTTCCTTTCCTCTTAAGAGGGAAAATACACTCATATTGCAGTATTATTTTCAAACACTACGGGGACTGTTTGTTTTTTTTTTTAAACTTTTTTGAATATGAAGTGTCAAAGTTATTAAAATGTCAGCAACATGTATTGGGCTGTGTTTGAAAATCGAAATGGCTAGCAAGCTCACAAACCGTCAGTAGTCCGTCACTTACACAAATACACACACATTTGTCACAACAAACATGTCAACTTTTCCATGTTTTGACCCTAAGCCCATTTATACTTCTATCACTGAATGGTGAAGGCTGAATATGCCTTTCAAAGAGCTCCCATGGGCCAGCTGTTACCATCAGCTTTACTGTTCTCCAGTAACACATGAAATCCTCACACACCCTTTGGGCAAGACATTTCCTGCCTAGCTGGGCACAGACACTGCTGTCAGATACTCGGACACTGCAGTACACAATGCAGTACACAACTGCAGCACGCTGCACAACTGCAGCGGCAACCCCTGAGGTGCCCAGCTTCAAGTGTGAAGGTTTTGAAAGCAAGGTGATGCTCGCCATCTGAAGGTTTAGGTAGACTTTCAGAAGATCCCAGAGGAGTCCCATGACACATCCATGCATTACACTTACTTGACAAACGGGCACCTACATTCTCTTTTTCCATTGCCAAGTGATGCTCAGGAGAAAAACAGGCTTTCATTTAGACCTAATCTTAGAGAAACACTAATCCATTTCAATCCCTCGTGACCATATCAGCACATGTGCTGCCTCATTAACCTCATCAACAATGTTCTAACCAAGAGATGATGGAGGAATCTTCATGCTTCAAAAGCATCTAGCTCAGTATATGTACTACTCAAACCAAAATAATATTCATGGCAACAGTAAAAGAGAAGTCTGATAACATTCTGGTAGCTGAGCTCCCAGAAGACAAGCAGTGCTAAATGTTTTCTTCTGACGCTTTCTTTAGAAGATAAGATACTGAGCTGTCACAAGTACCCTTAAACACTCCCATGTTCCCAAAACTTCAACAACAAACTGATAACTGATCAGTAATAATTTAAAAAAAAAAAAATCAGTCTCCAGATGACAGGTGATCTCTCAGCAGAGCAAGCAATACAACTAGTTCAATCCAAGTAAAACTCAGCCTGAAAAACCAATCAGATGGTGTCACAGTAATCTGAGAACCCCAGGAAATACCAGAGTTGTCAGGCCACCACCTTCTCAATAACATTTCCCCCAAATTAGAAACTGGATACACTAGGTCACTAGTTGGCAAAACTCCCAGCCTCAAATGATGGCCTGGCCTGTCAAACAAGAGAGAAGGGCACTCTTCCATCTCCTTCACTACTAAAAGGAGGGCCTGACAGTCTCCGGAGAGCAGAATCAGCACTTCACCACAGAAAAATGACAGGGACATATTTTTATTTTCTGTACAGTACTGCATTCCCCAGCAAACCAATTTATTTGGAATTCACAAAATTAGTCTTCCCTTCAAAATGCTCCACTTTAAGGTGGTGGGTAACTTGATCTATTGCTATGTAATGTACTTTACTGAAATTATAAATTGCAACTGGGAATTCATTAGGAGTGGAGCAACCTGATTATTGACGTGATAAAAACCTCACGGTAACTCTGTTGCTAAATACCTTTTAAGAGTTGATCCCTTCATAATAATTGGGATGGGGGAAGGTGGTGGAAGATGGAGCATTAATAAATGGTCAATAAAGCTTTTTCTAATGGACTTTCATGAAACAAGAAAAACAGCTGTTTCTAAATCAGGTTACAATGTCAAGAATTCCGTTGCTCACTTACTTCTCTTTCCTTCCCAACCTTGAAGATGGCCGACTGCTACAAGAGCTCCATCCACACTTAGCACGAGAAACATAGTGCCACAGTCACACATGGACATGCTATATGTCTTTATTTTAACCAGACCTTTATTTTAGCCAGATCCTAAAATGTTTATGCGGTTCCCAGTGGCAGCATAAATGCCTGTAAGGAAGCTGATTCACAGGAGGGAGATGTGATCTCTCCTCTGCTTTGTGGGGAATGAATGCTCTGCAGAATACTTTGTGGCTGCGAGCACCCTGAGTCTCCAGAGCACCAAACTTGATGTACATCTTCATTTCTTCCCTGCCCGAGAGTCAAAGTATCTTTCTAAAAGGAAACAGAGTATGGAAGACCAGGGCATACCCAGTCTCACCCTGACATGGAATCAAAACACCCTGGGATGCACGTCCGGAGACCAGAATGAGCAGGCATGTCCTGAAATGCATCTGTCTGCAATCTACAACAGGTCATCATCAAAGACATCAATGCAAAAGAAAAAGGCATCAAAGTATTTGACACTGCTGAAAATTTAGATAACCTTAACTAGACTATGGTCCCTTTTTACTTACAGAAACTGGGATGTCAAATTTAACTCAAGGTGAGGCTATAAAGCCTTTTGGAACAGAGATTCTCCTGAAATGCTGTTTTACAAGGGCACACTGTGCCAGTATACTTCAAGTTAAACATTTACTAGACATTTGAGAGAAACAAAACACTAATATAACTAGGGGAAAAGAATCTCTTAAGAGTCTCTACAAAGGTCACATATATGGAATGAAAGTCAATCAAACCATTGTTCTGAAAAGCAGAAGTATAAAAATGACCAGGAGAACAAAAGAGAGAAAAGAATAAGATCCTAACTCACTTTTCAAAATGAAACAAAACAAAACAAAAACCCCCACTACTATTCTTAAAGAAGGACAGGTTGTTGAAATCTGTCAGGACGAATCAACTGGAAAACCTCTTTTTGGAAAGATTGACTAGAAATTTTTTCCCAACCAAGCTGAAATTATCACCCTTGGTACAGCAGAAAATGGTAGGAAATAATGTGTAGTACAAGTAGCATTTTAAAAATTCCATTAGCTATGTAGGGGTTTTTTTGGTTTTGGATAAAAGCATGGTAGCTACTAGAGACTGCACATAAAACAGAATTCATAAAATTACAGGATAGATTTATGTGAAAACATACATGATTGATTCCTTTTAATATTACTAACATGCGAAAAACTCATGACTTACACAAGAAGTAAAATAAAATACTTACCTATTCAAATAGCAAAATCATTTGTACTAAGTCCCGGTGACATTTACAGGAATGGCACATGCTCAGGTGTAGTTTTTGGCATCTATAGATCTGTGTTTTGGGGTAAACTAACTTCACTGAAACAGAACTGGAAGCCAAGCCTTTATCTTGCACAAGCTGATTGAGGAGACAGAACACTGGTCTGGCAAACTTAAAAGCTGGCTTTTGATGAGGGAAACCAGGCTGCTGGAGGAGGAGGGGGGCAGGGGGGGGAACGCAGACAGGACTACATCAAAATGTCACCAGACTGACCAATTCTGCTAGGCAAAATGGAGGCCGTACATACACACTGACTTTCTGCCTTAAGATCACCTCTCTGTCATCACAGGGACAGAAGCGGGGCAAGGAAATACATCTTCCTATCTAAATCTGAAACATGTGCAGCACCAAGAACTGTTACCAGGGAAGAAAATATTAAGTCACACTTGAGAATTTAGGTCATGAATATCAACGTACCCGACGAGGGGGGGGGGGGGGCGTCTGGGCTGCAAGACAGCCAGCTCCTCCTCGGAGAGGGAGAGGGAGAGGAGCAAGGCTTGCAAGTACAAAACAAGAGCGTGTGCCGCGGTGTCGAACCACAGGCCTGAAGGTGAGGCAAGGAGGTGCCCTGAAGGCACCCGCCAGGATGACCAGGCCAACAGGCTGGTGAAATCCTCGAGGCAGCAGGAGCCAGCGCCTCACAGGCCACCTGGGCCCACCACGGCTCACGTCCCTCAGCAGCGGAACGAGCCGCCCCTCCGGGCAGCCACGGGCAGCCGCCGGGCTGCGTGCACCCCCCGCGGCAGCCAGGTACTGCGCTCGCCTTTTCCAGGAAGGGTGCAATTTGGACTGAAGGTGTGGAGCAATTGCTGCGAGGACAGCAAGGCAAACCCAGCCAAAACTGGGGTGGACTCCTTCAGCTCTCCCTTCTCTCTTCGCATGACGGCTTGCTGGTGTCGGCGCAGGGCTACCTGCTACCACAGGAGCTGCAATTCACCTGCTGCTTCCCCAGCAGCTAGCCCCGGGCAACACCCACTGCATGGGGCAGAACAAAATCATCTCGCTGCCTGCCTCCTCAACCTTCCTGGTTTACATAACGTAGACACCCGTCCAGCAAAAACCAGGCATACATCAGAAATAACCTGAATGCCAGCTAAAGCTACGTATTTCAAACATGCAGAAGGACTTAAGGACAAACATCCAGGTTATGCAGGCAAACAATCCTCCAAAATTTAAAACAAGGTTGTCAAGAATTTGTGCCTTCACACAACGTGAACAAACTTTTCACTCAGTATTTTCTAAACGTCATGACAAACAGAGATAAACTCGAGCAGCATCACTCTGGGTTATCATTACTAAATCAAGTATAAATAAGGCCAGTTAAGAGACCACAAGCTTCATTCGTAGCACTTAACTTCCATCTCAGCAAAGGCTGAGCAATTTTGGACTTCTAAAACACCTCCTGCCACTCTCCAGTAATTGAACTTGTTGTGGAGGCCAGCAGAGAAACACAGAGAGCCATCCTGGAGACCTCAAAGCCATGAAATAATTTTACTTTTGAAATGTGCTTAAATAATATTACAGTGTGAAGAAACAGACATCTTTACTGTGCACACATTCCTGACATTCCAACTTGTCCACAGGTTCCTGTTCATGTTCTTTTTCCTCTGTGTACAGAAAGCCTTCTTTCTCAAAAAACACATTGCACAGGAAAATTTCAGAGCACGCTGCATTTTCAGATGACATGCTTGAAAGTTTAAATTATTGAAAAAATACTATCCTTTAAGAAAGAAAAAAAAAAGCAGGAGCAAGACATAGACCAGATGGTGTGGGAGGCAAATCAAAACAGCACAAGGGTTATTAAATTGCATCCACTTGGAACTATTAACTGGCCAAGAATCAGCAAGACAGGTTTCCAAGTCAGTCTGAATATTCAGGGATAAAATCCTGGGCCTAAAACTTGTTGAAAAATAAATATCAAAAGAGTGACACTGTAATTATACCAGAAAAAAAAAAAAAAAAACAAACAAAAAAGATAATTTATTTCGTGTTTAATTTATATGCTTGCCCCAGTTACAACAGTATATTGGAACTGAGCCATCTTTCTGATGGGAGAATATGAATGCTGACTTCTATGTCAAGTAGATTCCTCTACCAAAAGTATTCTTGTGTATGGTGTGTCACGATGAGAGAGAAAGCCATAAAGAATACTTAAAAATTTCAAAAGCATCTGCTTTTTCAAATGAAAGCTGCAGATACTCTGTAATTCTGAAAATGGAGTCACTTCAATTTAACAAGTAATTTTAAACATCCAAGTTAGTTAGAAAAATTTGGCCAAACTGCACAGCATACAGGCGTAAATGTTTCCCAAATTTGCAAAATGCAAACAGCTCATGTTTACTGGAATGCAGAGAACCAGTTTCTCCCTTCTGTTCTTACACTCTGAACTGCACAACTTTAATCACTGTCTGCTGATAACAGAAAAAGGGGAGGAGAAAAAACTCCTATGAAATGTTGAGAACTACAGTAATACACCTGAAACCATTACCGAATTTGTCAACCTTTCAGAGAAACAGATGGGCTAGGAAGACATTTGTCTAAATTATATTAGGCAAATATAATGGCAGCTCAGATCCTGCAGGTCTAGGACAATTAGGAAAAGGAGTGGTTTAAACAGAACAAGAGTTCTTGAGGCTAGACAACACTTTAACAACCCTTTCTGAAACGTAGTTAAAGTATACAATGCAAATAAAAGAAGTCACAAAAGGATACGTTGCCTGTTAAAGGGCTTAAGTCATGTATTATCAGTGATATAATCAGCTATATAACCTCATCTCCAAAGCATTAAACAATGAGGATGCTCAACTCCCCACTGACTCAGAGTATCATTCCTGTTATGCATAGAGAGAAATTAAAGTGCTGATGGCAACTTTAGGCTGTCAAGTCAGTCCACAGGAAATCAAGCATTACAGGCAGAAGGTTGACTCATACTTTTTTTGAATTCAAAATTATGATTCGTGAAAGGCCAGAAAAAAGGAAAGATGAAAAACACTGCAAAGCAGAACTGCCGAAAAAAACAAACAATGCTTTAGTGAAATCTGTTTTTTCTTTGGGGTTTGACTTAAGAGGCAGTCATAGGGGAAGATGTCCAAGGCCGAGAGGAAAGCTGTAATATCCCAAGGCTCTAAAAAAAAAAAAGACAGGTGAAAACCAGTTTATTTCAGTATTTCAGTTATTTTCCTCTAAAAATCCAAGAAGCTGTAGGAAAAGGCAAGGTTAAGAGACTGTCTTAGAATTCAGGCTTTCTTCAAACTTCCAGAAATCAGAAGTTATTTCTGCTGTCAGTCATTACTGACTGGTAAGAAAGGGTGTCTAGGAAAGGGTATCTCTGAAATAAAGCTCAAAAGAATATTTAATATTTAATATTGTTAGCCATGCTCTGAGCAGGGCCTGGACTCCATGAGGAATGAGGTCCCTTCTAACCCTAATTATCCCAGATGGTGCATACTTCCACTTCATTTGTCTGTTCAGTGTCTAGCCTAACTAATGCTCTATTGTTTTAACTTTTTGTCATTCCTTTCACTATTAGATTTGGTCAACAGTTCATCTCACAGCTGAACATCTGCCTCTTCAGGTTGACCACTGCTGTAAATCCAGCCCATCAAGAATAACCCCACACATGGCCACTGGCCAGGCTCTGCATTTGAGCGCTCCAGCGCTCTCAGAAAGACTTCCCTCAGTAAAAACACAGAGATAAACCTGAACATAAGCAAACTGCTGTAAATTAAAGCAGACTCAAGACAGAAATTTCCTATGATACTTGCTCCAGTAATATAAAAACCAAAACCAAGATCTAGGTTCAAATTTTGTCTCCACAAGCCTCATAGTGATGAGTGAACTTGAGAACAAGAGGTATAGAACAATACACTACTAAACTAAGCCAGAAAAATAGCCATTTCGGCAAATGAAAACTATCAAACTTCAGAGCAGCCTGCACTTCATTCTATGCATGTGAAAATCTACACATTCATTACCATATCTACCAGGATAGCACAAGTTAGAGGCACAAAGCCAATTTTTTAAATTATCTTTCATTTTAACCAGTTTGCCTTTAGTGTCAAAAAGAATCTCTATCCTGTTAGCAATCTAAAATACCCCACCTTTCTGATTTACACTTAGAAAAAAACAAAGCAAATAATGAATGGTTATAAACTGTAATCAAGTAATCCAAACAATAGCATTCAGGCATCTCTTAACTAAACGTTAATGGAAAGTCAAAAAACAGGTATTTTGAAATCCAGTAATAAGCAACTGCAAAGACATACAAAAGTCCAAGATTAAATCAGTTCCTGTATCTTGATCAGTGGCCAGAGGAATGTTGTTTTTTTACAACATCTATATTGCTCCAAGGGAAGGCCAGTTTGCTTGAACACAGACTTTCTAATCTAAAACATCTTCAGGAGCTAGAAACATCATCTGTGAAGTCTAAGAGACCCTAAATTTAATCTTTGTTTGAATGTTTATTAACATCCTCAGTGTGACTTCATTGGCTGTAACAGAATCATCCCAACCTACAACAGCTGAAGACAGACATTACACTTTTTGTAGTATCACCCTGTAGCCAGCATCAGCCTCTACATTCTGCAATCATATGAACAGAAAAAGGATGAGAGGAAAAAGAAGAACTGCAGACAAAATGCCTTTTTAGTGTATGACATTCCTCCTGTAGTCAGCAGTATGCAAAATCCCACTTGGAGAAAAGGAACTCTCCTGCCACTTCCTTTAAAGAAGTGCATGTTTCTTGGTATGCACTTCCTCCTGTAAATTAAAAAAAAAAAAAAATTACACACACTTATTGTGTGCAAGCTCTTTCTTCAAGGCAAGCCACTATCTTCACAGCCACCCTACAGATCTGTGAATGCTACTTCTCTAAACTCCTGGTGCAGGTGCTTCTTCCTTTCAACAGCAGCAGGATGAGTGCCTGGGTAACATTTTAGCTTTCTGGTCCCAACAAAGGTCTCCACCACTCAGTCTCCTCTTTCAGACCAAATCCCTCCTCCTCTTCCCATAAAAATTTCAACTTTCTCCCAAGCCTGAAAGTCTGTCCTCCACAGAAGGACTTTAAAAGCTTCCTATTTACTGAGTGAATGATGGCATAAAGAAATAATGACCAATGGGAATCAAGTAGGTCAAGTACTCTGTGAGGATGGAAGCTGGAATTGCCATTAAAAAAAAAAAAAAAAAAAAAGAAAGAAAAAAAAAAAGGCCTTGCCAAATTTGCTTTTTCCTGTTCCCCAAATTATTTTAAGAAAGTGTCTCGAGAATGTTCTAATCACTACATATATCAGTTTCAAAAATACTAATTTTCTCTAAACATATACTACAACTGTAAGTTACAATGGTTCTATGATTCAATTATTCTCCAACTGTACATGCACATTTTCCTATTTTCTAATAAATCCATTTTAACAAGAGATTTTCGACTCAGTCATTTTAGAACAACTGTTAAGTTTCTTTCCAGTTATAATATGCCTATTTTTCTCCTATTCTTTCTGTTTTGACCTGCCAACAGACTTTTTATGTCTCTTTACAATTCTGGTTGGTATTAACTTGTTCATGATATTGCTCTAGAAATACTGTAAGTTTTTGCCATTTATGCTGTGTTGTCTGTCCCCTTTTTTTAACCAGTAATCATTAAGAATGAACCACAGTAGTAGGCCAAAGCTACTTGAATGCTGTAGGGCACATATATGCCCAGACATTTATATGCAGTAAGAAGAGCTTAAATTTCATGTTTCCTTGGATAAAAATGTAATCAAGCTAGTGGCTTTACTTCTAACTGAATCTAAACCAACCATAAGAGTTTCTCATATAGGGTTTTTATTTTAGCATTTTGATCTGTTATTTTTTTCTTGTTAGAATTTTACCAAGTTCTCCATTAAACATCATACCATGTATATGCTCAATCATGCCTGGTGCCACATGTTCATGGACAAACCATACAGAAACACTTGCTCACACAAAAAACTCTCTGCTCTCAGCACACTTCACATATCTCCCTTCTGCCTCAGCTTCCTCATTTATAAGATTAACAAGTCCATCTCACTTTCTCATGCAATTTGAAAATTAATTAGCATTTATAAAGTTCTTTCACTTTGCAACAGGACCTTCAGGAGGCGTTAGTGGCTCCACAATACAAGATATCACTAATACCTACAACTGTGCCAGTGAATTGCAACTCCCTGCTCTGTTTCAGATGTTGAACACTAATGGTTGCACAAGTAACACAAAAATTCATGTCTGGGAAATGAAATGCTTTTCAGTTTCAATTTTATAAAATTATACTATAATCATGTAGGTCTGACTTTTTATACGTCTTCTATTCAGGTAAAAAAATTATTGTATGTTCACTGTAAGAATCTGGTTTCTTACAAAGTTAAAAATTCATTATTACTTTCAAAGAAGCATAAATACTAACTTAATTAATAAACTCTCACTGTCTGTCTTATACAAGAGGTATACACTGCCTCCAGAACAGCACTGCTTCTCATGCAATTCATAATGCCATTACATGAGAGACAGATGAATGTCTGTCCCAGTCTATTCCAGTCTTACACAGCATTGTTTTATTAATTGCTGATTCCCATATAGACACAGGCCTCTGATTTGTCATACAATCTGTATGTGTGCATGAACTTTGCAAGCCACTGTCAAAACTGTTTTATGTGCGGTGCTAATTATGAGCGATACATTTAGGAGAGTGTTATCCATATAAGATAACTTGTTCACAAGCAAAATCAAATGGACAATGTGTTTATGAAACCAGGTCTTCTAAAGTTCATCTCAGCAGATGTCTGCTTGGGGTGGGGGGTTAATAACGGAACAATCTTTTTTACAAAAAATAGTTCTGTTGGATCTTAGTTCTGAACAACCCATGCTTCATGTACCTCCTTCACGATCCAGTCTTGTGGAGACACAGGCAAGCTTGGCTTTAGATGTTTAGCATTCACTCATATTGTTTGCCAGATCAAAAACACTGTACAGAGAAGCAGAAATTATCTTAATGCAAAAACGCACATTACAGTCAGGAAAACAAATCTTCCTGAAGATTTCTTTTCAGTCAGAGCTATAATCATACAAGTGAAAATATAAAATGAGAATGGAGACCAAAGCAATTCTATACTACACAAAGGTCTGCCTCCCTAGGCCAAGACAGAAATAGGGACTCCACAGAAATGGCTGTTCAGGTAACTGAGGTTCGAGTAAAATGAAGCCTCTGAGAATCCAATAAAAATGATTTCTGCAGAGCTGAGCTGGCACTCTAAAGCTAATTAAACATGGCCAATGAATCAGTGATGTAGTTCACTGATTACTTACTTATCATGCAAGTCCTAGTCTATTATTTATCGCAAAATTCAATAAATCACAAATCATGCCTGATAAAGTCTGCTGATACAAATCAGGGGAAAGAAAGGGCTCACATAGAATTTTTTTTAGTACATGTGAGAGAGACAGAGAAAAACCGCTACTGGTTCATAGATGCAACTGAAATCCCAAACAATGTTGTTCCCAAAACTTTTGATGGTGAAGCAGTGGTTCATACAGAATTCCTTTAAAAGCAACTGTATTTGCATTGCATGTCTGGGGTACACCTAGAACATGAAGGCTTCTAGTGCTTGGGT
This sequence comes from Leptodon cayanensis, assembly GCA_027564655.1. NCBI lineage: Eukaryota > Metazoa > Chordata > Aves > Accipitriformes > Accipitridae > Leptodon > Leptodon cayanensis. The sequence continues at coordinate 14,903 of JANXJC010000111.1, forward strand.
CTTAACTACTACAGCTGTAATCATGCTAAACACCAATAAAAACTAAGCAAAAACAAAGGAAACATCTGTGGATAACACTTGTTACATGACAGACAACACACTCCCAAGCAAGTATCACAAATGCCAGCTTCAAATACTTACAAGGACTTAGGACAGTATTTGATAAGTCAGTCAGATGAGTCCTGATTACTAAAAAAATGAGCTCAGGAATAGGTTCTTAGTCTTCAGCTATATTTTAGTCTGTATGGAGAATAAAAGTATGAATTTAACCTGGTTTCTAAATCCAAAATTTTCCTTCCTTGGATAGCTACTTGCAATATTAATCTACCTGAAATGCTTTTCCTATTGTAGAGGTCAAATTACATAAGTTTTGAGCAGTTCCAGATACTCGACTTATTTAGAGGGTTACTAAAAGATTAAAATTGTTGCATTTAACTTCAACATATAATTTGAAGCTGAACTACTTTATTTGCTAGTTAAATAGCATTTTGCCCCACTCCAGAGATTAAATTCACCACAGAGCAGAGAATTCTTACCACTTCATAAATATCTTGTTAACAGCTAAACTATGACCTAGGTAAGACACTTCATCACAAAACAGAACATTAAATCAACTAAACTCATTTTTGTTAAAGCAGCAAAACAAAACTGTAGCCTTTTCAGAAGGGAGGGGAACCCTGATGGTGGAGAGAATGATGACTAATAGTATAAATAAAAGTATTGGCTTTTTTCTCTTGGGACTCAGGAAGGATCCTTTCCAAATTATGGTTTTAAATTAAAGACATTTGGAGGTCTCAAATCTTGGTCCCTTTTGGACATTCATCCAAATCCCTAAACCACCACATATTTTAGAAAAACTTGGCAGTCTCTGCACAGAAAAGCCCAGGACTGACCTAACTGACTCAGAATTACCAAAGAGAGTGGTTTCATCAGTTCAAAGGAGGAAAAAAAAAGGAAAAAAAAGGAAAAAGAAAAAAAAAACCAAACACACTAGGAGAAACAGTAAAGAGAAAAAAAACCCAAATAAACCCCACAAAGGGGTTGCATACATCAGACATGAGCAAAGATAAAGGAGGTCATAATTTTCAGTACTTTATAACTATGCTTTTGACCTGAAGGAAAAAAAGCATATGTATTTTCCTAAATAACAGGAGTCCACTATTGTTTCTACACTATTATGGCTTTCAGAATGACAGGACCTGTAGACAGTAAAACTGGCAATGACTTCCTTCACGCCTCTATCCATTTTGAGTGTTTCAAATTGGGCAAGGTATTTGAAATATCCAACCACTGCAGCAGACACAACTTCACCTCCCTTCTTTTTCTTCAGTAAAACTTGCTATACAACCTATGGTGAAAGACACGGCCAGTGCTTACATTATATGTCCTGAAGAAGAAAGAAGTAACCAGAGCATAAGGCAGGACTTTCCGAAGCACAGCGCGGTGCTATGTTGAGTACCTGTAACACCAGCCATGTTGGCAGGGCAGCAGTACAAGTTTCTAACTCTCTGCCAGCCTGCACTCATGAGCATGTTAACCTCCCCTATACTTCCTATCACACATTCTCACAACCTTAACCCCATTTCCACACCTCACAGACATTTATTCTCCTCATAAACTGGATCACAGCCCAGCTCCTCTGCTCAGACAAGCCCACCCACCCCAGCTCACTCCCACCTCATCGGACCCGGGCTCCCCATCTCACCCTTTCCTGGCTTTATTCTTCCATCCCATGCAAAAAAAGACAGATGCTGCTACCAGCAGTTTCTCAGGCAACATCAGTTAATGAAGGAGCATGCTAGTGGCTCGGTTAGGCACAGAAACCCTCTCTTCGGAGGTATTTTTCCTACCTGATGTTCAGGCATTGTTTTTCCAGACAGCTAGAAACAGCCACTGTGGATCACTTTGAAGTACTTCGTACCATTGGCAGGCAACCACAGCATATCTGTGAATTCCTAAGATCTTAACATGCTAGGTAACGGGCAAAGAATTAGTCAGAAAGAAAGAAAGAAAAAAAAAAGGGGGGGGGGGGGAACAAGTGTCAGAACAAAATATGCTGTAGGGCAAAAAATAAAATCATAGGACAGAAAAGTAAAATGAAGGAAGAGGATGGGATGATGGGAGTTACAGGAACTGAGGACAACCCTGTAGAGAAAATGACAAGTGCACAAATTTATTCTCACAGTATTTCTATAATTCTAAACCCATAACTTATTTCAGATGAATATTAATGCTCAAAACTTAAATTATATCATATGCTCCCAAATGTACAGTACTTCTAGTTAATTGCCTTGGTCTTGCAACATGCAACTACTCACACAATACAGGATCTTAACGAGCAAAAGAAACAGGAACACATTAACCACTATGAGATTAAAGGATACAAATTTAATCCATTAAATTGACACAGACATAATATTAAGAGAGAAACTGTAATTTCCATTAGTTTTCTATGAACTTTGTCTGAACTCAGAAAAAAAAAAAAAAATGAACCTTTGAAAATAGTCAGGTCTGAACTCTGCCTTTCGAATTGATGAATCTCATTCTCTGGTACAGTATGACAACATGTCTTACCAGAGTTACAGAAAGGCAAGTTATTCAAGAAGAAACCACAGAAGCAGAGACACAGACACATGACAAGTTTCTGCTGAGGGAAGTTTAGCTCCCAAGGACTGCAGTAATGACAGCTCCTATCCTTCATTGAATGATAGCATGAAGCTGAGGCACCAGCAATTAGTCTGGGGGAGAACTGTCATATTCTCATAGGTGAAATATGAAAAAATTACATAAAGGCAAATACTAATTCATTGGAAAACCATAATGAGAGTTAACTCTCAGTGGTTAACTGACACGACGGAGTTTCACAAGTTTCAGTGCTATGGATGCCTCCCTTGCTGAACTCCACAGGCAACACGAAGGTGTTAGGTGTTGCCAATATTCTGATCTTGGCAAATGAATTAAAATGTCAGAAAAAAATGGTATGGAGCAAGTGGGAATTAAGATGCACAAAGGAGTGAAGACAGACAGAAGGCTTTGTGCTTAAACCACTGCACTGGTACCAAGCGGGGACTTGGCAACAATTCTGCATGAAAGATCTGGAGTAGATCAGAACTTGAGCAATGCCATCCTGCCACAAAACAGTCAGACATCACTCTGGGAAATAAAAACAACGTCATCCAGTAAATATAGGAAATAATCCTCTTTCTTTAGCCAGTGCTGGTGCAGCCTGAGCTGGAATACACCAGTTTTGGTTAGCGCACTTCGAGAAAGATGTTTTGGGGCAAGTCCAGTGGGGAGGAATAAGCACAACCATGAGATTCAGAAAGCATGATGTAAGAGGAAAGGCTGTGAAAACAGGAGGGGGAAGGAGGTGTCCAAGGAGAAATGTCTACAAGGAAACAAGATAATTTTTTAAAAGTGTCTGTTTCAAAGTTCGAGGAACTGTTTCAGAAGTAATAAATAAATAAATAAATAAAGTACAACTACAAGGGGTAGAAGGATAATCTGTAAGAGGAAGTAAAGCACTTGAAGTAGAACCAAGTGTAAGCAAGCACTAAGCCTCCATGTTTGCCTGTGGAAGTCACTGAACCTCTGTTCCTGTCACCTCTTGAGAATAGGTTATGCCAGCTACAGGTGACTCTGCCTTGAAGAACAGATAACCCAACCTCTCAAGGTCCTTTCTAATCCTTTTTTCCCCAATCATACTGTGGTTACAGAAGATCTTGTGCTTCCTAGAAAATATAACAGACGTAAAGACACCTGAAGAATTTCTACAGAGCCTAACACCACAGTACTGACATTTGATTTTTCTCTGTTTATTTCTAGAAACGATAAATCACATGCTAACAGCCAGCACAAAGATGACATTTCAAGTATTTCACTGATCACTAAAGACTTGTCTGCAGGAAGAAGTTACTACATCTAGTTTACTCTGTGGTTTCACACTGAACAAGTACTTTCTAATAAGTACCTCTGTGGACACAGTAAGTGTTCAGTAAATGTGATGTAACATTTTCCACTTTTTGTAATTTTGAAAATGCGCTGTAAATTGACACCTTTGCTTTTTGCAGTCCTTTCCTGTGTAAACACATCCTCCTCAACTTCCAGAATCAAAACTGCACCTAGCTTTAAATTTGGCCTTTGGATTACAAACCGGGATAACCTCTGAAATCTGCCTTTCCTAACTCTACATGCTCTTGTCTTTGACTGGCACGATCCTCTTCAAAGCATTTTCTACACTTGGTATGGTCTTAAATAACATATTAATGAAAATATGCATATTCTTCTCAAGAGCAACATTAGCCAAAAGCTCTCTAGACATAAAATTTGAAAGAAATGTGTTTGAGGGGTTTTTTTCTTGTTCCTTTGAAAATCACGGTATCATCAACTTTTTAACAGATTCTCTGTTACCTCTGTTGGGGAACAGATTTCTGAATGCTATTTCTACATTGACACAGAGACAACAAGATAAATGTGAGATCAGCTTTAGAAAAACAGGTTGAATTACTATCTACAATTTCAGATATTAATATCCAAATTCACTGAGTTTGCAAAACCAAGCATAAAGAACAGACTCACCCTCGCAAAATATTTATTAACTACTGCTTCTGGTCTGGCTGGAAATACTTAAAAAAAAAAAAAAAAAAATCAATTTGTTGCATTAAATTGCTTCCAGGCAGAGCTATGAAGCACAGTTATTTTTAAAATTAAAACAACAGCAGATATATTTGCCTCATGTAGGTTTGGTTCAGATCCTGTTCAAGCTTGTAATTTTACCTACATAATACCACTTTCCCCTTTGTAAGGGATTCTGGTCTATCGTGAAAGGAGTCATCATTAACCACCACTATAACTACAACTTTTTAAAATAATTTTTAATGTTTAAGCTCACTCTTCAGCTATTGAGTTCCTAGGGTACCACAAATGATTTTTATTTCCCATTCCCCAGTAAAGGAATTTCTTATACGAACATAATTCCCTGGTATCTCTGTCACAGCCTCCTCCCCTTTTTTCTTTTCAACCTTATGAAAAAATATTTCATGGCTGTTCTAAAGAAGCATGATTTGTATTTCTCAACAGAAACTTGTAAGATTTAAAAGTGTAATTATGGCTAGATGCTACAAGATCTTTGTTATTTTCAACAGAGAATAGTCAAATATTCAAATAGCACACTGAAAGGTTTGGTAGATCTTTAGAACCTTTGCAAAACTCTGCTTTTGTCCATTTCATTGTTTATTGTACCAAAAAAATCTCCCTTGTTTTATTAACACATTTAATTTTGAAATATCATTAATTCTTACCTACTACAATACAATACAAAACTCACTGGAATCCTAAAATTCAGCTTAAGCAACAATTGCTGGAGATTCAACTGCTTAAACACAAAGAGAAATGACAAAGACTATTTATGGTCAGAATAACTACCTGTCAACTAATTAAACACTTGTTTGCAGACTAGACTTTCGAGCCAGGTGAGATTTTTCTTATTTAAACTGCACAGGTTCGGCTCAGCTCTGCAGAATCCAAATCTTAGACAGCCATCAGTCATAACGATGTTGTGAAAGTGTCTCTCAAATTTCTAGCCCACACAATTACGTTAATATTTCCGCATATCACATCTTCTATCTCCAAGAGCATAGTCCCACAGCCATTTAAGCTACTCTGTGCTAGGGCTGCCATGCACTCCCACTCCCACTCCCAGCCCTCCAGTCACCCAGCCTGGCCTCTTCCCACACCAGTGTCGGTGCTCCTGGGGACAGGAGGTAAGCCAATTCAGGCAGCCTAGCCAGCACTTGGCTGGGTTTTGCAGGGTTAGTTTTTGGCCAGTCAGCTCTCTGATACACAGTTTGGGTAGTTTTGCATTACTTGACAATTACACCTCACGGTAGATGCACCTCAAGGCAACTTTTCATAAAGAAAAATGCTTCTCTAATATATCAGCAAAATGTGAAAACCAGCGTACATTTAGAATCAGAACAGAATTGTTGCAGCCTGAAATTAAAAAAGTATGCGGTATTATATTTGGGTTATCTATCTAAAATCTGTTGCTAGCACCTTCATCGGCCTTTCACACTTTTGTTTTTTTGAGAAGAGATACAGTTTACTGTCTACAGAAACACTACTGCCATGTTGTTAGCTCTAGTATCACTGTTTTTTTTTCTGTAACACAATTCTACTGTGTCACTTTTCTGAACTAGAAACAACCACAGTAAAACTATTTGTTAACTTACCTCCCAAAATACACACTCTCTCAGTTTAAACACTACAAAATCTCAGCATTCTCTTTATATTGTAGAACTTCTTGCTAAAACTTTGCTATGATCAAGTATGCAGAAAATTTTGTTCGTCGCTGGGGCCTCTTAAGCTTTCAAGCAGTTTTGTTTATTGTCGGTTCATACAGAGATTTACAGAACCCATTTTAAAGTCACTCAGGTCTCGTAGTCCTGGTCTGTTCCCTTTTTTTTCATTTTCTGATCTTGCTCTATCCAGCAAAAGTTCTGATATACTCACAAGAGTAACTTCTCATGCAAATATCCAGACAAACATTTCTAGAACTGTCCTTCCTGGCTTTTTCCTTTCATAGACATCTTATGCTTCTCTTACCAGACCTTTGTTTGTTCTACAACCAAAAGAACAAACCAGTGAGGTCCCACAACACCTTCTTCCGATCTAAGGTGACACTGCTGTGACTCAGAACTCCTGTCCCTTCCGCCAGCACTGGTGATCTCACAGACAACTAGTTTTATCATAGCGCTCTCACATGGACTTACTGTACCAGTAACAGATTATAATTTCTTTATATACCTGTACCTTACTGGAAATCCAGGCATTGACCAGGGTTAGTCAAAGATGTATTAAACCGTATTAAATAGCTTGCAATATGAGACACATTTAAGACAAAGTATACAGAGAAAAAGACAATAGTCACCAGCACGATAACACACAATTAGCCTAACCTTTAAATGAGAGATTTCCAGACAGATCACAACAAGGAAGGATAATGATTAGTTGTGCACATATTTATGGGAGGCTCCTATGAAGCATGAAGGAAGAAACTAGTAAAGCGTGTGACAGAGAGCCACGCTGTGAGCTAAATGGAGATTTACTCATTCTGCTGTTGGAAGATGCCACTACCGCTACTACTATTCCCATCCTCCTCCCACTTGCTCAGCAAAACTCTCTTGCCAAAGGCTATCAGCTCTAAGTGAGCTAGTGAAATAGGTGACTCCCTGCTAAACCCCAGCATGGTGACAGCACTGCAGAAGTTACAGCCTCCTCTGGCCTACTGGCAGAGATGCTCATGTGAGAGACCTCTGAGCCATCAAATGCAACATCGACTGGGTTACCTTAGACCGAGTGAGCTGCAGGATTTTGCTGACGTTGCCTGAAACAGGTTGCTGAATGTCCAACCCACTGCTCTGACAGCAAAGTTGGAAGGTGGTAACATCCCACAGGAAGGAAATCATGAAGAGCTGGGGAGGGGGAAGGAAGTTAACTTCTTTTAACAGTACTTTTAGATATGGATGATGCCTGGCCATGTGGAAGAAAAAAAAGTACAACAGTTACAGCTTGTTAAGAGCCTTAGAAATGAAAGATTAAGGTCTTACAATTAGAACTGTACATAAGGAGTAATTCGAACACCTTGCTGTAAAACACAGCTCAAATGCCTGAGCTGTGCTAACTTGCTCATAAGATTTTTCTGTGCTGGTTGTCTCTGCCCCAAACTTTGCTCGTCAAAAAAATCTTTTGTGCCTCCTCTATATCCAGGTTAGAGGTATGAGTTCTATCTATTCTGTTGTAGGAAAGAAAGCTCCTCCGTTCGTGCAGGACCCTGCCAGTCTCATTAGTTTGCAGTGGGTAGAGTTCTGCGATTCCTCTTCTAGACTTACATACAATGAACTTATTTTTGTTTACAGTTCATCTGATATAGAAGGAAAGAGTGTTTCTGACTAGTAGAAATCAAATTTATTATTTACAACCATAGTTTTTATACTTTTTTTTTTCCTAAAGAAACAGGGATAAAATTCTTCCTGTCTTTTGCTGTATGTTTTCTGTCCTCTACCTACTCTATAATTGAATATGTGACTACATTATTACTTTGATAAGGAATTAGTCCATTGATAGTTTGATTTATGATTCAACTAGACAGCTGTGTATGTTATTTTGAAAAGCAAAACTTCACAATTTTAGGAGAACTCTAACAGAATTTAGCCTCTCTTCATACAACCAGTCAAGTCATTCTACTTATATACACAATACCACAGAAAAAAAAATGTTAAGGCATTAAACTACCAAAAGCAAGGAAAATCATTTATAGAAGCCACTTCTTGTTGAAATAATTACCAAATCAACTGTTAAATATTTGAAATATTGAATAAATATTGAAATAATTACCAAATCAACTGTTAAATGAACAGCCTAGAGCAGTGTTGACGAGGACAAGGGGCAATAACCTAGAGTTACAAAATTAAATGCTTATGCTGCTCATATAAAAGGAAGTGTCCAAACAAAGCAATTAGGAGACAGAAATCTAAGTTCAGTAGACGTTTCGTAGTTGTGAAAATATATACATGGGGATTTTTCATTCAAGAAAGATATCAAATGTGTGTGTGTTGTTTCTCTTTACAAGTTCAGATCACCTCATGTGGAAGTATTAAATCTACAAGGTACTTGGACACGTCTCCCATGTGAAATAGATGGAGAGCTCACTGACAAAATACCTATGGGGACCCAAGCTAATATCCTCACTGGACTACTCACACTTCACAGCTAGACACAGGCCAAACTGTGCTCTGGAACAGTTCCCCATTGACTTCACTTTGCTGTTCCTGCAAGCAGTAGCCTCACAAAACAACTTCCTGTTGCTCCACCAAAATCAATATAGTGGACAAGAAAACGTCTCATCTCTTTTCATTGTGCTAATTCTCTGTTCATCTCTGCCCACACTGTCTCTCACTCCTGCAGTCTCCTTTTTCCCTACGATTACCTTCCAGCAGAGTCAGCTTGCTGATTTAACAAAATAAACAAGGAGCTTCAGGTGCCTGTGAAACTGCACCCTCACAACCACACAACCTTTAGGGCATGTCAGTCGACTCTGCTCTGGACTCAGAGGAAACAGATACATAAGACAGCACTCATTCTTCAAATACCTTCTGCTGAATCAGTAATATCGTGGTATCCTTCCTCTTCCATCAGCTATTGTATACCAGACTTCTTCACCATCACAGACAGGGATGCATTGGGACAGTTTATATAGCAAAACCAGAAAGCATCAATATAAATGAAGACTAATTCAATCAGCAGACAGCAGCACAGCCCCTTTGTTTCATGAATCAGTGCGCACCATTGGTACAATGCATGTGCACAACAGCTCAAGCAGATACACACAAGCTAATTTTAAACTAGCTCAGAAGCACGGAACTGTCTACATAATACCCACACTGCTTCTTCAAGAGGCTCTGCAAATTGCTCAAGACCAGTGCTACCACCCTGTGAGCTAGCTAAGCCTAAGGTAGGTAGAATACATCTACTTACCCCCATCACAATAACAGCATATCATTAGTGAAATGCACTTCTACTGTGATTTCTTGTTTTCACTGATATTACAATGCAGATTTGTATTCTTAAATGAAAGCTTTTGTCCACAGCCAGTTAAAAGGCAAAGTCATACTCTATAGCTAAAGGATCGCCCTGACTGACACTTTGAAAAGTGTCTTTTACTGCCACCAGAAAAGTCACATATGGCCATTTTCAGTTTCAAAAAAGATCACTGGCCAGCATCGCTTGGAAAAGAAAGTGGAATTCCTTTCCAAACTAGCTCAGGATGACAAACAGATGTAAAGAGAAAAAGGTTGGTTGTGAGTCAAGTCTGTACAGAACATTAGAAAAACTATCTAGCGGGATATTTGCAAATGAATATTGGTGCATGGCAAAGGCTTGGAAAAAGTAAACGCAAAAAGCTGGTAAGGGACATTTCACTTCAAACTACTTACACGGTTAGACAAAACCAAGAGGAAAGACAATCATTTAAGTTAAATTGTTGTTTGTCCTGAATGCTGCAGCAGTCTGCAGTATGAGTAACAATTAAAAGCAGGATTAACAAACAATGCATCTTCCTTCAGTGCAGCAAAATCCTGTCATTCCTTTTCTTTGAAGCTTTAACTACTTTGTAGTCACTGGATTAGAAGACTTGAGGACTTGCATACTTTCCAGACATGCCGAGCGTAATGACAACTTCCTTTACAAAGCAACAGCCTCACAATGAATAAACAAACTTAAATAGCAAGTCACCCTTTGCACAGAGAACATAGTGACAGATGCTATGAATTAGATGGAATAACTGTAAGTAGCATTTCCTCCCTCTGAGCAACCACACAACGCAACACAGAACATCTATGGAAAGATTTATGTATAAAAACCAAAGGAAGTTTGCTTAGTATTTTTTCTTTGCCTGCAATGTCCAAAATAATACAAAGAGGCTCTTTAAAATAAATTCTCTTAGTCAAAAGTACAATTAAAAATTTCAGATGCTGACTGCTTCTAGCTGCATTTTTATTGAACACAAAACATAAACTTAAGACTGTGAAGATAAACCATGAAGAGGACTCTACAAGTCTTCTATATAGAAGACTCTCGTAGTTATCAAACAAAAGTCAGTATTTATTACTATTCTTTTAAATTTCATTTTCATTGGCTAGTGGGCTGAGACTGTCAGTTTTCTAATTAGTGGTCAAATATATTTCCATGCCAATGACAGTTCTGAAACCTATTCACACACCTTACACAAATGGCAGTCAGTTTAGAAAAAAGATCAGCTTTCCAGCAAACAACTGGAAGCTCACTAAGAAGGATTAATTTGCCTGTCTGTCAGCTGGTCCTTTTCTTCCTGCATCTTGCATTTCTATGCTGTTTACAGCAGAAAAGAGATTAAGGAGAAAACTGCAATTCCATTACAAATGCTTAACATAATCAAGACACTCAAGGGAGAAAAAACATTCAGTGGCAACCCTTGACCCAAGGATATACTTCACCACTGAACTGCTTAATGATTTAATTAAAGCTAGAAAAGTTTTGACCTAAAAATAGTTCACGTAGCCAGTGTCATTTATTAAAAACCATGGGAAGACTTCTTGTATTCAAACCTGCATCGAGTTTTACCAGGTGACCTGTGTACAACTTCCAGAGCTGAATCTCATTTAATAAAGTCAGGAGGGAGCTATAGCTAAATCTCATGCAACTTTAAAGATTCGAGCATTTTACAACTTTTTGTAGTTAGGCATTTAAAGGCATTTAGAAGTAATCCGTACTTATATTCATTTCTCCACTAACATTGTACTCTAAGAAATCAGGGTTTTTTCTTTATAAAATTAGGTAGAAGTTTACAAACTTCAGGGCTTGCCAAATCATACCACAGAGTTACCATTATGTTTTCATTCATTCTGTTGACAGAATTTTTTTTTTTTAAACACAATGTTCTGCATACTTTGTAAGGCACGTGCGTATTAACTTCAGGTTGATTAAAGACCTTTTCCTATTTAATGGTAAGGGGGCAAAAGTCTGTAAGCCGAGTACATGGTCATACTGCAAAGCGAACACTGAAAAGGCTGAAATAACATTTTCAAAAATAAAAGTTTAAATGAAATGTAGATTAACAAAGACTCTGTTTACCATTAAGCAGATCTAATTAAACAGAAGAATACTGCTTAACAATAGAAGTACACAAGTATTTATTGCTGTGATTATGGGCTCTCAACCACTGTGCTGCACATTCAGTGAAGAAAATGGAGTCTCAAACTTTGTGCCTATCGAAGTATAGCAAATCCACACTTTCCACAGGTGGCTGAGACGATTGTGACAAGCCCGTTTACGGGGTAGCATTAAAAATATATATAAAATAAAATAAAATAAAATAAAATAAAATAAAATAAAATATAAAAACCCCAAATCCGCTTTTAGTGGTAATCTGAGATTTTACACTGCCTCGGAGAAGGTGGAAGCGGTCTCACCAGATCTGAAATGTCTCCTGATGACATGCGCAGGCAGAGAGGGCAGTACCACTGCCCTCCGAAGAAGACTGAGATGCTTTGCCGCCCGCGCCGCGCCCTCCGAGCGCTTTTCTGGGCCCACTTTGCGCCCCGCCGGGCGCGCTCCCCCCGCGGGCAGCTCCGCGCTTGGCCAGGCGGTGCCCAGCACCCCGCACCCCCCGCACTGCCCCCCCACCCCCGTAAGGCTCTGGGAGCGCAGACAAGAGGCCGGCAGCGGCAGATGCACAAGCGACGGTGCTCTCTGGCTGCGGGGTGGGGGGCAAGGGAAGGAAGGAAGGAGCTCCCGGGACACCCTCCGCGCCTCCCTCCCGCTGCGTCCGAGAAAACAGATCCAGCTGCTCGGGGATAAAGGGAAGAAAGGGGGGACGGGGACACAAAGTCCGGCATCTGCTGCTCCATCCCGCAAGAGGACGACCGTCATCCTCCCTGTGGCCCCAGGAGGAAGCGCTGCCTTCGACCACAGCCCCAACCCCCCCCCCTACATACACACCCCCTAAGCCTCA
>JANXJC010000112.1:0-27170 GCA_027564655.1 Leptodon cayanensis
AGTAAGGTGTGACTTTTGTGTGTACAAGTTTGAGAACTCCAAGTAGGAGTTTCAGAGGGTATCTTTCTTCTCTCTAGGAACAAAGAATTTCCAGCTTTTATTTGTTCCTATCACTTGTTCTGTGTTGCTTTTCTTTCCAGGGTGAACTGAAAAATGGACTTTCCAAATTTCATGTCCTTTTCCTTCTCTTTGTGGCGGTCACATTCTTTGTAATGTGGCAGCAACAGTCAGCATGATGCCCTGCCAGAACCAGGGGCTCAGCCCGCAGCCACAGGACAAGCAGCGGGCAGCAGTGACAGTGGCTGCCCCAGAGTATGGGGTCATGTTCTCTGAATGCTTGTTTTTAACCAAGTACCAAAACTTCTGCATTCAAACTGTTAATTAGCTGATGCTGCATGGCCAGTAATAAATGTCAGTATATCAGACTTTAACTGCCTGCTTCATAGTTAATGTTAATACTTCTAGTCCCCTGAGGACAAGAAAATATATTAAAGAGAATGGAAGCAAGATAAGACAGAGATGGGGACAGTTAAGAAAAGATGGGAAGACAAATCCATTTGTACTACAGGCAAATACAACAATAAAAAAGCTTCTAAACGTTTTCTTCAGTATTGCCCTTCATCTCTGAAAGTCATTTGTTAGTACAGTACAGAAAGACTAACTGCATAGCGTAGACAAACTCTACTCATTATTAGTGCAATAATTGCTTATATACAAGTACCGAAACTGTCTAGTTGTAAACAGTTACACCCTCTGTGGCTTCAGTAAGTGTCAATAGTCACAAATGCGCTGCAATCCCTCAGCGTGCAGTCACCATCTCCACTGCCTTGCTGAATTCTAAGGAGCTTCCACCTAATTTAACCACAGAAAAACTTCTCTTCCACATCAACACCTATTGCCAGCTCCAAAATTGGTTTGTGAAGCTTAGTAGAGATATGCCCATAGTTTTTTTTAGCTGCTTGTAAAAATTGGAAGTCACACCAGGCACTGTAAAATAGAGCAATAAGATGGTCTTGAGGACCATCAAATCACGCCCATACCAGGGAATTTTCTTAGTGTTCACCAAATACCTTGAAATCATTCCTAATACAAGAGAGAGAGAAGGTAAAAATGAAGGAAGAAGCTACATATGGAAGTCCATCTATTAACAACACAGTTCCTATATTTAGAGGCGGGCTTGAAGCGTTATATTAAGGACATGCTTATACCTAGCTATGCTTTAGGTCAGCTCTGAGATTTTTCTCCCCTTCCTCCAGCTATGCCACTGACAGATGGTGTCGCAGTTTTGTGGCTGAGATCCAGAAGTGAAACTCTTTTCTGGGATTTAGCTTTCATCAAAGGGCATCCTCAGTTAGGACATATATATCCAAGCTGTCCCCAACTTTTTACTCAGACCTCTCTCTTCCAAGAATTTCCTGGGATTTGTAACTTTGGATTCATAACTCATTTTAACATTTCCCTTGAAGGTTTTAGTGTACCCCAACCCTATCTTTAGAAATGCTTTTTTCCTTGGATGGAGTGAGTTGGAACTTATCTTGTCCACACAATAAATGGGACTTCTTAATAGTTCTTCTGGTACGTCAACAGAAAGCATTCACAAACCCATTAGCAATCTACCTATTAGCAATGCTCCCTCCACTTGGAAGGGTTCATATAAGCATGTAATTTGCCAGCTCTACTTCTTACCAGACTATAAATAAGCATGTGGCTTGTTACTATTTCTTGATCAGGATTAAACGCAGTCATAATCAAACATATTCAGGATGAGAATGGGTTTATAAGGAACGATATCAACCTTGGCTTTGAGGATTCTGTGATAAAAACTGATGCTTCAAAAGGTGTGAATTAATATACCTATGGGAATCATTTGAACCAATTTTTACAGCTTTTTATAAAACCTCTCGTTTTATTGCAGTTCATACTTTCATTCTACCCTATATTTCACAGTTCACATCCATCTGCAAGTGTCATTTTTTTTTGTCCATTCTGACTACATTTTCCCACATTTATCTATTTTGAAATAAATAAAATAAATTAATTCCAGTTTATTGCCACTGAAATGCCTTGATTTAATGAGGTATAAAATACCTCCACACTGGAATTTCTGTGCTTCTGCACTACACCCTGATGTACAGTTCTTACAAGAAGAAAATAAGTACTCCATTCTACTCTCTTTCATTAGGCAGAGATGCTTTCAAAGTGTTGAGGAAACATGAGCAAATTAGTCTTCATGCCAACACCCCATATGTCAGGGGTGTCTTCATTTTTTATCTTCAGTTTGGTGTTGGGGATACCGAGACATCCCTGCCATAGCTGTACAGCATGCTAGGGTATAATGTGCTATATCGTTCAGTACACTGACCTTCTTCTCAAGCCCTGGTTTGCTGACTGCACAGCTCTTGGAAGGACTGGTGGCCGTATCCCAAAGCATATATACCCAAGGGCACCCCTCCAGTTAGTACAATATTAGTTTGCCACAGTAGTTCAGCATTTAATATTTTAGTATTGGCAGCAGAGTATCTTATGGGACTTTGGGAAACATTGTGGAAAAAGCCCAGTTTAGATATCTTCTAGAAATCTATTCACAAATCTCCTCTGCGGAGAGTTATTTCATTCCCAGTGTTTCTTCTACCGAGCTAGTTCTGTCATCTTTTCTGAGTGCCAACTCTGGAGCATGCATTGATTTCTGTCTCCAAGGAGATCCTTTGATTCTACAGCTAAATCTGCAGAGACACAGATGATTTTTTTTACTTTTTTTTTTTTTTTTTTTGTGTGTGTGGCAAGCTACTTTAAACAGTGTAAGTTTATAAAACTCATCTGTTGGCTTTCTGTGTCTACAGCGTGAGCTTTGTTCTTCTGGTTAGGTCACTCTGAGAGAAGGGGATGTCATGTTTCTGACAACTATAGGTAGGTATATGGCCTCTTTTTCTTTCTGTGTCTCTCTCAGGGTTTGTGCAGTGCCTTGTACAGGTATCAGTAATCTAGTATCATGTGAATAAACTGGTATCAAAAGGAGAAAGAGAAGACCAGAACTGGAAAAAAGACTGAAATAGTCGGGGGAGGAAATAAAACCGGTGGCACTGGAGAGTTGTTAGAGAAAGAACAGCAGGTAAAGGCAAACTTTGCAGGGAAAATATTAAGATCAACTACATTAAGTAAGTACCTTATTAGCCTTAAAAGTGTATAAAAATTAAAATGATATGCATTAGCACAGAAAATGGGAATTCTAAAGCTGATTTTTTGCTCAGTTCACGATAATGGAATATTAAAATTACTAATTATAAAATTCTCCATCAAATACCACGTGGCCATTTGATATTGTAGGTATTTACATATATATGTAATGCCAGCTTTTTCAGTTCGGGTAATTTTCTCACGTCTTAGCCATTTTAATTCTGAAAGTCCTAAATGAGGGGATACCAACTATCCTATCACATTTCCATTGTGACAATGATTTGCCAGGTATTTCTCTTTAGCTTTCCCGTATTTAATGTGATCCCATTACTTCCAGCACTCCTTCCTTCTATCATCATTAATAATTTCTCACCCTTCTTAAATGTTTACAGCGTGGGCTATAGCCACCCCTTAGTTATCTGTAAACTAAGCTGCTAGCATTTTGCACTTTTAATCCCTTTTCCAGAATTAATCGCCTCCTCTCCACCAGTCTGCTGATGTGTTTTTTCAGCGTTAGGTGAATGACAAAATGACATTTTCAATATTCCATCAGAACACTAAACATTCCTCTTCGCATTTCATGAGAGGAATATATTTATTTCTTACGCCGTTGGGGCTTGCTTCAGAACTTTGAAAGTAGGTTAGACAAAAAATTAGTGCTGGTCTGTACTAAAGACAGTACGAACTGAATGATCAACTGCGTTTTTTCCATCTTCAATTTTGGGGTCTTACCAGAAGTATGTAACAGCTTCTATCGCGGACGCAGCGTACAGGCACATGGAACCTGCTCTTCTCTCCCTGTTTAACGAAGACGAGACCATAATAACGTGGTTGTCTCAGAATGGTATTGTGAGGTTTAACAATACGTGTTTGTCGAGCGATTTTTTGAGTCTCCATTAGAGAGGCACCAGAGCTGCGTCAGGTATACTGCGCTACCACAATTCAAGGTTCTTTTATCCGCGCGCAGGATATTCCGTGTAGCGCACATCCAAAGAGCTTGATAGGGTGGAAATACTGGACATGTATCACACGGCTGAGAGCCTGTGCTGCAGGTCGGATCGATCCGGAATGCACTGTATCTGCATACATATACAATTACTTATGTAGTCTCTCTCCGCAATGTATGCGGAAACATTGCAGAAACATTTGAAATCACTGAAAAGATGCTGCAGTGTTGGCCAGCCTGTCTGTCCAGGCTATCCCAGACAAAGTGTTGCAATTATCATTTTTTGTCATGTCAAACTTTGTGCTGAGAAGGTCATACCGAAGGAAGTGGATGTATGGAAGCCATAAGCCTAGTATTTCTGTTTATCTTTCTGAACGATGCCACTGGGCGGCACTGTTCAGACCAAGCTCTGCCAAATGGAATTATGATGAAGAATTAGATTAGTGACAGAGAAATGTCGCCTCTGTCGTTTGAAGTGAATCCTGGTCAGAAGCAAAGTTGTGCATCACTGCGCGGGCTACAGAAAGCCTTCCTCATTAAAAATCAGCTTTAAGCCAATTGTCCTCTTCCTCTCTGTCTGTCTGTCTGCCTTTCTCCCCCGCAAATGAGCTTACAACTCTCCCCCAAGGCAAGAGCATCAGCAGTCAAGCTTTGGTAGCTTTGAAGAAATCTTTATGTGATTAGAAATGCCACACAGAGTTACAGCTTCCTCACGGCTCTGCATGCCAATCGGATAGGAGTATATAGGCCATTTTAAGTGTGATCCGTGGCATACCTCTATCATCCTAAATCGGCGTTTAATTAGGAACCATACTATTGTGCGTTATTCTGGTCTCAAAGGAACGATGGCTGAGCAGTGAGCTGTGTTCGCTGACGCAGTTCTCTGAGGTTGCTCGCAGCTTAACCCCGGAAGGCTGTGGAACACAGAACGAGGTCTGTGCGGACCGGCCGTCTAGATGACACCTCGCCCTCCGGCCAGCGCTCCCCTCACGGCCCGGCGGGCCGAGGCCTGTCTGCGCCCCAGCCGAGGAAACCGCCGGGACAGCTGCTCTGCCGCGTCCCCGAAACCTGCTGAGGGGGACGCGTGCCAGCTCGGGCCCCCTCTTCTCCTCTGACAGCGGCATCGCTGGCCGGCCGCGTGTGGAGAAAGCCTGAGATGGCTGACTGGCTCTACTGGACGGGAGAGACTTTTTTCAAAGTACCGCCATATTACTGGAGCTGCTGACCAGTATGAGCAATGCTTGCCGTTGGCATGGTTTGGGCTTGAGGACCCCCATGTTTCATGAGTCCATTTTTTTCAAAAAGGACGCCTTTTTTCTCGACGGTCAGAACAAAAATCCTCTTGAGGAGGTGACAGCTCGGCGGGGAAGCTGCCGTCCCCCTCGGGCCGCCATGACAGGACTGAGGGCACCCCGGGCGCCTTCCCGCCTCGCCGCTGCCCGCCGAGGGCTCTCCACAGCGGGAGCGCGCCCTGGGCGCTGCCATGGCGACGCGCCCCGCCTTCTCCTGGGGGAGGCGGGGCTGCGCCCTCCCGGCGAGTCCGCCGGCGTCCCACAATCCTCTCCTCCCCTGCCTGCCCGTCATGGCGCTGCTGGCGGCTCCGCGCAGCCTGGCGGCGGCGGCCGCCTCCCGCAAGCGGCGGTTTCTCGCCTTCGCGCTGCTGCGGCCTCCCGCCGCCGCCGCCTGCGCGCACGGCTGGCTTGCGGGGAGCGGGCGGCAGCGGGCCCGCGCGGCCCCGGGGAGCGGCCAGGTGCGTGGCGGGGGGCGGTGAGGGGCTGAGGAGGGACGGCGGGCCCCGCCATGCTGCTCCCGCCGGCTCTGAGGGGACGGCCTGCTCCGTCCTTGCCTTGCCCGGTTGTCAGCGCTCGCCGGCCGGCGAGGGCCCGGGGGTGCGGGTCGGGGCCGCCGACTCTCTCCCGGAGGCCGCCCCGGCGGGGGGAGCCCCTTGTAGAGGGGCTGGGGAGAGTTGGGGGGGGGGTCCCGGCGTGGTGTTGGCTTCGCGGCGTGAGGGGAGAGTGGTGTGGGCGTGAGGGGTAAAAAGTCCTGGGCGAGTTTTGGGCCCGGGCAACTTGGGGCTGGAGCTCTGCCTCCGTTGGTGGTGGTGTGTAGGTGACGGTTCCGTCTGCTCGCGGAGCGTCCCGGCGTCTTTTTGTGGATAAGCGTTAAAAAGTACTGCCTTTGAACGGGTGCTGAACGTTTGTGTGGGGGATAACTGACACTGACAGCTAATTTTGCTCTTATGTAGGGAAAGGAAATTGGAATTGGAAACGTTTCTGTCAGCGGAGGAAGGCTGTAACCAGTGAATGGCTTTTTTGGTTACAAGTCAAGAATTGAGTACATACCTCAGATTGAATGAGCCCAGCTTTCAGTAATTCACATGCGTTTTTCAAAGGGCAGTGAAGGAAGTCTGTCTCAAACATTGAGTGAATGAACTTCCCGTAAACTCTCAGATAGCTATTATTTCTGTTCGATAATAACTTTTTTTTCTTTCTCCCCCCCCCCCCCGAGTACCGCTGCTTATGACTAGCTTTTCATCGTCACCCGCCTTGATTAGTTGCCCGTGACAGGCAGAATTCTGTCATGGACTACAGTCAAGTTCATATTACTTAGTAGTTGAGACAAGCAGGACTGAAGTAGTAAATTTGGGGGGATTTTAGTTTTGAAACTTGTACAAGACAAGAAGCTGAGAGCTGAAGTTGATGCAGACCAAATATTTTTCCCATGTATTTATTTGGATGTGTTAAAACATATCTGGGTACTCAGAATTGTCCAGTGTTCCTGGAAACATATTTCAGATGTTAGTGAAGAAACAACAATGTTATTATGGTAATGTATAGGAGCATTAATTATAAACCTTTTTTTCCTTTTGAATGTTCTTATTTTTATGTAGGAAATGCCAATCCTTACTGATAAGTTTTAATTACCACATGTTGCAAAATGTTGATTTGCACTAGATCTTCTGAACTGGAAAGCTAAGGCTATGTCTGTAGTATATATATGTATTCATCTCTTTGGCCTTTTAGTTTCTAGGCATGTCTGTGTTGGAAAGTGGTCAATTATGCATTTCTCCTTTTCAGTCTGGTGATTCATTTTTAATTCACTTCTGTATCAAGCTCTGTTTGGATGAAAATTAGAATTCATTAAATGCGCAAGCAAGATCTTACATTTTGTTAAATAAAAAGTTTGTGCTGCATTATAACAAACAGGCAGTGCGTTTTATGTAACTGTTGTGCAAATTACTTGATTATTATTTAGCAGGAGGCTCAAACTTAGTGTTCTGGAGTTTTTGGTTATAAAGTCCTTCAAAATTTTGGGACTAATTGACATGATTTTTTTTTTTTTTTTAAAACGTAATTAAATTTGCTGACAGAGGAAAATGCACTGTCCGGTGATTTCAGTTTCCTCTTTTTTTTCCTTCTCATTTTTCAGCTAGTTCAAGAAATATTGTGCCTGCACCAACAGAAGTCACTGTTGGAAGTTGGCGAGGCACTGCAGCAGGTTGTATTTCAGAGTGATTAGCCATTGATTTTTATAAATTAGGTAATTCAGTATTTAAAAAAATCTTCCAGGAGCAAGTATGTGCATCTTATTTTAGTTTCAGTTATTTAATTGTTTTGCTGTGTTTGTACATAAAGAGGACTGTAAATATTTTTAATGGGCTTATTCTGAAAGCTTTTCTATATATTAAAAAAATTGAAGAAACACACCTGGTTTTGCATTTAAAACAACTTAAACTTGTTTGCCATGGTCCTAAGCTACATGCTTCCGTCATCTGGGAATAAGGTTTAATGAAAGTAGTGTCTTATAGCATGTGTTCTGGTGCAAGCCTCCAGGCTACTGTGTGATGACACATCTTAGTATATATACTTTAGTGTGTGGGAGGGCTCTTATATTTTTATTGCTATATTCTACGTATCAAATATGGGTTAGATTTTGCACTAGCTTGTTGAATATAACCAAGGGCAGTAAATGTGAAATAAATGCCTGTGATCCTGCCTCTGAATCTCACATGGGATGGGAGACTGGCAGGGCCCAACCACTTGTGAAATCCAGATAGTTGGCTTTAATGGCATGTCTTCCCCAAAGCGCTCTTAAATAGTAAGGGCCTTCCCGGGAGGGGGTACTGAACGTGACCTGGTTATACCAGCAATGTGGTGCTTCTCACTGCTGTGGTAAAATCACTTTTGTAAAATCAACTGTACAACCGCAGTTCTGCTTTTATTGATAGAACTACACAAATAGCAGAGGTAAGTGATAGCATAGCTGTGTCAGTCAAGAGTTGGGCTTTTTACAGGCACAGGCTGGTAAACAGTATAGGCATAGCTTAACTCGTGAGAAAAAAATGTGATTAAAGGAAGGAAAAAGCTCTGGTGAAGTATGACCATAAAAGCAAAGTTACTAAGCATTCTTTTTGAAAAAGATGATTTCAAATACTTGCCTGTCATTCATCCTTCTCCTCTGCATCCATGCAGTACTTGATCCCCCCAATCTTCATTGTTTCATGTCGGTTGTAAGGTTTTTTTTAGTTGTAATACAATGTCTGCATTTTCTATGGCACTTAGTACAATGAGATTCAAATATAGTAGAGTCGTTTGGGTGCTGTTGCATTACAGATCCATGTCTGTTTTCCCTCACGCTTAGGTTTTTCAGTAGTTTTGATTAGAGTCTTGCTTTTCTGAGTAATAAGACATGTAACATTTGTATCCTGGAGGGGAAAAACAGGTGTCATAAATATTGCGGAACTGTGATCAGACTCCATTTCTTGATATTGAGATCGGTTTGTATTTCCGTTAATGCAGCTCTTCCAGTTCACCCTCCTGCAGTTGGAGTAGGCAGGTGTTCATCGTGTTAAAACTTGTGTTTTAAATTTAGGATCTCTGCTGGGTAGTAATAGAGAGAATGGGCATGTTGGTTGTGGCCTGCTTGGTAAACTTTGAAAAGTAACCAAACAAAGACTGTATTTCTTTTTCTAGGAAGCTTAAGGGGTTTTTGTAGAACAGTTTGCCTGCATTCAAAGTAAAAGCAATGACAAATTCTGTTCGATCTAAAACTTTAACAGAAGGAAAATAGCATTTTACTGAAAAGGTCCAACAGCCTTTAACGAAGGATAATTATTTTACTAGGAATCTGTGTAAGTCAAGAAATAGACTGAGGGGTGTCTTTCAGAGAGGACTTTGGCAGTTGTAGAAAGCAGGGCTTTGTAAGTTATTGTAAGTGTAATGGTAAAAAATAGAAGAGAGTTGGTTTTTTTTTCCCTTGCATTATCTTGCCCTTCCAGCTGCCACATGATGTGATAAAAGAGTGTGTTCTTCTGCATAATTTAATAACATCTGTTGCTCTGGAAGTGGTTATAAGAGAAGTTTCAGGTATTTTCATTATTTTTTTTGTATTTTACCTTTTTTTAACCTGAAGCCTGGTCTGTTCTGTAAAATTATACTGATGTTTATTGTCCAGACGTCACTTCACATGTCCCTGTGCATTACTAAAGTCTCTTCTTAGACTTTGATGGTATAGTTGAACAGCTTGATGCATGGGAACTGTTAATCAACAGTCTCTGTTAGTCAACAGTCCTTACTGACAGATACATGCTTTGTCATGAAGTATTTGAAATTCCTTGAATTTTCAAAATCCCTTTATAGACGAAGTATTGCTGCTGAGCAGGTCAGCAATCTCATATGTCTATCTATAGAAAAGGACATCTAATAGTACTGAAAATTGTTGTGAGGAAGGATATATAATGAAGTAGAACATTATATATGAAGTAGAATACGGGAACTTGATCTGAAAATCATTTGGGGGATACGGGGGGGACATAGGGTGAGCAACACTCCCTGTAGAAGGGGGTGCTATGGTGTACATTGGGGTTCCTGCTGTGATGCTGTGTGGGTTTTCTGTTCTGGCACTGAGACGTGTTTTACCAAAACAAGCCAAATCTGAGGGTGTATTAGTAAGATGTTATGAGGGAAACTCCTTAAGGTATCTTTTTGTTAACCTTCTTGGTTTCATTTGCTCTGGGTATGCGTACAGAGCAATTGCATGTTAGCCATTGTTAAACATAACTCCAGTTAAGTTTATATTGTTCATATTGGTAACAGTTTAGTCTATATTTATAACATAATGTTTTCACCTTTTCTCTCATCTTCCTCTGCTCTTTCCTATTCATCTTTTCTTGCCTGGCAAACTCAGCAAAATTGACAGTGGGACTTGTGTACTGCACAGGTACTTGAATCCTACCTTCAGTTATCTTTTCTGTTATAGTTAGTTTAGAAAAAACTTTCCCATTAGATTAGTGCAGTACGTCTGGAATAGTATGTAACGCTCCAAAGAGAAGCTTCTAAACGTGGATTTGACCTTGCGCAAAAGTGTTTAATCCCTGTTGTTTGTCTGCATTTATAGTATTTAAACTACTACCAACAGTCATGACACTTTAGCAATATGACTTTTATGTGCAATCAGTACTAGACATCTGTTTCATCCTTTAGAGTGTATAGAATCATATACAAAAATACATTAAAAGAACATAATGGTGCAGAGTCAGGCATTCAAAAGTTAGGAAATGCAAGAATTAAAGTTCCCTGCATAATTTCTTAAATTCAGAAATAAGCAGGACTTGCTCCTGCTCTTTTAAAGCAATAACCTGCTACTTTTATCTGTTGCAGTAAATTTCAAGTATGCCTTTCCTTTGTAGTTTTAAATCTATTGGGCAAGAGTTGTAGTGAGGGAGAGTGGAGTCCCGAGTCTGCCTGCAGGATGTGCGGAGAGTAACAGGGTAAGCTTGAGTCCCACTCATTTGGGCAGCTAATAATACTATGATGGCCGGAGGACTTACCAGTGAAGTAAATTGTTCACCTTGTTTAATTCTTTATTTCTTTGCTGAGCCTTGGGTTTTAGCAGGAGATTGGGAGAAGATTGAAACCTCCTGTCTTCCAGGCTCAAGACTGAAAATAAGAACAAGTTTTCCTGTGTACCTTGTGCAAATCTTTTCATCTTTTTTCTGTATTCATCTCTTAACCCCATGACAGTTTATAACTTCAGCCAAGTAAGTAGGCTATCTGACGCAGTAATTTAGACTAGATCTGCTGGTGTTTCAATAGAAGTTGTTTCTGTAATGTTTGTCTCATAAGTCAGTCAGAAGAGAACTTTGCGAACTTTGGCGTCAAAGGATATGAATTATTAGTAAAATACTTTTATGATGTCCTATGTGTACGCTCTAGAAGAACAGTAATTAGCTTCTTTCCAATAGCTGTTGGAGCATCAGTTGCAGAGTCCCATGTACTAGGAATATACAACAACAAGAGAAAAAAAAAATGCATTCAGAATTAAATACCTGAATTTCAGTTCTTACAGTACTCAAGATTTTTTCTTGCAAGGCCAAGCAGGAGAGAACGGTACTGCTCAGGAGAGGTTCCAGCTGTGTTGTCTTAAGAGAAGCCAAATCATAGTTGTGAGCAGTGGTTCATCAGCCCCTAAACTTCTCTTTGGCATGGTGTCTTAACAGTCTTTTATCAGCACCATGTGTTTAAAGGTGTATAAATGCTGACATAAAGGTACTGAGGTTTTTGGTATCCTGACTGCACTCTAGGCTGTAGGAGACAGGTACTCAGTCTCATTGGTGTGAACGTAGGACTTCTTGGTATTAAGCCTCTCACTCTGGATCATGTATCAGCTATAAATTCTAAATTGTCATAGTTTAATCCATGCTTCTGAATGGCCTCTGACTGGTGAAGCAGGTAGAGTTGTATTGATGTAACTGCCTTTGCTGAATTAGAGAACACTGCTGCCTTTTGTATTGGTTGTACAACTTAATTTGGTGTTGGATTCTGGGTACTTGCCAGATGCCACGATAGTGGATACTGCTAGGAGTGCTTACTCCTCCTCTTGCATGTTGGTGGGAACTTCTGTCCAAAATAACCATGCCTTTGTAATGATTACATTAATTTGCAGTAACTTGGGATTTGCTGAGGCATCTTGAAGTCCTCTTTTTCCATTATATTTTCTGTTTATGAAACTGTCACTGTTCATATGCAGAACATAGTAGTTTAGCTGGAATCCTCTGTGCTGACATGAAACCGTAAAGTTATTATGAGTGTATCTACAATGAAGTGCTTTATAAATGCAGCTCCTTCATTTAACATAGGTCTTGGAAGCATCAGGGCTGTTCACCCAGGCCAGTTAGCTCTACTAGGTGCAAAATGTATAATTGTAGTGTTTGTTTACTCTTTCTCTGTATGTCATGTCATATAGTGGAAGTGTTTGAAGTAAGCAGGTCCCTTGTGGTGACTTGTGGGGGAATGATCTTCATTTTCCGAAGAATGACTGACTAAATTATAACTTATGGTACAAGAACAAAGGAATGTTTAGGACAAGAGCAAAGGAATGTTTAAGGCAAGGTATGAAATATATGACAGTGCTCTGCTTGTCAGGATTAAAAGTACCTTTTTTTATGATCAAGGGTTTGTTGGGGTTTTTTTTTCCCCTTTTTGACATTTGTCTTTTGCCTTGGGCTGATGAGCAGTTCTTCCGCTATTTTGTTCAGTGGTAGCGATTTTTATATACTGTGAGGTATATGGTTAATATTGCAACAGAGCAGTAAAAGATTTAATATTGAATGTGTTACAAGATGATGTGGCACCATCATTGCTAACCAAAAGAGGGGTCCCTGTTTTGCCACTGGGGAAGCACTGCCAGCTAGTCCATCTAAGGAAAATAAATGGTCCTTTGAAACTCTTAACAGAAGAGTAATTGCTTTCAATGTAATATGTAAAGCATGCTACAGTTGGTGCCTAGCGGTATGTCTATTAAAGATGCATTGATGGATATGTGAATATTGGGTATCTTGTGTCCTGCCTACCTAAAACTCGTAGTTGGTCATGCTCTAATTTCTGATAGCCCCTGTGCTTCCCAGTCAAGAGCTGTAGCTTTGATTAGCCTTGTGGTCTATGACACAAGTATGGCATGAGCTGAGCAAAGAGGAATTTAAAATGGCAGAACCTATAAGCATAAGAATAACAATTCATAATGAAAAACAGAACAAAAGAATATTTGAAAGAAGTCAGAAGACAACCTGGGAGAAAATTAAAATGAGAGGAAAGGGAAAACTTTGGGCTTTCATGGTGCAAAAGGAACGAAGTCTGATGGGAGTGGAGATACAGGGAAGTGAAAGGTTCGTTGTCCCTTAGCGTTTTTAATGGTTGAATGTAATTTATTTTACAGCTGCTCCCCACCAGTTTTCTTTTTCTGTGGTCAGTTGTTAAAAACCAAAGCCATCCGCCATGTTTTCATGTTATGCTTCTTTACGTGAACTAGATGAATAGTCTCTGAATGTGAAGTGCATGTTCTACATGACTTCATTTTCACTTTTATCTTTTCCCCCTTTTTATTCTGTAGGTTCCACCATTCTGCAAGCAAAGATCATGGCACAGTCTGGGGGGAGATTATTCAAGGCCGTTATTAGAGGCTTCAGAGGTAGGTATAAATTGTTTTTCTTCCTACTTGCAGGTCAGAGGGAACTCCAGCCCTTGGAGCATCTTCCAGTTTAGTCTACTGGATTTTTTTTAATTTCACTATTTACAGTTTTGAAGTGCAGCAAGTTAAATGGCGAGTTATGTTTCTGCCTCTAGAAACAGAGATTACTTTGCTTAGAAGTTTCAGGCTGTTGCACTCTCCTCAAGAAGTCTTTTTGAATCTCTAGAAACTAATGATAATACAGTAATTTACAAAGAAGAGTTCTTAAAAATGTAGGTTTTGTGTGTTGATACTTAGATTCTTGTTGTCAGGCATAGAAAACATGAACGCATAGGAAGCTGTGAGTTTTCCTTGAGGGTGTAGGGCTTTATTATTTCAAAATTCTGCTTAAGCTGTGGAATATCAAGAAACCGTGGAAATGTATTCTCATCATTCTGAGTGCCAGGATGTCAGGCTCTTACTCATATGAGGTATGCTTGACTTAACATTAATGTAAACATAAGGAAGATGCAATTTCTACTGTTCATGGAATAATTATGACACACATTTCTAAGTAAGGCACTTTGTTTGAATGAAACTAGGAAATGCATTTGTCTTGTTTTTCAGGTTTTTTTAAACTATAAAAAAATAACCACTCAGAGAACTGACTTAAGCAGCTAACACCTTTTGAGGGTCATTGGGACTTCAAAGCATGAAATCTGCTTAGAT
The DNA here is from genome assembly GCA_027564655.1 of Leptodon cayanensis. Taxonomy (NCBI): domain Eukaryota; kingdom Metazoa; phylum Chordata; class Aves; order Accipitriformes; family Accipitridae; genus Leptodon; species Leptodon cayanensis. The sequence goes on from JANXJC010000112.1 coordinate 14,294, forward strand.
TCGTTTTTATAATGTTTTTCTTTAAAATAGGAAAAGGGAAATTTTGATTTGGGACACCCTGAGATCTGCTGTCAAACCATATACATAAAATGAGTTTCCTAGAGAGCTTTTATGTACCTTGAACCTGGAAATTGTCAACATTTTTAAACAAAATTCAGACTCTTTTCAAAAAGCTTTAACACGTCCGTTGCTCATGGCAGGCACTTTGAAATTGGAGAAATGCCTAGTGGTAATGAGTTACTACTTTTTAGTATATCTAGGTGCATTAATAAATTCAGAAGTTTTCTCTGTATTTATTTAGCAGGGAATCTTGGCCACATGCTAAGAGAAGTGAGCATTTGTTTTTAAAAATCAGGTTCTTTTCCTAACTGCACCTGTATGTGCTGTACATGGATTGCAGCAGGGCCTCCGGACCAGGTTTAACTTGTACCTCTTGTATGGCACCAGTAGGCTGTTCTCATCCTGATAGGGAAGAGAAGTGTGAAGTGGATTTATCTATTTATTTTTCCCCCAAGTAAAGTTACTCTTTACATACACAGAAAGAGTATTATGCTTAAGTGTGTTCCATTTTTTATATTCATGTGCCTGAGTATGGTTATCCTCCAAAACTTCAATTTCTTTTCTATGTTCTTTAGTCCACTTTTCAATGCTTAGGTGTCCTTCTAACACAAATATTTAAGGCTCTGTTATCCTTACCTCCTGGCTGCTTGGAACATGCTCTTTACAATACTGCTAAATTTATAGTCCCTTTCTTATTATTGTTTCCTTAAGCAAGGCAAGGTTTTTAGAGAGGTATTATCTTTTATTAAAGCAAGCTGATACAGTTGGAGAATGAGGGAGGGAAAACAGACCAGTAGTTCTTTCTGTCGGCTTTTACACACATGTTTCCTGAGGTTCTTGCAAACTGACTTTTAATTTTCACACAGATCCTCCCACGGTGGCGACTGATAGAAAAGAGAATGTGTTGGCATGGTCATGCAGGTGGAGGGCTTCACACAGATCCAAAGGAAGGGGTAAAAAATTGCTTAATTAGTATTGCTTTTTAAACAAAAAATGTGATCAGCTCCCCCCCCCCCGTCAAAAAAACCCTGAAGACCCCAAGCAACAATTTGTGAAAAACTCTATTGGTAGATATGTAACTACTGTAGTGGAGTAAATACTGTTTCATTGTTGACATAGGCTTACTGGCCCTTAAATCACCAAAGTTTTACAATAACTGTGTTGAAGTGCTTCAGTTGTTTTATTAAAAATACAACTTTAGTGTTATACACTCCTTTGAAATAGGCCGGTGTTATGTTAGATTTTTTTTCATGGAAAGTACATTACATTGTGATTTATTGTGTTTTTTTTATTCTTGTTTGTGAGTGATATTTCTGTGACTTGACATTCAGGATAGCAGAAATGAGCTTGTGGATACAAGGTAGTGCATCAGTTGGTAAAACTGCACTTGAAGCAGGGGGAAGGAGAGAAGTAATTAAACTACATGTATTTTTACTTGGATTTAATGTTAATGCATCTGATATATTTTGACTGTATTTATATTCAGGAAGTACGTGTTAAAATGATTATGATAGGTATGTAACGAGAAGCAGTATCTTTTATTAGACCAAATGATTACAGTTAGAAAATGAAGCAAGCTTTTGGTTAAAACGACACAGTATAAACTTTGCATGATTAAAATTGCAAAGTCAAAGCTCTTGAGTTTATGTAACTTTCCTTTTCTCACTTCCTGTGCAAACTTATTTCTAATGCTTTGTGCGTTTGCAGAATGATTCTGTGTGATGATTATAACTTGTTCAAACTTGGGTGGGATCTTCCTAAAACAAGTAAAGACCATGTTGATGACAAACTGAAATTTCAGTGCAGAACCCAGGTCTTTCAGGGCTGGTTTGCTCATACTTAACTGTTCTGACAATGACTTTCCTACAGCCTCATTTGTAAAGAAACTGAAGAGTTACACCTAGGGATTCCTCTTAAATTTTGATCTGAGAGTTGTCCCTTCATTGAATCCACACCTGTTTGTGCTATAGGCAGAAGTCAGGAGAGACACTACCAAAATTTATGCTTTGGTAGGTAGTAAGAGGGAATTTCATAACCTAAAGTATAGCCAGCTTGTTTTAGCAAACATCTGTCATCTTTTCTGCATAAGGCAAAGGGGGAAACAGAATAATCGGACATCTTCAGTCAGTAGCGCTACTGGCTCTGCATATAACATTAAATTCAGACTAATTTTAAGACCCTCCTTGCAACAGGTGTAGGCTCTTTCAAAGATTTCCTAGGCAAAACAGACTTTAAAGCTAGCAGACTATCCTTTTCCATCTTTATCCTAATTATATATGTTATGGAATATAATTATTATCGATTGTATTTCTCCTGTAAGTGGGAGGAGGGTATTATCCCCCGTGTTGTCACTTTAGTGATCATGCATCTGTTGGGCTTAATTATTTGTTCTTGGGGTTTTTGTCCTGCTGGAATTTCTGCTTGCCTGGGTATGTTGATCGGCTGAATGTTTCCTGTTTGCTGTCATAACTTCATTTTTTCACAACTCTGTGGAAAAGATTTTTTGTATATACATAGAACGAACTCACCCTCATATGATGCAGTTGCAAATCCATTTCACAGATTCAGCTTCACAACTGACCTATCTTCAAAAATACCACAAAGGGCTGTTTATTCTGCCTTTAAAAAGCCATTTCCTGAAATGCAGACATTTTTCAGCTGAAACCCGCCCCTTCACATGTGATGGGCAGCTTCCAGGACAAATCTTAATTAATTGTTATAGGTATTACGTGTTTAATCATAATGTATTTTCTTTGGAGGTACTGCTTTTCAAAGGTCTACAGTTTGGCATCATTCAAAAAGCTAAATTTCAGTGTTTTCTCTGTTCAGAAAGGAAACAGAAAGTTCTGTTTACCAAAACACTAGCAATATTAAGGAATGGTGGATGTTCCTTAACATTAATACTCAATAGGAATATGTTAGCCAGAAATTTTGATGCCAGCTGATACTTTTTTAGTCTGCTAGGCAGTGTAAATATTCCAGTGGCATTCTCCGTTCACCCATTACTTGCAGCTATTCCTGTATAAGCTAATCCCCCTGACTTTTTTTATTCCAATAAATGGAGGTATAATGTAGTTAATATAGGACGTTGTCAGTTAAGGCTGTTAGATCTAACTAAACCAATATCAGCTGTTAAGGATTGTCAAGTAGAAAGCAGCAAGAGCTAGCTGTAGGTGAGGTGAAATGTGTGAGGAGTGGAAGAAACAGAGTAACATTGGATGCAAAAGCCAAGAGGTTCTCAGCAAAAATGAGGGGAAGGAAATCTGATGTTACAAGTGCAGTTCTTGCACTTGGGTATACATGCACTTTTATTCAGTGCATAAAAGTACTGGCACCTAATTCACCACGAGAATTTTTTTCTCCTAGGATTATGCTTTTAGGAAAACTGCAGGTGATATACATGTCAGCTATATTAACACCTTTCTCTCTTCCAAAATTTTTTTGACAAACCAGCCTGTTCATTCTGGAAACTGACTTTGGGAATGCTGTTTTAAATTGTTCCTTTTATAGAACCTTCAGGGGATACAGAACTGAATAACAGGGATAAACACAGAGTATGAAGGGCATGTTACCTTCATCTCACAAGTAATTAGGAGAGAAGCTTACGCATCTGTTTTTTTACAAAATAATTTTTACTTGCAGCAGTGGCTGATGTGCTGAATACTGAAACTGAAAACAGTATTATTCTTTACCATTTTGGGGGTTTTTTTGTGTATTAGTCTTTTGTACACAGAATAGACAGGAATAAAAACTGTTGTGTCTGACTTGTTGCTAAGCAGTCATATATTACTTTCTTAGGGAAAGACTGATAGTCACGATGGGGCCCTGATAATTAGCCTTCCCCTACCACCAATTGCTATTTAGTTTGCCAGTCATTGCTTGCCTTCTATGGAGGGATGGATAGTACGAAGACAGAAGACTAGGTACTTTTTTCCCCAAGTTTGGAAGGAAGATTCAGGCCCTAGTTTGACATTTATTTAAACTGATAAGGCAACTGAAAAAAGAATCCTACCTCCTTCCTCACCTTGGTGTTTTACTGCATAAGTCACTGTATAGTCAGACAGTGAGCTAGTGTGAAGTGATCTAGCTGAAAATTAACATGCCCAAATGGTGGGAACACCCCCTCCCTTCCCAAACAGCTACTTCTGCTTCACTCACAGCAAGCTGCATATCATGGACTGAAACAATCTAAATGCCTCCTCCTATTAAAAAAAAAAAAAGTAAGTTCTGTTCTCATCCATACTTTCTCTCAGGCTACTGAATTTGTACATTTATCTGACTCTTTACTGAGACAAAACCCTGCAACAAACACTGAAGAGTTTTCTGCCAGTGTCATAAACTGAATCAGTTCATCAAGGTGTTTCATGAGCTCCAGAGGAGGTGCGAGAAATGGGCTGGGACTGTACAACTGAGTGCTGCAAAGAGAGGAAAAAGCAGGGGAGGAAGCAAGCTGTTAGTGGTTTGGAGAATGACCTCGTGCAGCTGTAAGACAGCTTGTGCTAGTACAATAAAGGGGATGATACAGCTTCGTGAGTGAGTACACAGGGAGCCAGAACTGGGTCTTTTTTCTTCATCAGCAATGACAGCTTAAATGCAAGTCAAACTACCATTTTCTTCCATTACGCTTCTGATAGCTCATCAATCTGGCATAGGCTTTATCCATAAAGTCATAGGGTCAGCCCAGTGAATGCTTTGCGGTACTCAATAATCTTGGAGATTGTGAAGAGGAATAATGACTTTCTTTTTTCCCCTCTTTAGGTATTTTAACAGGTCCAGAATCTGGATGGGATCGGGGAGGGGGATGGACAGGAAGATGGTCAATGCTCATTCCTTTGCAGATAGTCCTCAGTATTTTGTAGTGTGTTTTAAAAACACGCCGCATTCAAAAAGAAGAAAAGGCTTTTCTTCTTTGCTCCCTGCTATATTGGATTTATAATACTTTTCCTTCCATTCCTTCAATTTCTGTAGAAATAGGCCTTGGAAGAAAATGCAAAACATTACTGCCACTTAAAAGGAGGTAAAATAAATGCATCTCTTAACCTTTTTATATACCACAGAGAATCAAAAAAGGGTCTGAGTCCGTTAAACAGATTGCTCATTTTAATTCTTAATGTTGCCACTTGCATATTTAAACCATTTTTTACTTGTGTTTCTGTACAACGGTAACATTTATTTCATGGTAAACTTTGATGTAATATGTGTGCATTTTGCATCTCCTTTGATATTTCTTCTTGTTCCTTTGCAAGGCCTTTGGCAAATGACTGGCTGCCTTCTGACTTTTTCTGAACGAATTTACTTCTGTCACGTTTAGAGCCATGAAGAAACGTAAATAGATTCCTTGTTTGGGGCCTATGTATTTTTTTTTTAATATAGCTTTTTATTTATTTTTTTAAGAGCTTTTCTGTGCAAAGTCTGACTAGCCAATAGCAACATATAATTAGAACTGCTCTGGTTGCACTCGTATCTTTTGCCTTAATGTGATACCGGTTTTTTAACTTCCTTTTAACCTGTAAGTGGTGATCAAAGATATTTTCCAAAAGTTTGAACTGCTATTTATGCATGTCTTTGGCTCAAATGGAAAGATTCATGTATATGCTGCAGCAGATACCTCCATCTCCTGAATGGGTAGGACACAACAGAAACAGTTTTGCATCCTCTCTTCACTTACAAATCTTCCATATATCCGTTTTTTAAAAGTAATTTGAAATGTGCTTATACTGTGTAATGTGCCAGTACATTTGCAATTGTTGGCAAAATGCAGTATCTCTTACATTTTGCTTTTCTTTGCAGCTATGACTAGAAACACTGAGATGAATTTTCCAGTGCTTTTAAAAGCTTACATTTATAGGATTGGCTTCCCTGGTTGCCTCAGCAATCTTACCTTTTAACAGAACTCTCCTTTCTTGCTCATTCACACTGGACCTTAACAGAGAATTTCTATTCTAATTTGTATTATCCTCAAAGTCAAGGAGGGAGCATTTAAAGTACACAATCTAGTGAGGGAAACATTAAAATACCTTGTAAAACACCCCCTTTCTACTGACTTCCGTAATGAAAAGTCATCTTTAAAAGGTGTGGGTTAACTTTTTGTTTCCCCCTGCCACACACACACACAAAATATTGCCTGAAATGGAGAGATTATAACCGCTACTTGTTGCCCTCCCTTCAGCTTTAGATAACTTTCCTGTCTTGCAAGTTAACCCCAGGGTAGCCAACACAGAAGAACAAGTTGTTGGTACTTGTGCCATATGTTACTGCATGTGCTTTTACTCTCGATTGGGTAACAACATTTAGGCTTCTGATAATACATTTAGTTTGAGAGTTTAGTGGAATCTATCTCAAGTGTAAGCAATACAGACATTTATCCATCTGTAAAATATCCTATATTTCTGTAAAAAATAGAACAACCAAAACTACCACCACCAAAACACACCCCCCCAACAAACCCCAAACCAAAAACCCTAATATTTCTCAAGAAGACTTGTTAAGTGAATTCTGGTCTTGTTTAGAGCAAAATTTGAGGTTTGGAGAAGGAGAACCTATTTGAAGATTTCATTAAAAATTGATGCAATCAGTTAAGCTTACATGTGGCCATGTACATCTTCTGCCTCCTGAAGCCTGATTGCCCAGCTTCAGGGTCCATTATGTTAAATGGTGACATTGGAAGCTGAATTAAAGCCACTAAAATAGTTTTCTTGTGGTAGTCATAACTTCATAGGGCATTGTCCATTGAAGGACTACTCTTTGGGTTCCTGAAAACATGCCCTAAAAGACATGAGCAGAATAAAGAGTATCTGTCACTTCTCTGCAAAGCTTATAAAATGACCAAAAAACTGTGAAAGTGATTGTTGGAAATGCTTAATTTTGTATTAATGCAATCAAATCATCTGAGCTGAAATTTATATTCAGTTCAATTTCTATATCAGCGTAAGTGTTCAGTTTCAGAGGTTTCAGTTGCTATAATGCTAGGGATTTTTTTTTAAATACTGTATTCTATTGTGACTCACTGAGTGTTCTCCAAACTACTTATGTTTATTGTAGACCTTTCAGACTTCCTTCTTGCCTTAGTTTTTTGTTACTTCATTTTTTTTTTTATTTTTTGCATTTTCCCTCCCATTGTTTCTATGCTGTGTTAAAACAGCTTCCAAAGAAGAAATACCAAGCCCTTGCATTTTGTACAGAAATCTTAAAGATAAAAAAGAAGGGTCATTTTATTTGTTCTGTGAAGTATTTCAGCTATGGTGAATTGTGGCTTTCTCTGTATTCCATTTACAGCTAGCTATACTTGCACTCTTGAGGACATGTGAATTAAGAACAATTCATCTGTTTCAACAGTGTGTCATGGATATAAACCTAAGAACTTACAACTTGCAATTTTAATATGCAGTCCTAGTCTCAAACATTGTGAAGTGTCTGTTGCCTATCAAATAAAATACAGAAGTGATCCAAATGTATAAAATTCATGCTTATTTATCCTGTTGTTTTGCTTCCTGAGGTCTCTTTATAATGCGATGCCTTTGTTTGTTCTTTCCAATAGCTGAAAGAGATAGATGCCAAAAAGATTATCAGAGCAATGTTGTCTTATGTGTGGCCCAAAGACAGACCAGACCTGCGAGCCAGAGTAGCCATATCTCTGGGGTTTTTAGCAAGTGCAAAGGTAAGAACAGATACAGATACTTCATTGTACTGTGATAGTTACTATTTGTCTGGAGTTCGTACAAGGAATAATTTTCTTTTTTATTATTTAAGGGCTTTTACAATCTTAAGATGTCTGTTTCCCGTATGAGGAGCATATAGTACTATAAAAGCTTGGATTTTTTAACAGGGTGTTTATGCATGTGATATGTGTGTGTGTGGTTGGGGTCATGATCATGATGACCAGAATTTTTATTTCCATTGCTCGCATTAGTTTAGTTCAGGATTTTCCATTGCCAATCAATCATTTACATCATATGCTATAGGAAATGTGAGTTAAAGGTTGCTTACATACCTTCTCTTGTATGGTACTGTTTCTGTCAAACAGAATTTCTTCAAGGCTCTGTGCACATTCTCAACTCTGAACTTGAGCAGTGTGGTGGTATCTACTCCCAGCTCTTACTTTGCTATGGAAAAGGGATTTGAGCTCCAGTCTTTTCTTGGTATTTCTCTGTGAGCTGACAGTGGAATTTCTATTGTTTCAGGGACTCCTCTGGTGTCCTAATGTTAAAGTAGTGTATAACTTATTTTTTATATTGAACCATGCTTTCATTCAAATTATTTTTCTTGGAGTCTTTTGATTATGAAATGGAGGGTTGCTTTTACCTTTGCTTCATTTTGTGAAAGGATCTCTTATGCTCTTGCCTGCAACAAAATTAGTGTTTATTCATTCTTAGAAATAAATAGGCATGCAAAAGCTTTCTGCAGGTTAATGGAAGATATAATTCAAATTTTGTTCAAACCTTGTAGAAGTAGTTCAGAAGAGCAAATGTTAACTTTGTGCAAAAAATCTTTTGTTTTTGAAAAAAAAAATATTTGATTGCAAAATATTGGAGTAAATTTTGTAAATTTCACTGAGACATATGGCTCAACTGGGTTGCTTTGAAGTATGGCAATTTTACCAAACATAAAGCTAATACTAATATCTTGCTGCGATAAGCTAAAGTAGGTACTACTTAGCAATGAGTTTTAGCACTTAAGCTAGTTGCACTAGCAACTTATTGGCATTTAGCAACATTGCTGAGTTACAAAAAGGGAGAATAAACAAATTTTGGCTATGTAGGTGTTAAGAGTACTTGGAAGAGGAAATGTGCTCATTTATTTGAGCTGAAAAGGAAAGGCCAATCTTTTCGTCTACACCTCTTTCTCATGAGCAATCTATCAGGCGCTAGCTGGTACTGTCTACAATAGATATTTTGGGTTGTGCTGCTGTTCAGGACGTTGCTGATAATGCAGGCAATGACACGCAGAATATGGCGTGTCTGTACACATAAACTTCTACCTTTTTTGTATGCCTGTGCGAAATATACAGCATTACTTCCGATTACTTGAAAACTATCTGGGAAACTTATCTGCTTAAAACACAGGTGCTAGGAGCATTTTTCCTTGTATACTGTGCAGTTGCCCTCACAATAATATTTAACTGATTATATGCTTGGTTTGTGATTATATGTTGAGGTTTTGTGATGTATATTTAAGAATAGCCCATTTACCAGATGGATATGAAAATTTTTCTAACTCGCTCTCTTTTTAAAGCCTCTTATTAGTAATGTTAATAATAATCTGAAGGCAATTTTGAAATAAGTTTTTGAAGTATTTTTTCTTTTTCTCTTCTGCTCTTCCCCCCACTTTCCTAATTTGCAGGGTTATATGAATATGATGGAGAATGTGAATCCAGAATCTAATCCTGCATGTGGCAGCATTGTACCTTGCTTTTAGGAAATCTGTTAATGTTTCAAGCAGCTTTCTGGGGTGTAATGAAAACAAAATTGATGGCCAGGATGCCTGACTCTTGCAAATAGCTCTGTATTTGGTATAATACAGAGCTATTATATTTCTGCTGGGAGAGAGAGATGTTTCCCCCTGTCAGAAAATCAGACACTTAATTGCTCTTTGGGGAATTAACTGGATGTTTAGGTCTCTCTCAAGTGTTCTCTTAAATTTCCTTCTTCAGATTCTGTACAAGGCAGCCTGGAAGCCCTGATGTCCAGACCCGATTCCCAGAAGCAGAGCAGAAAACCTATTGAGCTTTGCCCAGGTTTTAGGAGATGCCTGTTAAAGCAGAAGTGTTTTGTGAGAGTGTTTGTTTTGGCAAACAAGGATTTTATTGGGAGAACACAAAGCAAGCACTCTACAGAATATGTACCATACCTGGCTGGGGTGAAAAATTTCATGGATGTCTTCTAGCTATCCTCTGCTAACATTCTGTGTTTTGTTCTGTTTCTGTCATAACAAAGCTGTGTTAGAACTCAAACATTTTCAAATAACCGCAATTTGACAAGCTACCCCTCACCACCTGAGCTGTGCCTGCTCTTCCTTTGTGGTGTAAATTTCCTTAATTTGCTTCATAGTTTACACATGCTAAGTATGTGTGTAGTTTTTGTGGCATAACTGACATACAGTAGTTTGTTACAGAGCTGTAGTAAGTCTGTCATATCTTTGAGCCCCAAACATCTGCTTTTCTTCCAGAGCAAACTAAAGGTCACTTTGTCCTAGAGAAAATTAAATACAAATTAGTTTACCTGTAGCTTGCCTGGACAATGTATAATCCTGTGCAGTTTCCTCATTATCCCATCTGGGAGCTCTTTGTTCTGATTGCTTATGAGGTTAATTACAATGTACTTGATAGACAACACAAGCAGTTTGTTAAAGTTTCTCAGCTATATAGTTGTGTCAGCACAAGAGTGCCAGCATATCTTTCTCCTCACTGCAGTCCTAGCCCGATTTCTTTGTTTGCTGTGAACTTGTCTGCATCTGAAGGATTTACATCCTTGTTAGAGATTTTGTCTAAAGGCTGCTCGTTCTTAGGGATTTTGCATAGATAACTATATGATCATGATACCTGTTGCTGGTCACCTTCCCCAATAAGAAATAGTTTTGTAAGCCTTTTGGCCAATTTCTTCTGAGTTTGACAAAAGAATTGGGTGAGGTTTTTATACCTCTGTATTTATAAAGTTAAGTTTCCAGTTAGAGGAAAAAATCCAAATGGTGACTCTCTGAGACAGAGGCTGTAGGGTGGCTTCAATTTTACTCCAAGAAAACACCAGAGGAATCACAGAGGAGAGGTAGGTTATGAAATCCTCAGCCACAGGAAAAAAAATTAGGAGTTCAAACCCAGTTTGATTTGGCTGGCTTACCCACAAAACACAAAAAAGCTGGAGATCATACCTCCCTGTCCTGCTGCTTGAGAAATGATTTGTCTCTTTAAATCTTCTGGTTCAGTAAAATTCAATTTCAAAACAAAAGCCAGTTTGTGTGCAGCTACTGAAGAGCCTGCAGTTACAATCTGTCTTGACTCTTTTTGTGGGGCCCAGTTGCCTGTCATTGAACAAATTACTGTGATTTTTGGTTCCTTTTTGTCTACACATAACCGCTAGTAGTATTGTTAGCCTTCAAAGTAAGCTGTTTGTATGGCGTTTTATGACTGGGAGCTGACAGGATGGAGTCTTCTCTAGGGCTAGTAAAGTCTTTTTTTCCTTGGAAGATTTGTTGTATTATGACATGCTTTAAATTTTTACCTTAAATATTTATAGCCTATCTAGATGTGTGCGATCTGAAAGATGCAACAGGAAGACAGGTGAGAGGAGTACACAAGGCATTATCTATGTTTTCAGACACATAGATTAGCCAGCTCAGGTTCTACATATCTGGTTTTTCTTTTTCCACATTCCCTCTCCCCTTTTTTTGTCTTCTCTACTGGCGTACGTATAGTGAATGCTGCTTTACTTTTCTGTTTCTTCTTCTGGGGCACAAGAAGAAAAAGTGCTCATGCTTCTGAGAAGCTGGATTAAACATATGAATATGACAAAGTCACTTGTCACCTCTGCCAGCCTGTAATGGTTTTTGGCCTCTTGGTCGCAGACCAAGCATGTGTTATTCATGAGCCAGAGAAGTCTTTCAGACTATCTGCATTTCTACTGACTGCTAATTCTGTAAGTTTCAGGAGAAGAAATTGTTTGGCTAAGGAGGCAAGACAGAAGTGTTATATTGCAAATTTTGTCTGCATACAAAGATATCATTATTTATCTTATCAGTTAAGTATGTATGATCTTGGTGTTTGAGCCCTTTTTGTGGACTCAGATGGAGTTAGATAATTACAATAAACCTTTAGAAACTGTTAGGTTTTTGAGAAGTTTCAGGTGAAAAGTATTTTAAATTTTTTTTTTCTCTTACTGGAAACAGTACATTTCAGATCATCATTAAATTTGAAAAAGGCATGAAGCCAGATGCTTCTTCCCTCTTTTGGATCACATTTTGGAGCTTCTTCAGCAGTCTTACCTCTGGCACGGATGGAGTTTTCTGTTTATATTTCCACAAATGGAGTTGTTGGATGTGTACATTTATATTGGTCCAGAGATAAATTCAGCCATCTTCATGTTAACGTTTCTCATTGAATTATTGGCAAAAGAAGAGTTCACCGTAGACCAGTTTTATCTTGTTGGGGCTCAGCCTGTCACTAATTCATCATCTTTATTAAACAAGAAATACTGGGAAAAGCAAAATGAAAGATAAGACTGTTTGCCTTAAAAGTAGTGTAGTTCCACAAGGGAATAGAGATGATGATGCATTGTCAGCTTAAAACAGTGCAGTCATTTAAAAAAAATGTTTAAACTCATTTAAGCATGATGCATTACAGTATAACGTGCTGTTAAAAGTGGGCAATTGAGTTGGGATGACTTCATGCATGGGTGCTGTATTTGCTTTCCAATAAATTCAGGCAAGGATAAGCTATTAATTCGAAATTATAAATAGACAATGTACAAGTTTATATTAAAAGGGTCTTTTTAATGGGAATTGTTATCAAGCTTTTGGGCAATAGGAAGAGGAGGGAAACCTATATAGATATGTTGCATAAGACAGTTGTTTTGCATGGTAGCTTTTTGTAGTGTGCCTAGGTGTGCTTAAAGCTTTTCGTTCAGTGCCAGCAAATCTAGGCTACTAAAGAGATAGCTGTAAGTTTACGTAGAAGGCTGAAATTTTCTTTCCATTAACGTTAACGTGATCTCAATGACTTAACAAATTGAGTACAAAAGGCCTGCTCCTAATAATGGCCTCTCATCTCTTTTGCTCTAAACTTTGTAAAATTAACTTTTTTTTTTTTTTTTTTTTTTTTTTTTAAATT
>JANXJC010000113.1:0-27149 GCA_027564655.1 Leptodon cayanensis
CCTCCAGCGTGTCGACCGCACCACACAGCTTGGTGTCATCAGCAAACTCGCTGAGGCTGCACTCAATCCCACTGTCCGTGTCACCAACAAAGATGTTAAACAGCGCGGCTCCCGATACCGACCCCTGAGGAACGCCACTGCTTTCCACTTGGACATCGAGCCATTGACCGCAACTCTTTGAGTGTGACCATCCAGCCAGTTCCTTATCTACTGAGTGGTCCATCCATCAAATCCGTGTCTCTCCAATTTAGTGACAAGGATGTCACGTGGGATGGTGCCAAATGCTTTGAACAAGTCCACTTACTTTTGCTATTCAAGAGGAATGTTCCAATTTCACATTGTGTCAATGCTAAGGAAACCTGCATAAGAACTTAAATGTTGCATGTTTCTACAGATTATGAAATGAGTCTGCAGAACTTGAAAGAACGGGACTAGTTAAGGATGCAACCAGTATTCCACTTGTTAGCCTACTTTTCAGCACCTCTGTCATTGTTTAAAGAACAAACACAACCTATTCTGACTGGCCTGCAAATTCTTTTGCCTAGTTTGAAACTACAAAAGAAGAATATTTTGAAAGTTCAAAGCAAATCAGCCAAGCTGCTTTCAGCTTGTAGGGTAGTGAAAATGTAACATGTTTCTGCTTTAATTTACACATTCATTATGTTAATTCTTTGAAGTTATTTTGGGAGGAATGTGTTAGCAACCTTCAGCAGAACATACTCAGTTTCATGTGTGCGTGCATGTGTGTTCGTGCATATTTGTTCAGCAAAAAAAGTTGTATATGGTTTAAAATAAACTTGTCCTCATTTGGCAAACTGATTTTTTCTCATAGCTTTGTGGATTTTGCTATTGAATTGTAGTGAGGGTGGTGATTCTGGACAACAAAGTATTCTCACTACCTCAGTCTCCCCAAAGCGTCTCGCTATAATATATAGTCACTATAACTGGCATCGAGGATAATATACTAATTCTGATTTTAGGCTGTATGCCCCTTTCCTCTTTTGCACTGCTGCTGACACCAGATTGGTGGGATGATAGTCTAAATTGGCACTAATAAATTAAACATGCCTATATTTACTTTCTGGTGTTGGAGCCTACATTATTAAACTCTCTCACACCCCACTACTGGGAAGCCACATCCAAACTACCTGGTGTAAACAGTTCCTGTGCAGCATTAACCCCTGAAAGCATGCCCAGGCCCTCGCTGGGGAGGGCTAGCTGGCCCTGGCCAAAGTGTGCTGAGAAGTGTGACAGCAATTTAGGAACACAGTTGGCTGTCTTCCAGTACCTTGGAATGGTCCCTGACCCGGTTAAATAAACCAGTAGAGGTGTGACCTGTATGTCACCCTCCTCCCAGGGGTTCAGCTGGCTGTGGTACAAGGCCTGGTTTTGACAGAGCACAGCTGTGCAACCTTGGCTTAGATTTCTGAGAAAAGTGCTAAGCTGTGGGAAGAGCCATGAGAAAGTGCATAAACCACAGCCATTCAAGGTAAGAAAAGTAAAATTTCAGACAGAGAAGAGTGTTGAGACTAGGTAGGTTGCAGCTCAAGGATTCGGGAGGGAAAACACTGACATGAAAAGGTATAAACTCCTAAGGAAAAAAAAAGGAAATTGGAAAATAGCAACTCAGCAGAAGTAAAAGGAGCAGTGCAGTTCAAAAAGTAACAGCAGCCAACCTTTACTCATCTCCTCGATGAGTGCTGGGCCAACAAAGATTTATTAGGTGTCCTACCATGGGTGGTGAGCATATTAATGCTTAACTTGTTATTCCCCACTGTCTATCACGTGTGTTAGTCAACAAATAATTGTTTTGGTCTTTAAAGTGGCGTATGTCCTACTTGTAAAGCCTTTTGGTTCACAGTAAAAGTTATCCAAACAAAGTAACTCAGAAAGGCAAGGTTGTGAGAATACACGAAAAGACTAATAATCAGTTTGATGATATTCACTTAAAAACAATGTCTCTAACAAATATTTTTGTCCTATTACAAAAAGTAAAGAATAAAATAAAGCAGATATCCTACATTCCAAGTTTATTAATGTGGCTTTAACAAATGAAAATCTATGGGCCTGTTCTTGTAGAGAGCCTGATTTTACACGACTATCTGACAGTAAAGGATTCGCTACAAGATTGGGGTTATATTAGAATAGCATTAATTGGACTGCAGCACTAGGAAAAGTGTACTTTATTAACCTGTCCTCAGTCAGAGTTTCTCTTTTTACCTTAATTATCTGTCAATGAGAACAATGCTATGGGGAACCAGGTAACATTTCGAGAAATATCTAAAATAAACAGAAGAAAGAACCAGTAAAGGGATGGGCAGGCTCTGGTGATACCGTCATGTTCATCTCTGCTCCCTGTCCTAATTCTCAACTCTTCTCTATTTTCCTGGTTTTGAATCTCATGGTCAGTGTGGCCAAAAAGATTTGAGTTAGCAGATATATAAATTTGGATTAATAAAAAAAGTACATCGCTTAACGTTCTTCATTCTGCTTGCAAGTTCTGTTATTTTGGCTTGTGCAGCTCTTGTCTAATTAGACAGTGGTGATTTAATACAGAGGGCGTGCGTTGCTGTGTGTTTGTGCATGCCTCTACACATTTTTGGTAGACATGTATGCAGGTAGGACACATTAAAAAAAAGATAAAATAATAAAGTAAAAAAAAATAGAAAAAAACCATCAAAATCTTCTTGAATTAGGTTTTTTTTTAGGCACAAAATTGCACATCCATGAAGGTCTGTCCAAATGTATATCCCTTCTGTTTTCAGAGTCCAGACCCTTTTCTATCTATCAGTGTATTTTAACACACGGGCTCTACGACAATGAGCATAGGAAAGGAAAAGTATGCGAGGTTTCTAAACTATTTTACAACTGTTTGACTTAGTACAATGTAACTTCATAAATAAATATGGATTTTATCACAGGACAGTCATTTTTTGACCTGCCTGCCATAGTTGTGAGGA
The DNA here is from genome assembly GCA_027564655.1 of Leptodon cayanensis. Lineage (NCBI taxonomy): Eukaryota > Metazoa > Chordata > Aves > Accipitriformes > Accipitridae > Leptodon > Leptodon cayanensis. The sequence continues at coordinate 2,961 of JANXJC010000113.1, forward strand.
ATAAATAATAACATTTAAAAATTTGACATTTAAATAGAAAACATATTTCACCTGATAAAAAGTTTAACACGCATAGCTTGTTACCGCTTTCCAGTCATTTCTACCTGCTTCACAGTTAGCTTGCAGCATGTAGACTCTCTTGCCAGGCTTTTTCACTCATTTAAGCGGGGAAATAGGAAAGTGCAGTGCAACCATATTCACGGAAGCGGTCCCCATAGTCAGCCTCATCCCAGCCGAGCTATGTATGCCCAGCTCAGAATCTAGGACTTGAGTCACAATCACGATGAAGGATTTCAAAACTTTCTGCTTCTTCAGAGCGAGGAAACATGCCAGACTGGGCAAACTTGTACAAAGCTCTTTCATTTACTTTACAACTGGAATACGCTAAGCTAAGCTTCTCTTGCGGTGACTTGCTTTGCTTCCGCTTCCCGTTCATAAGCACTGCTTCCCAATCCTCTGCTTCCCACTGCTCCTTGCACAGCTGCCCACCTCATTCTTTCCATCCACTTTCATCTGGCACTTCAAAAACCTGTTGAAAGATTACTCAAGTCATGTAAAACCAAAGCCTGTGTGGAGCTTTAAATTAATGTTAGGAGACCTCTGAAAATTAGCCGTAATATACCTTCCTATGGCCTTGAGAATGGCATTAACGATTAAGGCTTTACAAAGAAAGGTTGGTTAAAAATTTTGTTCCTTGCACCAGCTGCCTGCCTTTTCAGTTTGATTCCACACTACTCTCTGCCATCCCCTTCTCATACGGGCTCTCTCCATCATCAAAGCTCGTCATCCGAACTACGTCAACACTTTGTTCAGCAGCATTAGGTGAAGAACGACAGTCGAATACCAATTACTGTGCAACAGTGTAGTAAAATATTTGGCAGCTCCTTCTACAGTACTGACAATAACGGCAATAGTTTGATGCATGCCTGTAATTCCTCTGTTTAAACACAGACCAGCTGAGACATAAACAGACCTTGGGTTACAAACTGATCATGACACTTGGTTTGCTCAGAGCTTTGGTCTTTGACCTAGCTACGCATACCCTGAACAATTTATTGTATTCCCTTTCTAAGGCTTCTCTATCAAGTTCAAAATAATATACCAAGATAGCAGTACCTAAAAGAATTGAAATAGATGGTTTAGATACTGAGGAAGTTTTTGCTGTATCATAAATTTTACAGCATAAACCTTTTTATTTATTTATACGTACCTAGAGTTCCTAATAATATGCATGTCAAAAGAACCAAGAGCAGATTGGAAGAGCAACTAAGGACCTCTGGGGTCTATACAGGCAGAGAGTAGGAGTAAGATTCCTAGATAAATAAATTAATATTTTATTGGCATATTTTATATAACTGCCAGTTTATTTGTTTTAATGTATTACTAACCGGATAAGTTTGAATATCTGTTCATGTGAAACTTTAATATATTTTTCACAAGCAAGGACTCCTCTAAATGTATGGCTTTCACTTTTTAAGAAACAATCAAGTTTGTTTTTTCTTAATAAATAAGAAACATATACATAAATAAATATGTAATAAGAATACAGTATTATGCACAAAGTGTTGTGGTGTTCGATACAAGCAAACCAGATTTCTAGAACTAAGAATGGTATCATAAACAGTTAACCATTTATGTCCTTTTTTTTGGATCGTTGGAGTACTCTTCATTAGCCATTGTTTTCACTACATAGTTTAACTCTTTCATTTTACAATGCATCAGGTTTTGTGTTTGTTTCAAACTAACTACAATGATTTAATTCAGAGATTCATCAAATTAAAGAGAAAAGAATCTTTCAGAGAATATTGAGATTTCCCCATTAAATACTTTTACTGAACTCAGGTTGTTCATTAAAACACTCCCGTGGTGTTTGATTTGCAAACAATCACTGCCAGACATAGCATATTTATTGAGCTACTGAAGAAAGCAAATATTAAGTTGCCCAGAAATGTTTTTGAAACTGGAGTCCTTTTGGACAGCAAAATCTCAGATACGACCTCTTAGCACGTTTCACAAAAAGGTGGTGGTGTGGCAAGGTTGGAGCCAGAACCATGTGATATCTGCTCATTTCTGCTCTGTGCAGTTTATGATTGACCCGTACAGTTGTGGAACTGCTGCGGCAAAGGTGAGTAGTAAATATATTTATTACTGAAGTAGTGCTAACAGATTCATCTGTGTTTCTAGCTCAATATGGCTTCCCTGAGACTTCATTATCGTGATGTCCTGAACAACACTAATGTATAAGCTACTGGGGAGATGTTTGTCTTGATCATTATAAGTTAGACAGGGTTGGTCCTAAAGCTCAGATCATCATATGTTTTGGGCATTACTAAGGCACCTCTGAATTTATCAAAATCGTCATTTAGTCACTGGTGAAATCAGCCACAACCATAGTTTTGGGGGTACCTGAATTGTTACTCGTTGACTGGTGTAGTGTGAAAAATTCCAGTCAATATCCAATGAGGTGCTTTGGCTCTAACTCAGGGCTAACGCCACAAACCCCTCCAGCCCAAGATTCTCATAAGGCAAGGAAACTTTAGCTTTGTATCTTGCCCAAATGTGCCAAAAGTAGGTGGAAGCCAAGGGGTGTATCTATCCTGATCTGGGAGACTCCTGTTCCTGTGCCCTCCTTTAGGTCTCCTATACCTTACCTTGCCTACAGAATGTAGTAAGTGCTTTGTATCTCAATGTTTACATCATCCAAAGTGGTAAAGAGGTTGCTGAGAATATGTACTAATTAATATGATATGTATAAACATTTATTTTATAATGTCTATCCCCATATTACAAAATACAGAACCTTCCTAACTATCATTAGTGTCAGGGTAGATATAGGATCAAAAGATTTTAAGACTGTCACATTCTAACAGGTAGTGTGGCACAGAATTTTACCACCAATTTTTAGTAATATCTTGGTGGTTTAGGAACAGACATTTTACAATTCAGAATAGCTACATATAAAAATATGTATGTTTAAAAATGTATTTTCAAAGGGATCTTCCATAACTACATACAAAACTGGGCATCTGTGCAGTAAGTCAAGAGGGCAAATATTTCTGCAAACACTTGAATATTTTTTACTCAGAGGTATCTGAATGAGGTGACTAACATTCTGACACTGTCCTTCCACTGATATTGGGCAAAATAAGAGTCCTCTCTTTGCCTTTTCCCTGTACTATCATATACAGTTTAGCTAATAAACATTTTCCTCCACTTCAAGCAGACACAAAGATCATTATGGGCTCATTTTTGCTCTTCCTGAAGTGACTTGGGCAGAGGCAGCTCATGTGTCACACCGCCACACTTCCTACTTCCATGAACTTTAGTTCCGATTTACATCACAGGATGAGACATTCTTACCTCTGCACCTTTAGGATAGGTTTGCTTTATGCCTTATAGTATGCTATATAGTGTATATACTGGAGTGTAGTGGACTATATATAATACAGTATACTATGAAGTATACAGTATTTTTTATGATGAGGCAAAAAAACCCCTACTGTCTATCTTATCAATACATAAAATTTAATTAGATAAGGTTAGGCAAAGCTGATATAAATAAAATGATATATAAAATATATTATCAGACTTGTTCCTGGTTTTCTGTCACTCCTAAGTTATGCATGAGTGAGAAATCTTCCTATTAAATTTCCAGTCTGTAAACATTGTGAGGAAAGTATTTAATTGAATTAAAAACAATCTAGCATTGTTATGTCTTCCAGCTTAACCTGGATGACAGGATTAACAAAATGCAGAATTGCAATCTTTCTGGAAGATGAGATTTCACTGAGCTTTGTGACATGGCTTTATAATTTTCTGTGTAGTAATACCTCCAGTGATACAACATTGGCACACATTTACCTCCCCCCCCAGACACATTATGTTTGTGTCTTACAGTTATAATAACTTACTAATTGCTTACTATTCTGAGGTCTTTCTCAGTTGTTACCAACTGCTAATATTCATTAGTACAGAAATCAGACATCTTCACAAAATTTCTAGTAGGCTAGTTCGGTGGGTTTGCAGAGATATGCTGACCTTTGAAGTGACAGAACCTGTAGATCCAGCTCCTCCTTTGTTGAAATCTTTCTCAAACATTTGTTAGGTTAAGTATTATGCCCTAAAGACTCATCTTATTTATTGTACTGAGTACTGAACCTGTCCAAGAACCACCTGTGTAAGAACATGACACTCCAAGCTGTTAATTTAATTTTCATTATTATTCCCTAAATGCATCTTCCTGCATTTTATAATACTTAATTTAATACCACGGCTTTCTTATTGTCATCCAGCCCTTCCTATTTCTCCTTTGAATGAATGATGCTTTTAAAATTTTGTCCTTGGAACCTTCTGCTGCTCATTTTGTCTTTTGTTCCACATGGGAATACTTCAATAGTATTTATCACTGTATGCAACTGTACAGATATTTGTTTTAATCACTAGGATCATCTGTAATTAGGTGAACCTTAGAGAGAAAAAAGAGCGAGAGAAAGGCCATTGACCTTAGACCTTTAAAACTCAAGTATCTACCTCTGTTTTCATTAGTGTGAAAATAAAAGCAGAGCCTTTTGGAGGGGTGGTGAGCGTTTTCCGTGTCCATTATTCACGGTTTGAGCTGTCACACTTGTATAACTTTGGATTTCTTTCACTTTGGTACTTTTAAATGGAATTTAGATGAATTATAAGGTCTGATTCATCACTAAGTATGAGTATTTGCTGACATCAACACGGAGACTTCTGATTATGTTTGGTGGAACTAAGGAGAGGATAAATGTTTTTCATCTGTGATATGTGCGCTGACTGGTTATTGTTATGTGACACCGTAAAGGAAAGCGGGAGAAGCCGTTTGCCTCGTGCGATTGTTTTGTAGTGCAATTTTAATGAAGAAATACTGCCTGCTGGGCACTGATTCAGGTTGCTAAATCTCAACAGATGCCTGAATACAAATTTTTGTTTGTTTGTTATGGATGACTATGTAGACTCCTACACAGAGTAGAAAGTACATGTGAGGAGTTCAATTATTTGTGTTTAAGGCATTTAGAAGTTTTTTTAAGTTACTGCCATTTAAGCGAGTTGTTCAAATTCTCTAAATGCTGATTTTGCTAAAGAAGTAACTATGTACCATTAGCAGTTACATATTATATTAATTTAGAAGTGTTATTCCATTCCTGACTTCCAACATCTGGCTTCTTTCCCTTAATCAATACAATGCCCTAGGAGAAACAACATGTAGCAAGAGAAAACACTTGCACAAAAGTGAAGGTTTGGTTTTGTATTTTAATAGCCATGAGCAGACAGTGGGCAAGCTACTTCTGAATTCAGGTAATCCTCGGTAACTAACAAGTAGCTAAACATTGCTAATATAAATGAATCAATAAACACTGTAAAATGTGTTAACCTTGGAAAATTGTTCAGTTTATGCAAATTTAGACCTTTAAAGTGGAAGCTTTAAACTGGAAAAATTTTCTGAGATATGTGCTGTACTATTCAGGTGGGGATTTATAACCCTAAACACTGGGTGACATTGTTGCTCTACCACAGTACCCTGAAAATTACTACTGTTTTGTAGGCAAAAAGCGACTCTTAAGGAAGAGAATTTTACTTTCAAGGCTAGAGACAATTCCATCCAATTTCATGTCTATCTTTACAAGTACGTAATCACAGCCTGAGTTACAATTAGTTGTTTTAGATGCCCTGTTCTGACTGTTCCATTTATCAAGGTGGATATTTATTTGATTTTAGATTTTTCAGGCAGTTTTAAAGGATTTTGAGGCAGAAATTTATTTCCCATCTCCACCTAAAGAATCTAGAAGTACAAGGAATCTTCAACAGAGACCCAAAGTAACAAATACAGCAGTGGAGGACCTGAATAGCAAAGGCAAAAGTAAAAATTAACTAACAAAATAAGTGAAAATTAAATGTAAAAACTGTAACCTCAAAATGAACATATGTTTGAGTAGAACTAAGAAACTATCTAGTCACCAAAGGATTTATTAAACTCTATTCATTTGATAACATATCAACTCAATTTTGTTATCAAAGAAGTATGAACAACATAAAACATCAAGATTCATTTTTTTTTTTTAAAGAAATTTTTATCTTTTAAATTTTCCTTTGAAATGATGGTATAACATGCTGGTGTGCAGAGTTATTTACAGACTATTAAAAATAATAATAAAAAAACAACAAACAATGCACCAAACATTTATACTTGCTATGAGAAATTAAAAAAATAATAAAAATCCCAAGTACTAGACTCATCCAGAAAGGTATCTCATATAGAACCTAACCAAGATGGAATTTACCGTGTAATTTAAGTTTTGCATTTGATTTTGTTTTCCTTTTCCTGTTTGCTTCTACTCTGTGAAGTCTCAGGTTATTCTAGCACCCATTCGTGCAAAATCCTTCATTCACTCCAACGCTGACATGGAAGCTCCGTAAGGTTTCTCACTGTGTATCCTTACGAAGAGATGATTATTTATCCTTTTGCAGAGATGCACAGAATCGAAGCTAGCGTCGCACAGACTGCTGAGCCACCTCAGAGGTACAGGAAAACGCATTCAGTAGCCCCATTTCTTAATGTACAAAATGACTGATTCTTATAAACCAGTTTTTAATTTGAAATAGCAATTAGGTTGATGGCTGTTTGAGGCAGAAACATATCAGTATCATCTGAGATTTTGGACAGGCAAATTACATCGCTTCAAGTGCTCTTGAACCTATAAAAATCAAATAGTAATTTTTCAACGGTATAAATAACAACATATACTTGATGTCTCTTATTTAGATAAACTCAATAACAGTAAGAACAAAAATAATAAAGAGAACATTTTTAAGGTTTGTGCTTCTGTCTGGGAATGTTGTCAGGTAAGAGTAGACCTTTGTATAGTACAGAGCTCCTTTGTTTCTGTCTGAAAGGAAATGGTTTGTTGTGCCAGATTACAGAGTTTGTTTCTCTTTGCTCTTTTGTTATGGTGAGAAATCATGCCACTAAAATATTTATATTTAGAGTTAACAGTTGCATGCTCACTAAACAAGCACCATCAATAAATTTCACTTTGATGCTTTTTATGATAATACACTGTAATTAGATTCAGCAGTAAATCCAAACACAGCTCTGAGGCATTGATTTTCCAAACAGTTCTGTCAAAATTATGCAGTAAGAAATGAAGCAGCAGCTTGATGAGGCATGTCATAAAATGATCTTAAAATATGATTATTGAGCAGAAGATATCAATAAGTTGATAGTTTCTTTATTAAGACAATCCTAGCAGGGATATCTAAGGAATTGATATCATTTTCTATACTGACTCTTTGTAAACGTACATTGGCAGACAGAGACAGTGTATTTAATTTGTTGAGACTGACATGCCTGTCAGTGATGTCAGAGGCATTGAATGATGGTTCAAAGGGAAAACAATTAAAGAAAACAACAAAAAAAAACCTTACATCATATTTTTATCTCTTAGGATTTAGAACCTAATTCTTGCAAACAGATGAGTCATTTTTGGACAGAGGAACATCATTTCGTGATGTTTTATGCACATGCTATACATAGCACATGGTTTATTAATGCTACAAAATTATTTATAGCCTCTGTGCATGTATGTCACTCGCATGACCAGCACATAAAATACATATTATCCAAGTACAGCTTTCCTTTCTCATGCTAGTCATGCAAATCGAGTCTTCCATATATATCCAGAGAAAGTCCTCACTTGGGAAAAGAAAGGGAGGGGCTAGGGAGAAAGTTTATTGTAGGTATAATTCCCTCTCTCGCTGGTGAAGACAGAAGCATTTTCCAGCTTAAAACCTAAATCTACTGTAATTCTTCTGTAATCAGTTCAGTCTCTCTGAGGAAGGAATGAGGGGACTATTTTGCTGTAGGGCACGTGAACAGGAAAATTAAGTTTGTGACAAACGGTACAGTAGGATCTTCATACAGATGAGCATGAAGGCGTGACCAATTCACTAATCAGGGTACAGTGGTACTGACTGTATGGGTTATGCCATGTTCAGACCTTTTAAAAAATCAATATGCATTGATTTGCTGCAGAATAAGTTGTTCACTTGTCCACAAGGTAAAAAAAAAAAAATCCAAGTTTTGCTTTCTACCTCCAATTTGCCCTTGCCTGAGTTACACTCTGAACCCTTTCCTAAGATTTGTTTTAGCCATCACTGTGTTTCTAATATGTGTGCAATATTTTTGAACTATTTTAAAAAGCAAAGGGGGTACGACCCCTAGTATGTCATCATATATCTTACTTTTCCCTCAATTGCATAAAACCCCTGTCATTTTCTATAAGAAAAACAAGAAAGCAATTTATCACAGCAAATCAAGCTCTACTCAATCTTCTATAACGTTCTTAATATTTTGAGAAGAGACTTGTTTCAGCTCTAAGACGACAATCTGAAAGGGGTTTCAGTCAAAATGTTTCTAAATCCAACTTCTGAATGGTATTAATAATGATTATTCTAAGCATAAAATTAATTCAAATTATGGAAATAAAAAATTTAAGCTTCATAGTAGATTTATTCTTTCTCCTTACTGTCATTTTGTAGGAACCTATGCTAAATTAATTCAGACGAATATAACTAAAATGAGCTTTAATTGTACAATATGTGATAATATCAGTAAAAAGGAAATACATGTCATACAGAATTTTGGCAAAGACAACATTGTTATACTTAAACCTCTGGATAAGAAGGTTTCCATTGTTACAATGAATTATGAATAATAAAAATGGTCATTATTCCAGAATTAAATCAGAATTTTTACCTGAAATTAAACGTGGATTCACTTTAATTAAAGAGACTGGTTTTGTAGTAGATTTTGAATTGATATTGAAACTTTAAAGTTTTTAAGAAATGTCTAAGGTTGGGCTTTGTAACTTGAAGCTTTCCATAATTAAATCAACAAGAATAAAGGCTAGGATAATATCAGAAACAAGTATAGGCAATCATGTCCATGTTTTTATATATTTCTCTATATTTACCAACAAAAATCATTAATCTTATTAGAAGAAAAAACAACTCAAAAAGAAAAGTATAGGACATGCCTAGGAAAGATACCAACATGTTCTCTTTTTAATACTGTTAATGAAACTTTTTTTTTTTAATTTAATGAGAAATAGCAAAATTCCATTTCAACAAAGGATATCAGAGAAAGATGTAATATTTATTAGCAGTTTGCACACGAAGGCTAAGACTTCTATTTGTAGATTCTAGGGGTGCCGGAAAGACATCAACTAGTACTAAAGATTGTGATTACAGCCCAAAAAGGAGTGGTGGTAGGAAGAAGGAGATGACTTAAAATTCAGAGGGGGACGTTACAGGCAGGTGACTTACACAAGTGGCTGCAACCCAGGCTGAGGGCTGATGCTGGTGACTTGAAAGAGAATTAGGGCACAGCTTCAAAGGATGAGATAGATGAAGCCAGTGATGATGACACGTAGCAGGAGGAAACTGGAGATACGAGGTCTTAATGGGTTTCAATTTTAGGGTTATTTTACACACTAGAGAAAGGGTAGAGATTATTTTATACTATCCAGTGAAATTGGCTTTTAAAACACTCTGTGTTAAAAAACAATTCCCGGAGAACTGGTTCTTCTAAAATAATTTAGGTTGAAGGAGAAGAGAAATACTAGTTTTTAAAGTCTCAGGCTATGAGTGGATTTTATCCAGAGATCAGAAGGCAGGTTGAGGCTACGAGGGGATTTTCTATGAGACATCTGTCCGAAATTATGCTGAAACTTTAATGACAGCATTCTAGTTGTCTATCTGAATCTTCTATTAACTGCTGAAGAAAAATTTACTGTTCAAAGCACTATATGCGACCATTCCTCAAGAGAAAATTTCACCTTTGTGCAATGGTATTTGACAAGTATCAAGAACACATTAATCTTCCTTAACATGGAAAACATAGAATTTAGTTGATATGGTATCTAAAATACCTCTGATGCTCAGTTTCTTAGGGGTGAAGTTGATGTGTGTTTTTAATATACTCTAGAAAGCCTATCAAGCACAAACTGACACTACTCAGTCAATTTGGTTAAAGGTTGCTTAGCAGGTTGCATACAGTCAATCCTATGTTCAAATTCCTTTTTCATGAAGTGTCAGCAGTGAGAGAGAGCATCAGCTGTATGAAACCATCAATTATTCAGCACAAAAGAGCTGTTAGGATCACGTTGGGCAAAGCACATGCCTCTGAGAATCTGAATTGTCCTGTTGACCATGAGTACGCTGCAATAGCCTCAAGTGAGAGCCATATTTTAGCTATAGTTGGCTAAATCCAGGTTTTAACAGAAGATTGTTCTGTCCAGTTCTTTGCAGGAGGTTATTCTTTTAATAACACACATTCTATATGAACTAAACACATTTTTTGATACAGAGACGAGACAAAATCAACAGGTTATAGTAAAGGGAGGTTTATAATCCCTCTGTATTTGATCAAATAAAAGCAGCAGAATTTGTATTCTCTTTTGAAGAATGACTTCAATTTAAAACTAAAACCACAGTGGTAATCCTGTACAAAGTATATTCAGTTTAAGATGATTGGGTTGAGCGAACTTTTTTTTTTTTTTTTCATTTCCAAAGGCAACTTTGTCACCAGTTTTCTACGGATGATTTCATTTAGTTAGGCAGTTGCTGCTGACTAAGATTTGTTCTAAGATTTGTGAAATCTTTCAGTTTGTACATTTAATTCCCACTAGCAGCACTATTGTTTCAACACTGCAGGAAGAATATAAACATCTGTAAATCACCCTTTCTTCCATCTTCTTTCTCAGTCTGTCTATGAATAGCTTTCTCTTTCATTTGCAACTTTTCAGTTATGGTTGTCCCCTTTATATACATTAACAGATTTATCTTTATGATGATGAGTCATTTTAATAAAAATTATTGAAGATTTAATGCAGGGGAGGGGGAGAGCTGCAATATCAGGCAAGGCAGTCCCTTTCTGTCATTACTGAGCAGGCTAAAACTATGTAAATCTACACAGATATATGCTACATAGGGCTACTAAGGTTTAGAGAAGTTATGTATTTGTACCAGTGAGCACATGATGGATTTCAAATACTAACAAATGTGAAAACTTTTTTTTTTCACTATGAAAATGCCTCCCCACAAGAGTAAATCGGTAGAAATAGGGAGGTATGGTCATTTGTGGTTTTTTTTCCTTATGTCTTAAAATTATCTGTTTTGTTCTAGGTCTTCACTTTTAGCAAATCAAACAATTTGGTATATGAAAAAATAAGCTTGTCAAGACAACTCTACATTTCAGTGAGGAAGTAGATTTAATAACTTTACTAGTTCTCGGTACCTTTACAGAGAGACAAATTTGAGTACCGAAAGGGTCTGTAGTCCATGAGAGAAAAGCATAAAAAAAGTGAAAGTCAGGCAAATTCACATGGAAACAAACTTTTCATTGAGTTGCTAATTTAGCTTTTACTCAAATTGTGGCCAATTATGTATCTCTTGACACCTTCAATTTATGAATGGCTGTCCTTTTATAGAAATGCTTTAGTAATGCATAAGTCAGTGAGTTTAATACAGGACTAAAGGCACCCAAATCTACAGTTTCTGTTAATCAGCAAGTCAAATTAGATAACCCAATTGTGTCTTCTAGAATTAAACACTCGTTGACTATATAAATCTATTTATCATCCCATTAAACCAAATGGTTAGCACTTCTGCTGAAGTGTTAGCTTCTTCAAAAGAAAAAAAACATGTCACCAAATTCTGCTCTGTGGTGTACTGATAAACTTGGTGTAACTGACAAAATAATGTGCACCAAAGCTATCATAAAATACCTGATTTTCAAGAATTTCTGATAACATAGGTAGAAATATTAGTTGATGAGGGTGAGGAGAGCTGTTGTTTAATGAAACAATAAACCAATGGTTATAAACATTATGATAATGGATTCTCTAGAAGCATGGTGAAAAAGCCAGAATGTACAGCAAAAAAAAAAAAAAAAAAAAAAAGAAACAGAGAGAAAAATGAGATGGATTGCCCGAACAGTGAATCTTAAAAATAAGCTTTCCTGTAATTGGGAGAAAATTTAAGTATTCCATCTTGACCATCAGGCTATCTCATCCAGCTTTTCATTATTCAGACAAAGTATTGTCACTAAAATGAATTCATCAATGTAACAGAGATAAATGATCTAACATGGAACAGACAGAACTATCTTCCTGTTCTTACGAAGAAAATTGTCTCTATGTACTATTATATCAGTGACAAAGATGTCTGGACTTTATGAGCATCTTTTTCCATTTAGTCTGCCTTAAATATTAATGATGCAATGATTTAACCTCTCTATACTAGGTTCAAGAAAGAGTTTAAAAGTACTAATAAGGAATATGACTGTTTCAAGCATAAAATAATCAAATTACTTTAAAGATATGGCTAGCTCTCACCACCTTGAAAGAATAAAGTTAAATAAAAAGGAGACAGGTTGAAATGGAACTGAAATACACTGAGACTGCATCTAATCTGTCTAATTCTTCTAAGACAAATAGCATTAGATTATGACATTCCTCAAAGTATGGCCTATATGCATATCTAAATTTTAATCACAAGCACTAGCATCACTAGTAGTCCTATAAATCTCTGGGGGGAAAAAAGTGTATTCAAAAATAAATACAAAAAAACAACAAAAAATAAACTAATGGTAAAAGAAAGATGTATTGTGCCCATATTGCCAGCTTGTATCTAACAGTGGTTGGAAAGAAAACCTGAATTCTTAAGCTGAAATTCTATTTAACATCAATATTTTAGATAATGAATTATCAGAACTCAACATGAGAGTTAAACCATTACCTACAGTCTTTTCTACATTGTGTCTCTCCCCATTGCCTCTGAAATTGAAACTGTATTTGCAGCAGAAAATTAAAGCATATTAACATTTTAAATGAAGTAGGCAGAGTTTCAAATGCCAAATGACAGTCCCGTGACTACTTTGCAAACCAGAATCACAAGTACTGACTGTCGTGGTTTCAGCTGGTAACAAAGCACCATGACGCCCCTCGCTCACTCCTCCCCACCAGCCATAGTGGGATGAGGAGAAAATATAAAGAAAAGCTTGTGGGTCAAGGCAAGGACAGGGAGGGATCACTCCCCAGTTATGGGCATGGGCAAGAGACAGGCTCAACTGGGGGAAGAAACAAAATCCATTTAGTTTACTACCAGTCAAATCAAAGCAAGGATACTGAGAAGTAAAACCAAACCTTAGAACACGTTCCCCCCAGCCCTCCCTCCTTCCTAGGCACAACTTCACTCCCCATTTTCTCTCCTTCCTTCCCCCCCAGCAGCACAGGATGGGGAATGGGGGCTGGGGTCAGTTCCTCATACCTTGTCTCTGCCGTTCCTTCCTCCTCAGGGGGAGGACTCCTCACTCATCCCCTGTTCCAGTGTGGGGTCCCTCCCATGGGAAACAGTTCTCCATGAACTTCTCTAGTGTGACTTCTTCAGGCACAGGCTGCAATTCTTCACAAACTGCTCCGGTGTGTGTTCTTTCCACGGGCTGCAGTCCTTCAGGCACAGACTGCTCCAGCACAGGCTTTCCCATGGAGTCCCAGCCATCTTGGGGGGCATCCTCCTGCTCCGGCACGGGCTCCTCTCTCCCCGGGCTGCAGGTGGGCATCTGCTCCCCCTCCCCTCTGTGGACTGGGGCGGGGACAGCTTGCCATCTCACCATGGGCTGCGGGGGCATCCCCTCCTCTCTCTTCTCCTTCAGTGACCTCAGTATCTGCAGCAGTGTTTCTCTCACATTCCAATCTCCTCCCCTGCTGCGGTTTCCCCTCTTAAATCTGGTCTCCCACAGGTGTTACCACTGTCACTGATGGGCTCGGCCTGGGCCAGCAGCGGGTCTGGCTCGGAGCTGGGGGAGCTTCCAGCAGCTTCTCACAGGAGCCAGCCCTGTGGCCCCTCCCCTGCTACCAAAACCCCACCACACAAACCCAAAACTGACAGACAAATCTCCTGATTTACTCAGCTCCAAGACTGTATAAGGAATTAATTTGATTTCCTTTCAATGAGCTTAAGTTTGAATGGCAGACTGAGTCCACACCAGGAGAGCGGAGACGAGCTCCTTATCTCACACTATACACTTACCTCTCGTGTTGTCCTTAGGTATTAACTGAGGACAAGTTGAAAACAAACACATTTACCTATTTACAGAAGATGAATAAGCCCATAAGAACCAGAGAAATCTTTGTTCAGCACCTGACATAGCCAAAATCGCCGAACCTTCCCCAGGATGGTGTCTAGACAAGTATTTTCCCTTTGACATTTGTACTGCTCAAAACCTTTGCCTTCTCACAAGTTATCACAAGTCTATCTTAACACAAACACCATGTAACAGCCATTGATAAAACAGGCTAGAAAGAAGAATCTGTAGGATAATTTTACCAAGTAACAGAAACCGTAGAAAGAGTTGTTAGCTGTGTTACTAGCTGATGTTTGATTGTTGAAGAAAATGTAGGGACAGAGTCAAAGTAAAACTGCTTAACAGCTGGTTACACATGAAGATCGTCACTGAGTTCCCCTCTTGCCACACCATAAGGTGAAACAGAAGAGGCATCCCATCTCCTGCTGCCTTCAGTCCTAACATCTCTGAATAAAAAAAAAAAAAGCACTGGGAGTACAATGTTCCAAGAGCAACAACCAAATATATTTGCGAGGACCATTCAACATAGGGTTTTGTTTAACCACATCATCAAATCCGGAATCTACGAAAGGATTTAATTAAATATAATTCAACAGACTCAGATAATGCAATACTGTGTAACGATCAGAGTATCAGGTAGCAGTTACTTTGCAGAAGGAAAACTTACTGCTATTATTATAGCACCCAGAATTGCCAGTCATGAGTTGTCCTGGGCACTATTCCAATGGCAACATCAGTAGACGTCCTAGTCAAATTTTTAAGAGCTTCCCTTAAAATGTATGTAGGTCAGAACCCAGAGGTGACATACAAAATATCTAATAAATTTCTCTGTCTTTTTATAAATGAAAGGGAATTGCTGAAGAAGCCAATTAAAGAAAGAGAGATTGGTGTTGCACTAAAATATTTTCTTAGGGGCAAGTAATGGATTTATGTATTAATCGTATCTATGCTGCAAAGACCATTTGTCACAATTCCGAACTTTCAATTAGTCTTTCAGCTCAGTAAGACTTCTCCTCTTAATGGATGATATCTCCCTCTTATTTAAGAAATTAGACTGTGTCCCAACTTTGTCTACTTTAATCTATAAAATTCTTCTTTAAACATCTCACTAAAATACTGACAGATAACATGTAAGTGGTGATATGCTGTCAGTTTAAAAGGAGTGACTCAGTTAAGAGGAGACCTTGACTCCAAACATCAAAACTGGGAACATCTTTCCAAACGAGACAACAGAAGAGCAATGTAATGAGAAAATGGCAGAAATAAATTCTGACGGTTAAGTAAAAATGAAATAATTATTTAGAAAATTAGGCCAGAAACATCAATATTGGATCTGAGAACACTCGAGTGTAGCAACCCTAAGGCACGCTCATCCTCCACACTCGAGAACTCAGAAACACTTACAAGCATGCAAAAAAAGAATTAATCAGCTGTGCAAGAAGAATTCCACTGACATCAATTTATTTGTTGTGTGGTCAAAGATAGAGAGCATAGTCAGATTCCTGTTTCTCTTTTTTTTTTTTTTTTTTTAGTTAACTGTGATATGTAGGATGACAGTGAACAAGACAGTCATCGACTGAGAGATTCTGCTCCCCGGCCATGGATAAAGCTGAAATCAAATGCTGAAGATAAAAAAAAGCCAAACCTAGATATGTACAATAACCAAGGTTTTAGAGTATACTGTAAGATAGATAGCCATTTCTTTTCCAAATCCTAAGATACAAAGAAAAACTCAGATGAAGAACGATCATGGAAGATTTGAAAAAGATGTCATTAAAAAGTTTGTCTCACCATAGACAGAAAGAAGAGAAAGAAAGATGCAATAGAATTTAATCTACTAAGAAGATCAAGAATAGATAAAGCTAATAAATGGGCACAGACACAACTAATGCGAAAGATTGTTTGAATATGCCACATTCAGCTATGGCAAATTCCTCAAAGCTTGTTTTTTTTTTTTCTCTTACACTTTGGTAACACATAAGGAACTTCTTCACAAAGGCATTTGCTAAGTAAAGGCTCATAGGTGGGATCCAGTTTGCATAATAAGGTGTCTACACAAAAACCTAGTTATCTAAGCTCTCATTAGTCAGTGGCGAATTCCTTATGATTAGCAGGGTGTAGGGAGCTCTTCAGCTCAACACAGAACACAAGTTTTGTGTCAGTGAATACCTGATGAGAGGTGAAGATGTGAAAAGCTTCTGGTTAACATTATCTGAAAACCTGAACTGTAGTTTTTATACTAGCTAAACTCAAAACTAGGAAGTGGTTTGGGATTTGGGGATTTGGGGTTGAGGTGATTCATAAGCTGTTTGTTTCTGATCCAGCAAGGAAGGAGATCTGCTGCCAAAATGTCTTGAAATTTTAATTTTTATTCAGACATAATGTTTGGTCATCTGATCAAATATGGGTTTATTCTTTACAGATATTTACATTTGAGTTAATCCTTTCCAAACAATGGACAGAAAGTGATAATACCATTTTTTATTAATTTCATCCTACAGTACATGTTCACATCTGACCAGTGGGAACATATCTACTTCTCCTTCTTAGCAATAAAGGATGTCTGAGGGTATTGTCTATCTTAAATCAAAATGTTTATGGTATAGAACTATGTTAGCATTAACAAAAACCCTGAGAAATCCTGAAATACTTTAAAAAATTAAAGACAGAATGGAATGGGACGGGATGTTCTGATTCGTCAAGCCACAATTTCAGGTGCAACTGCTGTATTGCTTTGTTAGACTTTGAGTTAAAACTCTTTGCTCTTCAGCTACCTCATCTTTTAAATATTTATTTATATTTTATTAGAAAAATTGTATTTACTTGCTTAATCACTCAGATTTTCACTGTATGTATGTTACAATGTACTGAAAAGAAGGATTGGTAAGAAGGTTCCTCAACAGTGAAAAAATAAGGATGAAAATAAGTAGTAAAACATTTCCTTTACAACAAAATAAAATTAAACATAATTTTTGCTTTTTTTTGATTTTGTTTTTTTCTCAACAGGGAGCACAAACGTAACATATGGTATTAACAAGTATGATTTTTGGAAATTTTGTTACAAAATAGCCATAAATTAAATTTCAAAATTCAAAT
This sequence comes from Leptodon cayanensis, assembly GCA_027564655.1. Lineage (NCBI taxonomy): Eukaryota > Metazoa > Chordata > Aves > Accipitriformes > Accipitridae > Leptodon > Leptodon cayanensis. The sequence goes on from JANXJC010000113.1 coordinate 20,227, forward strand.
GCGAAAATACCAATGAAACTTTGTAGCATTAAATTGAACTTTGTACCAAGTGTCACTTAAGAAATAATTCTGCCTTTTGATGAGGAGCCCTTAAAAGAATAGGTATGTTAAAATTCCTCCAAGAAAATAGGTCAAGGTTTTCCATAATTTAGTCTCCCTCCCCTGCACATTATGTCACATTTCTCTTGAACTAAGTAGTGGAGAAACGTACTTCAGAATGAAAAGTGTGCTGAAAAACTGGTACTTTTTTTCCTAATAAATTAGGTTTGGATTTCAAAGAAATATCCTTATATCTTAGCTCACATATCTTCCTACATAGCAACACAGATACTGTACTTTTCTAGGTGCTCTGTAAATCCACAGATGCCATAACAGATACAAAAGCAGTTACAACCACCTCTATAACTGTGGTGCCAACACTGGGACTTGAAAGTGCTTCTGTGGGTGTTTAGTAATGCAGAGTTAGAGACAGCAAAACAAAACCAAACCAACTAACATCACATTTAACCATTATTTTTAAGTTATTTTCTGATGGAAAAGGAATTACATTAAAACCATAGAGTAACTTAGGCAGGAAGGGACCTCTAGAAGTTGTGTGGTTCAATCCTGCTCTGGAAGCAAGGCCAACCCAGAACGGGCTGTTCAAGGCCTTGTCCAGTTCAGTTTTGGAGGGTGGGCCTCCACAGCCCCTGCGGGCAAGCTGTTCCAGTGTCACAGGGAAAAAAAAGGCCGGGTAGATACTATAAATTTCCAGTTTTGCAACTTGTGTCTCTTGTTTCTCATCTAGTTGCTACACAACTCTGAGAAGAGTTTGGCTCCATCTGTGTTGTCAGACAGCTTTACGATTCCCTCCCAAAGCTGTGTCTTTGCCAGTCTGAGCAAGACCTGCTCCATCAACATCTCCTCACAGGGCAAGTGCTCTAGCCTCCAGCGGTCTTGGTGGCTTCTGCTGAAGTTGCTCCATATGTCAATGCCTGTTTTGTACTGGAACAGCCCGAAACTGCAAATAACAAACTGCCATGTTAACTGCTGAGTCCCAGCTGTCCAGCAGCTTTACGGTCTTCCAAATAACTTTTAAACCAAATGGTCATTTACAACTAAATGTGACAAAAATAACCTTTACAGATATTACGTTCTGAGGTTTTGGAGCAGTTCAATTTTTTTGTTCTATTTTGTTTGTGAAAATGGCTGGCCAGGTAACAATGAGAAACTCCACACTTTACAGCACTGGAGGAAAGGGTACAGCATATTCCTACGTGTCATCAGAAAGTACACATAGGATAATGATTTTGAGGTACGTACCTAAATATGTTTACAATTAAAGCTAAAATTTCTCTACAAATGAATCCAGTAGTGTACACTGTGAGAGACCATCTGCTCCACTGTATCTAGTGTCCTACTATTGCTAGGAAGTAGATAAACTCTTTCATACCACTGAAATGTTCCAATTTGAAATAATTAAATTTTCCTGCCCTGTCTTTTTGTAAAACTGCTGCAGCCTGTGGAGAACCCACACTGGAGTAAGGTTCTGGCGGGCCCTGTGACCCCATGGGGGACCCACACTGGAAGGTAGAAGCCATCTTATAAACTCCAGTTAACTTTTTCCTTCTTTGTATCAACTTGAAAATAGAAAGCTATGCTGTGTGGATACCAGAGTTCAAAACTGCAAGAAAGAGGAAGGACTCTGCGATCAGATTGAGCTGTTGACACATGGTTCTCTACGTGGGAACAACTCTAGGAATCAGTAAGCTTCCTGGAGCAATGCCCAGTTTTAATATTCAGTGAGAATTTATTTGATCTTTGCAAATCATACTGAAGGATCTGTAAAGTTATATACATAAATTCAAGAGTTACTTTTGAAACATAAGCATTTATTCAGTTTAAAGCTACATTTTCCATACTGATAAACCTTTTCAGATGCAGATAATGACATCTGATGCTTAAGGGAATTTACTGATTACTACAGGGATCAGAAATAAATTACTTTTCTTTCAAACACAGGACTGTACAAATAGATGTAGATATCAAGAAAAAATGACTGCAGTGATTTGTTTTCCCAGGCAGTTACAATAATCACCTGGTGATTTAAAAACACAAAACTAAAAGCCCAACAACCATAGATCGATTTATTTAATGAGAAATAAATAAAACATTTGTATAAAAGTATTGTATCTAGCAATGTAGCCATATCTGCCGATTGCGTAATTGAATCATAACACTTTATTACGGAACAATTCCCTAAACCTCACCTTTAAATATTTACACAATGGCATTAGCTCCTGCTATACATTGAAGTAATGGTAAAAAAGAACATTCTATCCAACAAGACAATTCAGTAGGTGAAAGCATTTGGTAAGCTGGCCTCATGAGGATGTAGGCTATCAACAAACAAATTACAGTGATATCAGTGAAAAGAAAAATCTGACTTCAGTTCATTTGTTTAATGTGCTTTGTTTTAAATCTATTAAGAAAACCAGAGAAAGGAATAATTCTTGAACCATCTACCAGCTGGCACCACTTTCAAAAAACAGTTTCGCAAAATTTGCTTGTAACAACTGTATTAATAGGATCAGAATCACTGGTCAGGAAAGTAGTTTGCAATGAATAATGTAGCCAGCCTTATATCTTAGTATTCTCAAAGATACATACTCCCTGCCGAGAATTAACTTCATATTGCACACAGAACTGAAAGTACAAGGTACTGGTGAGACATAATCATAATGTACCAGGCAAAGGGAAAGTACAGACAAAAATGCTAACTATTCCTGGCATTACTAAGAGTAATTTTCAGGCAATGGCTAGGAGTGAAATAATATAGCAAAGAAGTCCAAATATTATTTTAATATTTTATTTATTTGTTATTCCGTATAGTCTATATTCTCTATATTCAAGTAGCTAAAATAGACAAACCAGACATTTATTTCACTTTCTTTTGCTTTTTAATACAAGATGGACATCTTTCCCGTTTCTTTGAAGTTAAAGGTGAGGAAAAAAGTTTTCTGTTATCCCATGTGCAAAAATGTGATACCATATGTATGGTTTATAGTACCAAATGATAGCATACTAAGGGAAAAGTATTTCATGTGTATGTGCATTTGGAATTTAATGTGCATTTTTAATCTTTCGACTGGAGCTATGAAGTTTGGCCTTCAGGGTACGTTAGTTCAACACAATAAATGAAGAACTAAGAAAAAGGAATTTGCAGTTCTTGATATTGTGAGCTAGCTTTAGCAATAAACAAAAGTGTACTCCTTCCTTGAGCATTGTACAGCTGAGGGCATCAACACGCACAGGGTGAGAGCTCTCTTCCACAGTCTGGAGCTGGAAATAGTTCAGATTCTCTCAGGAACTGAACTCAGGCATCTGATTTTTCAGGCTTGTATTCTAATAGACATATAAGGCACTAAAAATCTAGTAAAACCCTCTTTTAAGCACTCTTTTCTCCTGGTTCTCTTTTCTCATTGCTTCTTCCATTATCTCTTTCAAAAAAAAAACACCCTCTTTCCCAAACTGCCATCCATTTCATTGTTTCTCTTCTTCATAGCTCATTACAAGCAACATCAGCATCAAACACGCATATTTATATCTGTGTTATGTCTCTGTTTCAGAACTGTTTTCTGAAAACAGATCTTCCAAACTGAAATCTGGCCTGCTTTTCTGACATCTCTGAGTAGATATTTTGCCATCACATCAGTTCTGGCATAACTAAACAGGAGAGGCTGGTCTTCCTCTCAGGCATGCTTCTCTCCTTTTCTCCTCATTATAGGGAAGCGTAAGTACTGTCACCAAGATTCCTAACTATTCAATTTCAACCTCTGTGTTGATTTTGCTATTCAGATTATGTGGGTTTATGTAACAAACTCTGATATTTGTTTCTCCATGAAAACAGCAAGAAGAAAAGCAGGCTCTACAGTACCTGCATTTTGATAAAACTCCAGTCTAGATGGGCATCATTTAGCAGCAGACTTTGTTACATCCTTTTTTTTCATCCCTTAACAAATGCAGGCTGAACCTGCTGTTGTTTAATCAGACTTCTGGTGTAAAGTTAACACCTGTTTTGATGTCACCTTCCTCTTTCCATTCCTTACTCACCACTTTCTGTCACAACCAACAAATTGCTTCTCTCTCAAGGTCCTTCAGCACCTATCTTCCCCTCACAAACCCACACTCTCTAAATACATGGACGTTTAAGATGTCACCTCTTGCCTCCAATCCTTTAGTGATGCCAGCCTTTTCATCTACCTGTTAAATTTTCAAGAAGGTATGATGGTGCTTTGTCTTCTGCAGCACCTGGTGCTGAACAAGGACTTGTTCTAAGTTCTTTGTCATATCTCATTTCAAAATATAAGTTTGTTGTGACCCTTATCCCCCGCCCTCCACACAGGGAACAAGACAAACCAAACCAAAAACCGAGTAGACAACAGTCAGGCAGTTGGTGTGCTGGGACCACTTATAAAATCATAGAATCATTTAGGTTGGAAAAGACCTTCAAGATCATCGAGTCCAACCATCATCAACTTAACTGCCCCCCTAAACAGGAAAGTTTGTTTGACAGTTTACCTGCTAGTCTCCTATCTGTTTGTATCCATCTGCCATTTCATCTTTCCTTAGACAATAAATTCTTTGGGGCAGGGACTATCTTTTGTTTTTACTTTAGTTCACCAATCCTGATTTTTGATATTGCTAGTAGAAGACGGTAGGCTCTGTGTTGGCAGTGCCGGTTCTCAGGATGTGCCGTGGCCTGAGCAGGTTTCAGCTCGCTTTAACAATTTGCTGGTGTCTGAGTGAGCTTTGCCTCCCCTGCTTTACGTTCAGCTCTGGGAACATCGCTGTTACGCTCAAAAGCTTGTAATGTGCAAAAGTGCTCAGAAATGATGACTACTCCAGCTAATCTTTTGACAGTTGACTAGTCCAAATTACCCAACTAAAACAGAAAAAGCTCAAGAATTCTACAGTTCACATTTTTACACAAACCCACCCACACACCCTTGCAGGCGAGCACCCCTTGCTGCAGTGCAGGCCTCGGCCTGCCATGGTGCCTGAGGCCTGAGCTGCCCCCGGCGAGCTCTGGCCCAGGGGGGTGGTGAGGGGAGGGCAGGGAGAGCCCCCAGCAGCACCAGCTTTCTCCCCAAGGGAGCAGGGTCCTGTCTGTGGTCAGGATTTCTTCCTCCTTTCCTCCGGCTGGAGCCCCTGTGGGCTTATTGTCATGTTCTTTCAACCACAGCCCGGTTCCTTCTCTTGGGCTGCCAACAGGGCTTCCCCTGCTGAGAGCAGAAATCGTATTTACTGTGCTATGCTAGTAGCCTGGTAGTAGAAGTGGTGGTAGTAGTAGCAGTAGTAGTAGCCATCTTATTACATCCTAGAAAATATTAATATCCTAACAGTAGACTCTGGCCTCTATTGACATCATTCAAAGCACAGTATGAATTCACCAAGACCTGTAGGTTTATAGGACTGTTCAGGATGAAAAAAATCCCATCAAACCCAAACCAAACAAACCAGCTCACCCCAGTAGTAATAACGGTTATCTTAATCCTATATTTGATAAGAATAACATAAAAGGAAGCCTTTTGAATAAAATCAGAAGTGCTAAAAAGTGTGTAGCATTATTTCTTGAGTAGGTTTTGGTTGTTCTAGAGTAATGTGCTTAAACCAGGATAAAAACACATCTAACTCTTAAAATAATCCAGGTCCTCTTTCCTCAAATGACATAGTAATAGTGCTTATGCACCATGAATACATAGAATATTTTTCCTTGTCTTCCGAAATCTTTTGTGTATTAAAATACTGTTATCATTATACTTCATATTGTTAAAGTTCTGTACTTCTGTTTTTTCAACATGTTGAGCAACAATCTAGACTTATAGAGTTGCATGTTTTACTGTCCTATCTTCATGATAAAATTGTTCACACTCAGCAGTGACTGACTGAAAATAGAGAGTGCATAAAAAGAAGGAAATAAGGCAAATCAACCAACAGAACATTCCACTTGTGAAACTCTGTGTGTAGACTACTGATGGCTTTACTCATTAAGCTTGGTCTCAGATGTATTGCTGAAAGTTAACTGCCCACTCACAGGCCTGTAGCATGAGACATTTACACAAGCCTGACATCAGTTCAGCAGTCTGAAAAATTCAAGCCACTTTTAATATCTGTACTTCAGAAGGTTTGATTACTTTAGACATATATGTCAGCTGTATTCATGAAAAACAGAATGGGAAGATAAAAATATATCTCTTACATAGCAAAATAAAAAACAACAGCAAAACCCATAAAAATCTGCGTTTTATCTATTTTATCCTGCTGTCATAGACAAAAGAGCATAGCCCAGGCAATAGAAACATAAGATAGCAATGTAATTTTTCACTTTGACATATTTCCAGAGTACAAAAACAAAACTACAAAGCTTTACAGAATTTAAGTATTTTATAATATATGCTATATTTCTTACTGCACTTCCTTGTTATTCTGTGCACTATACTTCCAATTTCTCTGAAGAAAGTTACTTATAAAATGCTATTTTGGGGTATTATAAAGACATGCAGAAATATATTTATATATTTAAAGGGCTTGAATTCAAAGTGTGAAAATCCTGTAATGATATGTACGGTCATTGCATTTTTTTTTTATTATGCTGTGAAATACAGGGCTGTAAAAAGGTGCAGTTTATAAAGGTATAACAAGAAAATACATATGTTTCCTGTTTATCTGTTGGTGTTCCCTAACTTAAATGGTGGCCATCTTGACTTGACATCCAAGTGTGTGACAGTATGTACTCTGGCAGTTAGGACTGTATAACAGCAGTTATATGAAATCATGTAAAAATAAGAATATCACCATTCAAGAAGCAAAATTGTTATGCTGGAAAAACGATCACTTATTTAGCCAATCTGAACTGAAGATCACAGCTCAACATATATATA
>JANXJC010000114.1:4764-27093 GCA_027564655.1 Leptodon cayanensis
GTTTTTGACATACTGTAACTGAGTCAAAACATGTTTATGGAAAATAATGCTATGCTTTACCAGAAAACACACTTGATCCCATCCCCTCACTCATTTTGAATGGGATAAAGAAGCGATAAAAAAGAAGAAAAAATCTAAAGTTTGGGAAAATGTATCTCTCTTTTTTGATATACGAGTAGAAAATAGTAAGTGTGGGTAAACTTATAGACTCCACCAGTTTTGGCATGCTGCTCAAGTGGGCCAGTAGGCTTTGCATATTTATGAAAAAGAGATGGTGCATGAATTTGGGTGACACTAATAGAGTTTAGGCAGAGCCTCATCTTGAAAAGCTGGTGATGAAATATTCTACCAACACCTATCACATTAATGGTGAGACGTAATGAGGAAAATCAGGCAGGGTGGAATGGCTGGTTCCTTAGTGACCATGGCTAATTTTGTTGCTATAATGAAAGATGGCAATCTAACACCTTAGTAAGACATAACTGTAATTCCATCTGTTTAATGCTGATTGAGAAACTCATCTGTGCTCATTCTTAGAGCTGCAGTCAGGAATCTTCTTGAATATTTGGGGGAATTATTTAGATAAACGCATGGGAAAATGGCCTCAGATGTTCCAAATGCTGGCTGGAAGCCTGTAAGGGTGTTACCCTTACCCCTTTAATGTTTTTCTTTCTGATAAATAACTTTACTATGTTTACAGAAATGGCATATTCTCTGGGAAATTGCTATTGTAAGCAGGATACATTGTCTGTGTGCAGAGGGGTTCTGGATAGTGATTGGAATTAGGTATAACAGATGTCACATTAACATTTGGCTGCTAAGATGACAGATGAGTGATTGCAACATGGAAACATTGGGCAAGTTGATAATGGGCTTCCTAACACATGCTGCTGTCATTTCATATTGCTGGACTAAAAGAACACTCCAACTGAATATAGCAGTGAAATAGAGAGGTAAGGTATATTACATTCAGTAATATTCCACAGTATTCAGTAATATTCAACAATATTCAGTCAGGTTCAGCATTTCATACATTTCCCTGTTTAGCATACACTAACATATGAGAACCAAACCCAAGATATGATTAAGTTTTGGGGGGGAAAAAAAAAAAAAAAAAAAAGCCTACAGATCAGGGAACAAACCCAATCCCCTAAAGAAGCCTGTATTTTCTGTATAAGACTCCTGTTTAAGGAGTACAAATATATCTGATACTTGGTTAAGCTGCTGTCTGGATTAGGCTCAGGTTCTTGTAATTAGGCATAAATCTAAGTGACTCAGTCAAGTGGAGCAGCTTGATTTCATGTCCTCAAAGATTCGATCGGTCCATCTTTGTACAGCTTCTCAATAGGTGATATCTTGATCTTGGCTGGGATTTCTAAGTTTTGCTGTGACCACAGACTTGTTGGATAACTCAGCCAGTTATCAAGAGCTGAAACTCACTGGACTTCCTCCTCATCCACTAAATTACTCCATTTTTCCAGAGGGAAGCTCATCCCAAATCAAATGATCCACAGTAATGAAAATCCTAGATGACTTTTAAAATCTTTCTTTTTCCCCAAACTAGAACTTTCCAGGACTTTAGATATGAATCTTCGTGACTTAAGTCAGCCTTGTGTAACTGCAGGTTCCTTTCCCTGTGGACTTGGCCCAAAGTAGGGTGGCACCCCATGGTGTTCACCAGCAGATTGCTACAACTAGATAAATAGGTCCCAACATAACACCCACAGGAAAGCTCTGTCTAACGAACCTCTTGCAACTGAACAAGACTCCATCAAAGTATGGGCAAAACATCTAAACTGAATATATATTCCTTCCACTGAAATTTGACTTGCTGGATCTCTTCCACAGTGTTGACCTTGCTTTGTTTCTTGACTTCACCACCTCCCTTTGGCTATTTTTGGTTTTTTTTGCGAACTGATCTTTTGTGTCTTATCACTCATTTACTTTGTATCTGCCTGACTTAACCACCCAGAGCTAATCCCACATTGGCAAGGCTCCTCAAGGTCTTTCAGATCCTGACTCAGCTGAAGCTGGTGATTCAGAAGTTGTCTGAATGTGGTGTTCAGAACGTGTAGACATAAATTATTAAACCTGGTACTTCAAAAGCTTGTATTGGAGTAATTCAGCGTTTACCTGAAATGTTACTGTCAAGTCTGCTTAATCTATGTCCATTCATGTAATGGTCAGATCATTTAGAATATTGTGATTTTTCTTCATAGGTAGAATGTTACTCCAATTAGTGAAAATCTCTCCCTTTCAGTTTAGGTGATTACTCTTTGCCTGCTAAGTACCCTGGGGAAAAAAAAAAAAAAAAAAAAAAGAGACAACTGGCTAGTTTGCTCCAAATTCTAAATTCAATCCTGATATTATTGCATCTAGCCTTACCATTTGCCAGGATATTACCATTTGTAGATACGCTCAAAGCCACATGCTGTTAACCAATGAGCGGGGGCGGGGAGTGGGGAGCAGGTAACTATTTTGATTTTAAACCAGGAATTGCACTTGAATGACCTTTCCGAAATGACGTACCACCACTAAACATTTCTTAAAATTGCTCTGTACCTGTAGAAAAAGAAAGCTGTTGCTGGAAATATTGGAAGGGAACTTTTGGCGTTTCATTCTGGTGGATACAGGAAAAAGAAGGCTTTGAAGCTGTTTTGAGCAAGGACAAAGCATAACTGGGACAAAAACTAAAAATGATTCATAAGACTGTCTGCTCTGGGGTAGACTAGGTGTGCTTTATACCTCATCTTATATTTTTGTCTCCAGTTCCAGCCGGAAGCTTGCTGGTTCTGGGAAGACTGAGAAGGACCTGTGTTTCTCTGACAAACAGTCTCACTACCCATAGCAGTACATCTGCTGGTGCATCTCCATTAACTCGACTGTCATGCTGAGGCTCAATCTCTGCAAAGCCAAGAGAAATTGCCCACTGCTCTGGACCAGCTGGAAGCAACCGCTCCTCCTTGCAAAGCAGCCAAGCCCAGGGAGCTCCTCTGAGCTGCCAGCAGCAAAGTCACTTTCTTCCTGGCTCCTGTGCCAAGAAAGCCAAGGAGGTGGCTGAGGACCAAACAGCTTGCTCCAGACTCTGTTTATGGCGTGGGCTCGCATTCATACCTGGAGAGGACAAAAAAATAATTGGGTCACTACCAGCATTACTGATGGCCGCTGCTATGTGCCTGTCAGTGAAAACGGGATTTAAAAAGGAGAGGAAATGAGGTCAAACCTGTTAAAGCATCATTTCTGGTGTCTGTAACGCCTCTGACAACACAAGTTAAGTACCAGTCCCAAAGTCCCTGTTGGGGATTATTGCACTTGGGAAAATGTAGTTTTTCTAGGACAAAAGAATGAGGTCTCAAAATCCTAATTCTTCTCCTTATCTATTTTTACCATTTTCCCCTTTTTCTTTCACCGTTCCTTTTGCTTCACTGATATTCTACAAGATGGACTCCTTATAAATTTGAAAGAGACTTGGAATCGAGCTCTTGGCTTTTTTTCCCTTAACACAGAGCACACACACTCTTCATTAATCAGAGGGGTAAAAGGAGATTAAAACATCAGGTGGAATGAACTATGTGTATAAAGAGAAGGAAGTAAGGCTGGACTGAACAGGTACGGGACACACACAATGCACAGCATGGATGCCATCTGTGCACTCCCCAGGTTTTATCTCACATTACAACAAAATGTTCAAGGCTTAATAATTCACAACGTATCACGCAATGACACTTACTCATCAGTTGTAGAGATGAATACCTTCTGCTAAGATTCTTGTCGCTGCAGATGGGTTAGTGAAAAATGTTTCCTGTGTCACTGTTGCTTTAACAGGAGATGACAGGGTCCATCATAGGGAACCTTTTCATTGACAGAAACTTGCCTTTTCCTCTCTTTTGACATAAGGTCATTTATCTAGTACAGTAACTTGTGCTAGGAATGCTGCAGGGACAAAGCAGCTTTATAACCCCCCGGCAAAGTAGTAAAGTCTCATGTTAGGGGTTGGGAGAGTTCTGCTGCTGACTTTCCCCATGACCTTGAACAAGTCCTCTTCACCACTTTCTTCTCACTTCCTTCATCTACTCACCTCCAACCCCACACGCCTATGTGTGCATGTACACAAAGGTTGCCTTCTGCAAGTTTATGCCAGATTCTCACTCTGTTCAGGGACTCCAGAAACTGCTATGATACTAATAAGAATTTGCTGCCTTTTATGACATTCTGAAGACCCATAAACAAAGGCAATCACCCCTTCAGCACATCTTTCCAGTTATGTCTGTGTCTTGTATAGCTTTATTTGTCTTTCCAGCCTGACAGATGTTGTGCGTGAGATCTTTAACTGAATGTCACTATTCACTCTGCAGATCTTTTTCAACAAGGTTAAATTAAAGAGCTTTCCAGCATTGTAGACACGGTGACCTTAACTAATGCATATTTTGGAAGGCAAAAGATCCTAGAGACCTACAGCAATGCATATCATCCTTTGGCCTCTGCCCAGCTCCTGAGGTATAAAGGCCAGATCCCTTTGGCCAGGTGGCTCAAGGCAAAGAGAGAGGTTTGATTCCCTCGATTTCACCTGTTGAAAAAGCAGGTGCTTCTCTAAGAGTGGTGGTAAGTCCATGTAGCAATAGAAACACATCCAGACAGCTGTTCATCCTATTCTAAGATAAACATTCACTTTTCTAACGGAAGGGGAAGACCCCAGAGAACTCCTGTTTTTTAAGCTCACTGCCCAGCTTCTATCCAGGTAAGTCAAGTGAAATGAATCCAACTTGTAAATCCTGTAAGCCAGCAAATCTCCCTCTGTCACAGTCAAAGCATCGCTGTTGCACGTGCTCAGGACGGGTACCTGGAGAGGTGAGTGCTGGCACTACAGCTGAAACGGGTCCCCTGGGGATGGCATGGGGAAGGGGTTTCTGATCTGGTGCGTGTGCCCCGGCCACGCATTGCCCAATGCAAATGTGGAGCGAGTTGAGCTGCTGTCCTTCAGGAGACACAGCCAGAGCTGCTGTTCCTGAAGACTTCTTTTTACTGTTAAGCATTTAGAGGAGAAATGCACAAATAGGTCTTGGAAGGAAGCTAGGAACCCTGCCCGAGGGAAAGCCATAACCACTTGCTCCTTCTTCTGGTCACCATCCGATCAGCAAATTGCACGGTTTTGTCAGGACTGCTCTCACTCTTCAGCAACTCCTAGTTGGGCAGTGAGGTGAGAGGCAAGTCTGAAATTCCTCTGCACGAGAGAGGCCCTGGAAAATCTGTCTGTTTTATCTGGGTTGGCCTGGGGTCTTTATCAGTCCTTTTAAGAGGCTGCAGTCCCAGTTTGAGAGAGGAATCTGCAGCAAGGACATCAGCAGCTGAGACTCAAGGGAAGAGCCAGCTGAAGAAACACTTCCCTCTTCAGCACTTGCCACTGGTGTCTCTAAACAGCTCTTTATTCAAAATAAATCAAAACCGATGCTGCAGCACACATCCAGCATGGCATTTCACCTTCTGCCATTTGGTTTGGCAGAATAGTGCCTAACAATTTGAAATTTAATCATAAATGCTGTTACTACTTCTGTTTACTACTTCTGTTCTTTCTGTTGTTTTGTATGCATACTATCCCGTGTAGCTATAGGCAGTTATTATGTTTAAGAAATTTCCACTCAGTGTTCATACTTGCTGTTTGAGATTGATGAAGGACTGTGTCCATGTATGCTTACAGCTGTCAGGTCTCATCCATGCTGATTTATCCCAGCCATTTCGAGCAACACTTTGGAGAACATCTTATCACAATTCAAGTTTACTTCAGGGATAATCTGTCTTGGATCAGAATTGTTCTTTTACTTATAACATTTGCTGTACAGGATACTGACTGATATTACGTTTTCTGAAAACATCAAGAGCAGCCACAAAACCTTATCCTTTTTTGGTAGAACCCCCCAAACTAAAACCAAACAAAGACACTGGAGGTTTTAAAAGCAGTAAAACATAAGAAAGCAAAGATTTGTTCCTGGGACTGATTCCAGCATTCACAAACCTGCTTGTCTGATGATAGCTACCTTTCAAAGAGAGGTCCTGAGTAGCCTGGGACACTTAAGTCAATTAGACTGTGGTACGACAAAGGTTTCTCAGGTGGTGGACTGCCAGAATTCGCTAAAAGGCACAGAACCTCTGACCGCTGAGCTCGCTAAAAATCCTGTGTCCAGCCAAGCTTGGCTGCTGTTCCTGCCACAAAGGAAGGGATTCAGAAAGAATACACGTACCCATGTCAGTGGCCTTGGCCACCTCCTTCAGCCCAAGGATTAGCTGAAGCAGCTGACAGCACACACGGTCCAGGTCTCCCCCTCCTCCCCACCCTGCAGCCCTCCTCCTGCAGCTCCTCACCATCCTCACCCTCCTCGATCCTCCGTGGGAACAGGTGAGCTGGGGCAGACCCCGACCCCTCGCCACGGGGGGAAGGAAAACTCAATGTCCTTCACGCTGCTGAGAAGCTTTGAGGTTTCATTCTTGAGTATCTCCAGTTTCTCAAAGGTCTTTCGAAGTATTTGAAAGGATTTCAAGTGCTACATCAATTAAAAACAGAAGGAACAATGGAAAAGGCCTCACAAGAAATAATAAAAAAGACAGGCAGGGTCTTCCTTTTGGAAACAAAGAGTCAGTGAGGTTTTGGTTTCTTGGTGTTTCAAAGATGATGCTTAAGTGCACTCTCTGCCTTAGTCACAGAGTGTGAAACAAAAAGGAAATGTAGAGTTTATTTGTATTGTATGTAGGACTCTAGGACAAAAAAATGAATGCCCGTACTGTTGAAGCCAGTCCCCTGTAGTTACAGGTGTTACATGCAACCTAATTCCTTAGAAAACCTACTCCACCGGCCCTGAGTCACTCAATAATTCACACTGCCTCTACCAAAATTAGGATTTCAAGTCAAATACCATGCAATATATCTAATTTTGTGCTTCTCTGGTGTTCAGAATTTTTTATTTCCCCCTGGCACTTGTAGATGCAGAAGAAGTAAATCTGTATCAAACAAATGCTGAAAGTGCACACACCGAGGAGCCAGAATGTTATAAACCCCAATCCACAAAATCCTATAAGACCTACGAATAGCAGAGACTCTGGCAATGCTGCATTCATTTGGACATTTAGTGATTCTTCTGTCACAACATGCATCAACCTGCATGACTGACTTCAGTCACCTTTGGACAGGGACAAAACCGTCAGCAATACATTCAATTTGCCGGTATGCTGTGACTTCCACTGACTTGCTCTGTTATGAGCTTGTACACTATATTAAATAACAGAATTAGAACTAAGTTATGAACATTTCAAAAACACAATGTCTGTCTAGTTATAAGGTCTAGAATTTGTTAATGAATTCACTTTGAGACCTAAAAAACTCAAAAAAACCAAGCAAACAAAAAAATTCAAGGACATATGCTTATTCACACGCATGAACTATCTATCTAAAGACCTTCAAGCTTGCCATACTGAAGTATTTTAGTCCAAACATTGGTCATTTATTTTTCTAATTGGAACTCATAATAGACTGAGGGGGACAATCACCAGCTTCATTACAGCGTGTTTCTCTGTTTGAAAAGTTTCATTTAAGGCTTACTTGAAATATGTAAACTTAACATTTAATCAGACAACATCAGTTTCCACAACCTATTTTCCAATCAATGATGCAATTACGCAATGCAGCAAACACCACTCAGAAGCAGGTAGTAGCTACTGATAAGTCTCTGGTTTAAAATTTTAGACTCTATGAAGAAAATTAAACACAAGTTTTTAGCTTTTTTAAAGAAGCATAAACTGTCTAGAATGCTATGTTTAAGAGAGTGTAGGTAACACAAAAATTCATTTTGATGCAGTCATGGTTCCTTTTACCGAATAGTCTTTTGTAATAAAATATATTTTTCTTTCAAAATATTGAAAAAATATTTGTCAGGTTTGGGTTCAAAAAATACTTGCATTTTTTGACAGAAAACAGCTTCCAATTTTAACTCAAATTCAGAAATATTTTAAACATTTTACCTGTCGCTGAAACTATTTGCTGATGAGATCCCTGTGTTGTCTATGACATTTTTGAAAGCACAATTACATATTATTTAACAAGAATCCAAGCTGATCCTGTGAATTCCTTTTATGCATCTTAAAAAAGCATGCACTTGACAAAAATTAAAATGTACTCTCAAGCGTTATTCTGGAATTATGCAGTTAGTGTATTATTAGTGACCATTTGATTAAATAGAAGGGAAAAAAAAGAAGCAGGTATCTTCCCCACATTCTGATGCAACTGAATGTGATCAGGTGTCTTTAAAGAAAACCAAAACCACCAACAACAAACAAGACTGTCATGGTTTACCCCAGCCAGCAACTAAGCATCATGCAGCCGCTCACTCACTCCTCCCACCCAGTGGGGTGGGGGAGAGAATTGGAAGGAAAAAGGTAGAACTCGTGGGTTGAGATAAGAACAGTTTAATAGAACAGGAAGGAAGAAACTAATGATGATAGTAATAACAATAATAAAATTACAATAATAAGAAGAAAAGAATTGGAATATACAAAACAAGTGACGCACAAAGAAATTGCTCACCACTCACCAGCCGATGCCCAGATAGTTCCCGAGCAGCGATCGCCCCAGGCCAACTCCCCCCAGTTTATATACTAGACATGACATCCCATGGTATGGAATACCCCTTTGGCCAGTTGGGCTCAGGTGTCCTGGCTGTGTCCTGTGCCCCTCCAGCTTTCTCACTGGCTGGGCTTGGGAAGCTAAAAAATCCCTGACTTAATATAAAACCTACCTAGCAAAAACTGAAAACATCAGTGTGTTATCAACATTCTTCTCATACTGAACCCAAAACACAGCACTATACCAACTACTAGAAAGAAAATTAACTCTATCCCAACCGAAACCAGAACAGGTACATCTAGATTATGTATCACTTTTGAGTAACAAATATTAAGTAAAAAATGAGGATGAAAACATTTCTAATGTGACTGCCTTGTACATTGGTTTTTAGTGGGCTGCCTGACCTTGAAAGCCGATGTCCAGCTTGAGAGAGTTAAAATAAAAAGGAATCCATGTACTGGTCAGGAATAAGAAGGTCCTTGTTTTGAACAACAAGCCATTTTATGCCCTTTACTCAGAATATCTTGTTGTTCCACCGATAGATCTGGAACGTACATTAAGGTATCCAAAATTTTAGGTTACTAAATGATGTCATCAAGAATAGAAGAATTAGCAATTATCTTGCGTGCAGCAGGTCTCCACCTGTATGAGGCTTTTCAGTTGCTTACACAACCCACTACCTGTGGAAATGCTCATGTTCACTGAGATGCTCCAAAGACCCTTGCACACAACACCATCATCAGGTAAGATCATTTTCCTGGTCCTTACAAACTGTAAATAAAGTAGTCAGCCTTTTTGTGTGAACAGCAGTTGACCCAGTCGACCCTGATCCCTCCAAAAACAGAACACAGAATTTCCAATCAGAAAAAAAGCTGAAAACCAAACCTTTGACAGTATCACCTTTCTGCTAATTCTTCAGGTTTTTTCCATCTACTTCTCACTACCCAAATGTACATAGTCCATTAGTAATGTCATTCCGGTTAATCTTTGCCCTGGGGATATCCTGAATAATTTGAATTCCTTCATAACCACAGTAGTAACTTATCACTGCATTTAAGTATCTGAAATCCCCAAACAGTCAAACATAGTAGGGGGTCATGAGTTACAAAAAAACCAATCAATTAATTTCTGTCAAGACAGCATATTTTTCCCTTCAGTCCCAATGCATAGGGGGATAGGAAAGGGCTTTACTCTTCAAGCAGCACTTCCGCTTCACAGAAGAAGACCTCTGGTAGTAAAATTCACTAGGTAAAACTAAGTGTAGTGCTGTGAGTTTACTTAGTGTTTCCACAGATGACTTTGGAAACCTTGCTCACAGTACCATTCATTGGCTGCTAGCCAGATCACAAGTATTATCTCAGTTCCGTGTTTGCCTCCATTAATTTCAGATATCCCTTTGATTTCCTCCATGATGCAAGCAGTTTTCCCTAGATCAAAGAGCTGCCAGCCAACAAACTCAGATCTTTTGTATCCGTTTTCCTCTGACTGTCTTGGACTGGACAACTTAAAACCGTCACAAATGAAATAAAAACTGGGCAGTCTGGAAACTCACCTGTGTGGCCAGTAAAGTTCCTGAAAGGGAATGTTTCCCTCTCCGACAGCAGAGGCTACAAGTACCATACGACGTACATAGGTAGCTAGATTTCAAGACCTCGACCCAGCATAGTTAAGTTCATACTGCAAAAGCGTGTGTGCAAATGCACTGAATGATTCCCCAAGCGTGGTTTCGAATGCCATGGCTGGCATCCCTTTGGTAGGCAAGTCTCTTTGTCTGTCACGCTGCAGGATGTCTGATACAGTCCCAGTGAAAAGAAGTGCCAGACAAATGCTTCCTTGTTTGCCAGTCATCCAAATGCCAGCGCTGAAATCACAGCTTGCAAAGCTGCATCAAATTCTCTGTAAATATCCCCTATTGCTCTGCTCTCTGAGTTCTGTAACGCATAAAGAATTCAGCATGGGAAAACTAGGGATCAAGTAATGGCATATGGAAATTAACTCTCTGATTTTTAAGAGCGTAAGCTTAGACACTAAGGTGTAACAACATGACTGACAAGCTTGTTAGTGCCTGAAAGACCTGGAGAGGAAAGTAATTTCTTAATGTTAATCTTGATCTTAACTGACACTAAAAGAAAGATCCCCCCTAAATCCTTGCCACCCATGAAAGAATGCAAAGTGTGTAACACAGTTGTAGCATATGTAAAGGGAGGAATATGGGCAGCTCCAGCTGTAGCCATGTAGCAGCCAATATTTGATGAACTCTTCCAAAGCAGTGAAGCTTCTTCACTATGAGTGGGGGAGCAGGGAGAGAGGCTGGGGAGGACAAATTTCTCCTTTGCCTTGACTTCTCACTTAAGACTATCCCAGTACAAGTCCCATGCACTCTTCTACAAAAGAAGTTCTGCAGAAATAAATGTTTCAAACAAATCTGAGGCCAATGAATCTGAGTCTTGTTCATGAGTCACATTTTGCCGTTATAATGCCCATTATCATACCAAATGAAAGTTCTTCTTTCAACGTGCTTTTTCTAAACTACAGAATGCTCCAATGTTTCCCTCTTCTTCCCTCGAAACACTGGTTTTGTGATAGGAAAGATTGATTTACCAACATGTTCCTTTAGCGGCACTGTATTTTTTCATGCACAAATATTTTGCCAACATTTTTTTCAGGAGTTTTACATCGCTTAGAATAGGCAAGAAGAAATATTTGTTTAAATCTTTCCATTTGTGGCTTCACCTTACTGAAGAGGCCTTGAAGAAAAGGCAGAAGTGATGTGCTGTATTGAAATATTACTATCTCCTCATAATTTCAGCTTGATAACATATGCTTAAAGTATTCTATAAACAGAGAAGTTGTGACTTTGGGGTACAACTATCCAACAACGGCTGAAGACATACTAACTTTAGTACATGAAATCCAAAATTTGCCAGAATTATGCTGATCCTTGGTTAATCTGGGATCAAGATTCCAATGACAAAATGCCGCATCATTCCACAAAAAATTCTTCACAGGTAATTTACATCATTCATGACTAGAGAACAGTTGAGCCTGAATCATGCAAGAGATCCCAGAGAGACAGCACAAAGCACAGTATAGAAGTTAAGATTAAAGTTATTCCTCTTATTCCTGTGTGCAAGGCACGCATCAAGTTAGAAACCTTGAAAAATTTCTTCTACATTTAATTTCATGTCTCCTCTACCAGGATGCAAACAAGAAAACCGACTATTTGACTGCCTGCAACACCTCCTCGTGACATTTTTGGTTCACTTTCCTGCTGCATTGTTCTTTGATGAAGACATAAAACAGTGTTCATATTGTGAAACTTGCCCCAGGCTTTTCTCAATAATGCATCATAGGCTTGTGCAGGTATGAAACTGTAGTACATTGTATAAAAGCGGAAGTCAAAGAGATCCTCTTTCAATTTATATGTTGTTGTCTATTATAATCAATGTGAAAAGGGTGATAAAATACGACAGTTTTTTCTGTTGTGATCGTAGTTTGCATAAAGGCAAGCTACGGAAGAAGTAACTCAGTCACACAAAAGGGTGATATTTACATGTGTTAAATACTTCTCTAACATGTGTGATCATCTCATGTAATTAATACATTTATCCTAAGAGTGCTGATGAGACAGAGGCAGTTCATCTCTGGATGAGTGGCATCTAAGACAACAGATGATTTCTTCAAGATCACACGAGGTAGTCATGGTAGAGCACAAAATCCTCACGCTTTCAATAACCCAAGGTCGCATCTTATCCATTGCATCTTTTCTAATTTGTATACTGACATCCAAATGCGTAGTGTTTGGAAGACTTTCTATATTAGCCTCAGAGATGTCTTTCTGACTTATTCCTTCAGGATCCTCAGAAACTTCTACCACCTCAAGAAGCAGATGTCTGTCCCAGCCTGTCTCGCAGAGGTCTGAGACCATCCCATTGCGCAGGGATACACGTTACTGACCCCCATCGTAACTAGGAGCGGCGCCCAGTCAGGCCTTGGGTTTTGCTGTTGGGGAAGACATCGTACAAAGCTGGAGGAGTTATTTTCTCAGCTTTTCATTCACAAGCAAGCCTGTGTTCCCAGTGCTTGAATTTAAGCTTGTCCTGTTTCCCAAAAATTGGCTGTTTTCCTCTGCACTACCCAGTTATAGTTCAATTGAAAGTGCAGAGTGGTTTTGCAGTAGCTCTCAAACTTAAAAGGTAACAGAGAGCATTTTCCTCCCTCTCTTGTTTGACAGGAAAGCTTAGTATTCAGAAAAGAGGTGACTGTAGGAAACCCCTGTTCCCATTGACTTTAATGAAGCCAGGGATATGTTTTCAGCCTCAGTGGTTGGCTGATGTATAATCTTGATCACACCGATGTCAAAGTTTTGCTGCTGTTCCTTGGCAAAATGAGAAGAGTAATCAGAACGTCAATAAAATATCTAGGACAGGTGTTTCACTACCAGGAGTTGTATACAGCATGTGTTACGGTGAAGCACATACTTTATTTCTGTGAGATAAAGGTTAGGAAAGGAGCATCTAAAACGGCATTAACAACATCAGCAAAAAAATATATTACATTAACCAAAAAACACTTCTGCATCCATTGGCACTCTTCTTTAGGATGTACCAAGGACTTAACTGTAGGCACTATTAAAATACACATTGCATTTCTAGTTAAGATTCCCCCCCCCAATAATAAAAAAATATGTAAAGTAGGTTAGAAGTGTTTAAATGTATTACACATTAAAGAGGCTATAACTCACAAAGATGGGGGATACAAGTGGGTGGGCAAAGAGAGGAAACTGGAAGAAGAAGAGAGTTAAAAAACATTAGTCTGTGTGTATAATCACATGCAATTTATTCAAAGTGAAGTTAGGCTCTGTGTAAGACGAGCTAACGTTAATGTCAAACAGAAGTGCAGCGCTGTTTGTGGGACCGTATGGCAGGTAAGCAAGCTAAGGAAGCGCGCTGTACACCAGACACCTGCAACCTATGACTATGCAAATTTCTTTGTTTATTTATAGCTGCCTTCCATGGCATTTCTCTTTCACTTCTTCAGACAGTTGAAAACTCTGTAGATCCTCATGCAAGCAATATTCTGCTTGTTTATGGGCTTTAGATTTTCCACAGAATAATGAAAATGTCAGATTTATTTCAGTACACATGCTTAAATGTGTAAATCTCACCCGTGAAAATGTGATGTTGTGCTGGGAGGGAAAGGGGAAAATTACCAAAGATACTTGCTTGCCTTTCTTCCAGGGAAATCAATACATTCCCGCCAAAGAACTCCCTAATGAAACAATTTCAAATAAAATCAATCTCAAACATTGAAATTACATCATGGATTGTTTTGGTTTTGTTTGGTTGTTTTGTGGTTAATAGTATTTGCCATTGACATTCTATCTAGCTTGTTTTAAACTTTTTAGTGTTACAGGTCGTTTTCTACCGTTCTTCCCGATACGTGCTGCACATGAGGGTGATAGGACAAAACTGGGACCTCTGCGACAAGTTTCTGCTAGTAACAGCAATGCAATGAGACCATCTCAGCCCCACTCTCTCTGCCAGTGACGCCTACTGATAGCCCCTTGTACTGGCAGGACTTTTAAGCCTCCAGCCCTGGGGATATTCCTCAGCTTTCGTTCTCACTGAATTTTCTCCTCAGAGAAGAGGATTTCAGGGGACGTTTTACTTGCTAATGACCCGCGTGGCTGTATCTCAGATAGCAAAGAGATTAGGCAGTGAATTT
The DNA here is from genome assembly GCA_027564655.1 of Leptodon cayanensis. Taxonomy (NCBI): domain Eukaryota; kingdom Metazoa; phylum Chordata; class Aves; order Accipitriformes; family Accipitridae; genus Leptodon; species Leptodon cayanensis. The sequence goes on from JANXJC010000114.1 coordinate 19,100, forward strand.
AGAGAAAGTAGTTCTGTAGTCTTGGTTCCAGGCATCATACGTCTCCATCCTCAGCAAATAGAGCAACTGAGACTCCGGCATGCCAAGGATGAGCCCCTGTGGAAATGGAAGCCGGCAGCTTATGACTAAGCTGTGCATTTGGGGAAACATTCCCCACTGAGAGTCCTTTGTAAACAACAGGATGACATTCATCTTCATTTCTTGAACTGTATGGCAACCAGCCTTTGTGTCACATTGTCAATCCAGTGATACCTGCGTTTGTCTTACAGGTGCTGCCGAAGACCCCCTGCCACACGTCAGACTGCTAAACAGGAGAGAGCCTGCCTCACAGACCTCAAAAGCCAGCACCCAAGTAAGCTTTAAAACCTGAAAGCAAACACCTCCAGATTCATGCACTGAAAGGCTAAATTAATTCAATGGCATTACCATACACTGCATGAAAGAAAGCACACATTTCCTTCTGTGCAGGATCAGTGCCTTCTTAATATTGCTGTTCTGTTGCCAATAGACCTGAGTTATGGTCAAATTACAGGACAGATGCTAGAAATCCCCCTCAGAGTTTAATGAACCATGGGTTAAGTGACAGACACATTTGCCTAAGCGTGCCAGTCTGACTGACATTCTCATTTAGCCTGTGAGATGACTCAGATATTCCTTCCCCATTTACAAGGTGTATCAGTGTATTATTGTGAATAAATGTCAGCCAAAGGCACTAAACTCTTTCCTTGGCTTGGTGGCGTACCAATAACTTTTCAAGATTCTGTGTTAGGAAAAGCCATGCTTACTTATGTCTTGATCAACTAGTCTCCAAGTACACTGAACGGGTCCTCTAAGAAATCACTAACACTGGAGAAATGAAAATAATCACAGTTCATGCTACTGTACTGGAAAATATAATTATTAGTTTAAAATAATACCTCCCCAAGTCCATCTATAATCAAAAGGAAATAGTATGCTTGCCTTGCAAACAAAGACAAACACTAGCTTAACAAATCATGCTATGACTTAAACAAGGATTGTAGGAGCATTTGTCGTAAGTATGTCAGAATATATTCGGAAGTGTACTAGTTTGGGTTTGTTTTTCTTAAAAAAATAGCCAGATTTTTTTTTTTTTAATTATGGTTGTTTTTAAAAAAAAAATCAAAATGAAAGCAAATGTAAGAATTGAAACTAGCATTGATTTCAACTCCAAATAAAACTGATGTTGGATTACACAGAACATGGAGTAAGCTACACCGGAAACCTGCTTGGAAAGATCCAACTTCCAGAGGGAAGAGAAGCAATTTGAGCAGTTTATGTGACCCATTACAGAATTTGATCATGCACAAATTATACTCATTTAGACTCCAGATGCATATTTTTTGCTATAATCAGCTATTGCACTTTCTTACGAGTCTTCTATTACACTATCTGTGTTTCTTTAATTTTGCTTTATGTCTCTGACTCATCAGTCTTTTGCAATTTTAATTAACAGCAACAAGGAGAAGTGGTTTATTCACAGGGAGAAAACAGTCGTCATACTCTCAAACCAATCAGCAGCTTAACTAGCAAAATACTTCTGGTTGCCGCTGCTTACCAGCACCAGCATTTTTGTGCACACCAGTCTGTTTCCCCATGCTATAAAGCATTGATAGTTTGTTGCCATGACACATTTACTTTCCCAATACTGCTGAGGCTGCAGGGACAGTGGGATTTCCTCCAGAGGGCTGCTGGACTAACCATCTGCTGCTATGATCAAAGGGGACTGAAAATCAGCTCACTTAATGGGAATCCAGTGTAGGCAGTCAGATGCCACCACTCAGAACCCAACTGTTCAGAGGGCAATGTCAATGTATCATCTGCCACCAGATGGGAATGCATGAGAAGTGAGGTATCTTAAAAGATATTGTCAGAACCAGAGAAAAGGTCACGGTACCCCACAGGAAGATCTGATATGACCCAGAGCAAAACTCATCCCTTAATTAAGCAACTGCTTTCCATTATAAAGCTTTTGCAACTTCCCTGCAGCATTATGATAATGCTCTCTGCTGGAAATACATTGCCTCTGGATTAGACAATGCTTTCTTTTACAGGGACCTATGTCTAAAAATTACCAAAGTAGAAAAGGATCCAGCCCAAGGAAGAATTTGACCCTCCATTCTCAAGCAGAGTATTCTGAGTTTAGAACGAATTTCTTTCCCCATGCTGTGTTCAGCTCAGCTCTAATTAAAGTTAAAAAAAAAAAAAAAAAGGGGGGGTATTTTGGTCAACTCCTCAGGGAAAAGAGCACCCAGGAAAGAAGAAGGTAAGACAGCTTCAGATCACTAGAGTTGCTTTTGGCTAGACAAGTATAAAATCCCAGGAAATCAGGAGGTATTCTTTCACATCCTTCTGCAGGAGAATAACTAGCCCATGCACCTCTGCCCCAGGGAGAGCATTACTGGGGGAAGAAGAGAGCACCAGCGTGGTGTGCAGGCACCTGCCGGGGGAAAAAGAAATTTTATTTTATGTCAGAGAGCATGAACACACATGATGAGATTAAGAGAGAGCGAAGATTCTTCATATCCTTCTCACTTCTAACTCACTTTAGGCATATTCTTCTCATCCCCAAAGGAGCACAACTAAGCATATGATGCAGAGCTCCCCAAAAGGAGGGGGAAAGGCAGGTTTTTCCTCAACCACATAACATACATGTAGCATACCACCCACTACTTGCAGCAAAATCCTGTGGTAAAAGTGTTGCCAGAAAGCAGCTTCTTCCAATACACACTCCTCTGAAAAGACTGTCAAGCAAATAATTTTCTCATTTAAGTAGCAAAGAGAGCGAGGGAGGTCCTTCATAGGGCGACCCGCTGAGATCTCTGCCCTGGAGTATCGAGGCTCCTCCTGAATGCCATTTCAGTGAACCTGTTAATGATTTATAGTTATAGCCTTTTAATGGGATGCAAAACCTCCTCAAACTGCTGAAATGTGTTAGATGATTTGCTAAGCAAAGAGAGTTTGAGAGGATTGAGGGGGGCAGGGAGGCTCTTCATCTAACTGGGGTAAAAACAAAGGGCTGAATTCTGACGACTCGCTGCAGGTAAATTTGAAACACTTCAAAGGAAAGTCAAGAATGAAAATTTCATTTAAAACCAGAATAATTTAACTTTTTCTATATAAAGCTTCACTGATCAAAGCTAATGTTTTTTTACTAAAAAGCAAGCTCATGTGTTGGTAACTGGCCTGTTTAGTTTATTTTTTTTCCAATTGGCTCTGAATGCACGGTGGAGACTGAGACTATTCTCTACCATATTGTTTACAGGTCAAGCAGATCTGCATTTGAGAAGAAAGGTGTGATTTCTGTAGTTTAAAAGTCAGGAGGATGTCTCTTTGCTCTTATATGTAGAGAAACTACTTTTCTGGCAAGTGTGAATTAAAAGGGCATTCTAGTGAAATGCTGGAAGAGTGAACCGTAAAGAGAAATTATTTTCTGAAGATTATTCCTTAAAGCAGCCTTGAAAGACTTCATTTTCCATTCTTTAAGCCTCTGAGTTTCAGTGTTTACTGCTTTGCCCAACGGCCTTGCCTGCAAACCCTTTTTCCGTAGACAATGTCCCCAGTTTGAAGGCTCGAAGGTCAATCCTGACACCTTCCACTGAAGAAGAAGCTTGTCCATAGTTAATTTCAAGTTCTCGTCCGATGCTAAGGAGTTAACACCTCTGAAAAGTAGGATTTTACTCCTTTCCTGTTCACTTTGCTTTTGCTCGGCTGCTGATACAACTGTAGGGAATTCTGTGGAAAAAATGCTTTGACAGGCACAGCTGGAATAATCCGTGATGAAGAAGCATCTGCTCAGGTGTTTGCCCTCTCACTCACAGAAACACTCTTTGCATTTCTGCCCCAGGTCCATGGGGGCCCGATAAAGTGCCCTTGCTTAACTTGGTTTCCAGTCAATGTATGCCCCTCGTTTCAGGTGTAAGGAATGTAACATTTTGAGTGGCAGGTCTTTAGGGGCAAAACCTGCTGCAAGGAGAGTCCATGTGTTTGGGTTAAGATGCTGAATTCTGACTAGAAGCAAGTGCTACGGAAATAAAGTTCACTGCGTACATAGTGCCTGCAATTATAAGGTACCAATATTCCCATGACACAGGGACTGCGCTGCGCACTAAGCAGAGGATTGAATATCCTCTGTTGACAGAAGTTTGAGTATAAGCCGTCAAGACTGATCAATAGTGGGCGACAGCTACGGGAACAAGGAGGAAGCGGTGTCTCTCGCCTACGTATGCTGTCGAGGAAAACTAATGGATTTGTCAAAAAAAATGCTCTCAAATCTATATTGACTGATACCGATTTTCTCATACTACACTACATTCTTATTTCAAAAGTGAAATGGAAATAAATCCCCACCCCACCTCCCACCCCCAGAATTGTTTTCCTAAAAAAAGGAATTGAGGAGATTGGCTTGCGATTCTTCAGCACTATTTTTCATTCCTCCAAAAGGGGGGAAAGAACCCACAGATCTATGGTTACAGAGGCAGCTGGTCTGCCACTATCATTTTCATCCTCCCTTCTTATTCTTCTGCCTTCTACCCGCTAGTGAATATCCCACAGACTCAGGCAGGAAAACTTAGATCCTCCTCCACAAAAGATGGCATGCAGCTAAGGGTATAGTGTGATTTCTAATAAAAACCTTCAAAACTGACAACATGAAAGTCTCACACACATGAAATAATATGATACCTGAAAAATCCTGCTCTAAAATCCTCAGAGATGAGTTGGATGGCTCCCTTTGATTTCAGCAGCTTTCATTCCAAACTTGTGTAATCATAATGTAATTCCTACTGCTCAGGCACAATGTTGTGGAAACAAGACATTGAAAATCAGAGTCAGTCCCCTTCCTCTTTGCTGAATGTCCATCATTTGGAAGTTTAGAGTATTTTTCCCTATACAGGCAGCCATACAGAGGCTCTGTGAGTATCACTTTCTTAAGTACTCCCCCTTTAAAAGCCCCCAGACAGGGGCTTCTGTAAAATGAAAGTGAAAACCTCTGACAGATAGTAGTATTAGTTATAATTGTTCTGAACACAGAAAATTCATTGGGAAATTCTCCAAAATGCCTCTAAAGGCTGCCACCTTTCACTGCCTGGCATTTGCATGCAATCAAATTGTCAAGCTACACTGTCTGTAGCTCAAATTACAGTGTAAAAAAAGAATGAACACTGCCTTTAAATGCAAGCAAACTACCTTCAGCATCAAATAGAAAGATGTGAGGACTATGTTAATTGCATAGCATTTTTTTTTTTTGGTAGTTTCTGAAGTAAAACAGGAAAAAGGGACATTACCTGTGTGTAACATGGTTTGATTTATTCCAGCTCTGAACTGAAATCCCACTGTGAAATTAGAGAAATATTGTCTTTCTATAGATTCTTTCACAAGCGCTTGATCCCAGTGCAAGTTCTCATCCAGAGCCACACGTCACTGGCTTCGGAGAAGTCAAGTCCTTTCTTCCTCTTCCAGAGTCAGTCCCTTTAAAAGGACTGCACTGAAAATACGAGTCTTTAGACTAGAAAGAAATTAAAGCATGAAAGCAAAAAGAAAAATCTAGCATAATACTTCTGCAAGCTATCCTAAGCAAGAAATGCAGCATTTCTTCACTACTTCAGCCCTTACTATTAAATGCTTAAATTATGGGGTTCTTGAACAAAGATCAATGGCAAATCTATCCCTTCCCACATAGATGGCACAGTCAGGGTGTCCAACAGAAGGGCTGCTAGTCTGCCCAGTCTGCAGAGAAATGTTTTGCTAGCCTCTGCTCCCAGACTACGTGAACTAGTGATATTAGGTATGGCTTTGTCACCACCACAGGCTTCAAATACTGGGTAAATCAGTCATGAAGACAGCAGTTTTCAGTGTGAAGTGGAACCCAGTGCTCTAGCACCAATAACATTTCATCTGTAGAAATCTCTGCATGGATGAAAGGTCTAAGCAAAAGAGACCTTGCTACCCAGGATTTATTTCCCCTTTCCCAGGACAGCACACTTTCTGCTTTTCTGTTTTGTTACTCAGCTAGGCTTTACAATTCCTAAATTTTCTGAAGAACTTTGTGCCAACATCCGTGTATTACTGCATTTACATTTAGAAACAGCTGATGCAACAAAACTCAGGAGGCAGAGAAAGGAGTAAGTAAGGTTATAATTCATAATAGTTTAATTGTATGGAGTGACTTTCCCCCTTTCTTCAACAGAAAAGGGTCTTAGCTGCTCTTAGGTCCTCTTTTGCTGCAGCTTATACTAGTCATTTCAGCCACTCTCTAAAGACTGATAGAAGTCACTCTTGCCTCAGAATTATCATCTAATTCTAGTCTTTTCTGAGATTTCCTGCCTGGGGAGCATCACGAACTGGCATTCCAGCACTGAGGAGTCAACCTCCACCTCATGTAGGCAAGAGTCGTGCTGCTGGCACATATGGACCCTGCCTGTCATGACAAAACAAACTGTTTCTCTGACTCCCAGTACCTCCCGCACATCTGTTTCAAGATTTGCCTTGCTGGGAATTAAAAACAAAAAAGCAGGAGAGAGGATGAATAGGTTCAGAAAAATATACCTATACCCTTTTTTATCCCTAAGAAATTTCAACACAACCTTTCAATGTGCTCCAGTGATAAAATTCTGTATACCAAATATGAACCATTCACAGATTCAAGTTAAACACTTACAGAGTTAGCCCATCTACTGCTTCTCCGAGCTGGAATAAAAAGAGATCACAACCAAGAACCATTTTAGTGTGTTCACCCTTAAAATATCCATTTTTTACCTGTCCTTTTTCATTAACTCTCACTGACAACAACCTTCAAAACCCAGAGATTAGATTACGGACAAGACGTGCTATTTATTCTCTTCCATGTCTGAAACGCTTTACAGCAGAAAAACACATGATTACAAGATACCTGCCAGATGGGTGATATATTCACAGTACACTAGAGAATGGTGCTGAAGCAGACTGTTGAAAAAGTATGCTAATGCTATTCCAAAACCATTCTTGCAACTGAGGCTGGCCCATTTTATGTATCTGGAGTCTCACCCGTCTTAATGTAATGAAGTGACATTTAACAGGACAAAAACCAGCTATTGCTTTGGTCTGCTACACATGAGGGAGCAATGAGCACACCATCAGAAGCTGGAAGATCTCACCAGAACAAAGAACTGGAATGATCTGAAAGGAAGTGGTTTATGTCAGCCTTCAACACAACTGAAAGAAACAGAGTTGTATTTAGTGGTTATGATATGCAATCCATTCTTTCAGTACTGTTGAGATTAAATTGCCTTGCTTGCCTCAGTGTTTTCTTTATGAGTTAATAACTCCTAATGCTCAGAAAACCAAAATGCGGTCTTAGAGATGCGTTAGTTTCTAAATAGCTACTTTTGTTAGTTTTACTGTTAATCATGTAAGTAATTCCGAGATCACCATCATAACGCCAGATGTCAGTCAGCTATCAGGTCTCCATTACACTGGGAAGTATGCTTATCCAAGTATGTCTTCAATGGACACCATCGAAGGTGTGGAGATACTTTAACTAGCGATAATTAAACTACTGGTGTTACCTCATCATGACGAAATCCCTGACTGTAACTAGCCTGTGGCCAAAAGTCCTGCAGAAACTGCTCCTCACGCTGGGAATTGGACTGTCAGTTTCAGCGGGATGGGAGCAAGGGTAAGGGAGAGCACTTTTGAAAAGCTGTTGCCTAGATATCCACACAAACTTGGCTCACTGTGGTTAAGAGAAAAATTATCATTCCCGTGAACCCCTTTCCAGAGCTATTTCAGGACGAGTGCAGCTGCCTGTTTATTTATGGTGTGAATTATTCTGTGTTTCCTCTTCTGAGTGCTCCTCTATGGAGTAAAGCCCAGGTGACATTTTTCTGACCTCCTTCACTTTTCTCTCTGTCTCCAAAAAGGTTTGGGGAATAGATCAAACAGCAGAGGTTTTAACTCAAGCACCCAGTATTAGCAATCAGTCTGAGCTCTTACAGATA